>CM024762.1:142578671-142688308 GCA_014218235.1 Colocasia esculenta | reverse complement strand
AAGTTGGTAATGCTTGTAGCACTGATCTTCCTCAGCTGGTGCCAGTGCCTCCATCAGAGTTAATGGGTATGCATCCTTTTTCCTTTTCCTCTCCCCTTTTTTTCTTCTCTCTTTTTTTCTTCCTTTTTTTTAACATCTTCATCTCAACTTTCTAGCCGCTCCCACCTTGAGGATCGGTGGAGATAGGGGTAATGAGGCTCGCCAAGACGTCCCATCTTCTTCTAGCAATAGGAGGGCCGAGAAAGCCAAGGATATCATCTATGCCTTCTCGAGTGGTATATATTTTGTCATTTTTTCCTTCTTTCGACATCACTATTCATAGTAATTTTTCCTCTCTCCCTCTTTTTTTTTAATATATATGTTTTGCCCTTCTCTGTCCCCTTCTAGACTCTCCCATCTCAGATGATGACGCCAATGATGCAAATATCGCTCCAGTTCTTTTGAATGAGTGTAATTCTTCGCATGAAAGTCCCTCTTTCCTTCATGGAGAAGAATATGGGAGCACTTCACAAGCAGCCGTAGGCGTTTTGCCTGAGGAGGAGGATGACGAAGCTCCTTCTCATTTTGGATTTCCCGGGATGGCAGGAGCAGATGGTAACAACCTGGGCTTTTCATTTACTGAACTGGGGGTTTCGGCGGAACAATGTTCTTCCGCCCCTGTTGAAGTCTATATTCCAAGACCTGTTGAAGAACCTGCTGCTATAGAAGTGACTCCTTTTGGTGAGCATACTCTTCCAAGCCCCTATAGTTTTATTTGGTTTCTCCTCTTCTTTTTCTTTGTTGTTCATGACGACCCTTTTTCTTGTTTGCATTTCCTTTAAAAGGGCAAGAATTTTGCGAGCAGCTTTTCACACGGGGGACAATGGATATGTATCCCACGCCTGCAGCCAGTTTTCCTTTCCCACCTTGAGGAATTGCTATGAGCCCATTTTTGGAATTCTCAGCTCATTCTGCATTCCAAGGAGGAGGTGCTACAGGTGGCGGTGGAGGTTTCCAACAGACAGATTATACTTCTGAACCGCCTGCACTACCGTCTGGTGGAGAACAGTTTAATCTATATCCGTCGTACTTCCCCTCCTCGTCTCAAGAATTCTATCCTGGGCTATCAAGTTTTATTCAACCCTCAGACCCTGAGGCTAGGGTGGGAAACGACAACTCCTTTCCAGGTGGAATAGTCCAAACTCCATGCCTGGTATATTTTATTTGAGACTTCATTAACCTTTTTCCACTAACTGTTTCTGTTTATTGATGTTCTTGAAGATGTTGCGCTTGATTCTGACGAAAACAGGTCTCCGCCATGGAAATCGGAGCTTCTTCTGAACATGGTATTGAATGGCCCACATGGGTGCAGAGACGGCCTGGTTCACAGGGGCAGAGGGAGACAAGGTGATGGTGACGGCGGATTGGGCGGCAGGCTGACTAGCTTCTCTGTAGGAAGGAGGTGTCAAGACATGCGGCGGCAGCGCGATCGACAGCGGAGGCTGGGACAGTGGCGATCAATCTCCTCTTCTCAGGGAGCACGGCAGCAGTGCCAAGGCACGGTGGGTCGGTCACGGCCCGAGCCTCCCCTTCACAGGGGGCTTGCAGCAGCTGTGGTGATGGTGGCCAGGGCATTGCATCCTTCCGGGTCCGATCGGGCTAGGGCTTCCCACTGGAATTTTGCATATCAAAACTATTCCTATGATGTGACCATATGATTTCTCCTTTCCATATGGTTCTAGCTTTGCCTTTTTCCACCTTGTACGGCCACTTAGGTAAGTGAGTTACTCTTAGATAAGAGAAAGGATAAATCATGGGTTAGATGTTAACTGAATTTGGTTAGAGGGGTATTGACTAATTTGAGGTAAACTGCTTAACCCAGATTTACCCAAGGATAACTTTGCCCATCTCCAAGGGATGGGGCAGGAAACTTACCCCTGGATAGACAAGTTTTTGTATTTTTTTTTTACACATGCCACTATTTATCTAGCAAAATGTGTAAGTTTTTTATAAAGCTAACTAGATTTGGAGAAGAAGGCTATTTATCCGGTCCTATTTTTTATTTTCAAAATAAAGTGAATTAATTTTTAAGTTAGCCAATATCTAATTAGTCTATCTATAGTTTGCTTAACCTACAGCCTACAATGATCCTCTTCATCTTTTTATCAGTTTTCACTGGTCTCATCTTTCTTTGCCTTAGTTTCTTGTGCATCCTTTGTCCAATCTTTATCGTCAAACAACTCCATTACCTTGTGTGCAAGGGTTAGCCCGTGGTTGGACACCTGCAGCACACTCGGGAGTGCAGGGATCGATCCCTAAGGACCGGTTGCGCCTAGGCACTTTTAAGTGTTTTTTCTCAAGGCTTCTTTCAAGATTTACAGGCTGGGGCTAGGTTGGTGGGAGGGGCAAAATGTGTTCACCCAGCGGGGCTAGCTAATCAAAAAAAAAAAAAATTGCCATTACCTTACTTCAAGACGAATGCACCATTTTATCTTTCCATCCCTATCAAATCTTGGAAAATTGGTTGACGTTTATGCCGATTAGATTTCGGTTCAACTGTCGAAAGAGACAATGAAACTTCGTAGCTCGTTCGACACCATGTATGTTTGTTTGGTATCAAGATAGATCAGAGATAGAATGAAAATATCTTCAAAATTTAAGAATATCATCACTCTATCACCGATCTATTCTAATACCAAACATGCCAAACATAGTGTGAAATATACAACTGGAGTAGAAATTTCTCATAGGTCGCCTATCAATAAGATGTATTAACTTGTTGAGAAATGTTAGGTTCCACTCTTATACCACTTTTTGTCTTAATAATCTTTTTTCCATCTGCCTTTAAATCAGAGAGAGAAAAATAACTCAAATTTGTGGCACCACCCACTTCGGAGGATAAGATGTAAGTTACTCTACTCAAGTTGAGACCTGAGGATGAACAAAAGTGCCACACAGAAAGTGACACCCTAATTTCTCTAGCTTTGTTATGATGCGTACGCCTTGTAAAGCAACATCAATATGGAGGAACCCAATCTATCTAATCAGGAATGTTGAGATTTCACAGTCATTCCTCTCAGACACTGCAACCTGAAGTAGCTTGTTCATGAAAACAGGTGCAAGACATTGAAGCAAGAAAACATTCAAAAAGTGGTCGTCAACCAATCCCCAAGTGACACAGACGTGATCCATCGTTAGCCACCTTACATCACTTGCCCATCAACTGGAACCAGGGGCAGGTCGTCACCTTTCTGTTCACCTCTGTTTTCTTATGCAGAGAAACCTGGAAAAGACACTTAGGTTGATCCAAGAAATCCTAGTCTTTTTTCTCTTCCTCCCTTTTGAACATTAAAAGAGGCGTTGGCAGCTCAAATTCCTAAATTGATTTACATGTTCTGGAACCCACAAAAGCGATCTTTACAATAGAGAGGTAATTAACCACCTCATGCTAGTAAGGGAAAATATACGAAGGGGAAGATAGTTACCAAACTACTCTTCACTTTCATGCTACCGCTTTATCCTAGTTACAATCACAATGATCCCCGGACAGTATTGTAAACAGAAATCAAAATATCGACACCGATCAAGATGATAATGAGCCATTCCAGGAAGTCAGATTTCCTATTCTGAAGAATTTCCAGCAAAAACCCGATGTTGTGCTGCGCGGAAAAGAGGCAAAAAGTTTAGGAACATCTACAACAGTAGAAGTGACCTCCCAAACAATGTACCAAGAAACACAGGTTTTTGTACCTCAACAAACTTCAACTTGAAATCGAGATTGCCGAATCTCTGTGTCAACTCGTATTCATCCCTGAGGTATTCCCAATCTGAGCATAGTTGGCATTTTTCCAAGCAATATCAGACCTAGTCAAAAGTATGACATTAGACCTCTTTTAAGAAGAAATAACGGTACAGTATGATGAGAATAATGAAAGACTTAGCATTCAAGGCTTGCTGCAGTAGCAATTAAGTCAAAGTACAATGATTACTACCATAGTAATTATATATAACCCAACTAGATTAATTGCAAAGTTAAATCAATTGGACAAAAAGAAGTCTATCACTTCAGAACAAAATAACAACCCTTCCAAGTTCACATCTTCAGTGAGAAGAAATTTGCATATTCATTCAGATTTCATGACAGTTACCCGGGATTTTCTATACATCCTAGACGACATTTTTGACTGATTTTCTTCAATAATCATAGACTTTCTCTCTCTTGATCTGTATGGGACAAATAGTGATCATTGACTTCTTCTATTCATACAAGAATGTTGATATTCTGACATTATAAGGCCCACGATAGCTTCAATAGAATGAGAATATTAAAAAGAGAAATGTTCACTACCCTAGTGGATGCAACAGCAGGCAAGCACCACTCCAAAGTGCCTTAATCCTTTCCCCATTTCCCCATAAACCTATGAGTGGGGCAAATAGTTTAGGGGAAATGGGGAAGGATTAAGGCACTTGGGGTGGGGTCCACGCACAGCCTAGGGAAGCCAATCCTCAGCAGGGAAGCTAACATTCTCTATTACAAAATAATGCCATTCACAATTTTGTTTCCACTGGACATAGGATGCAGATGCTAAAGAATGCCCACACAAATGCTCTAAAAAGTGCTGTTAAGTTTACTGGCTTGAAGTTCATCCAACTGTTAGAGACAATATAGATGGATAACCAAATCCAAATGTATACAAACATAAGAAAAAATCACATTTGTCAAAAAATGAAATACTAAAATAGAATATTCACCGATTTGTTAGAAAAAGAGAAATGGTTGTGTAAGAAACATGAAAGCAACCTCTCAAAAAGCCCAAGCTTAAGGATAACATCACCCAAATTTGAATTTGCCTTTCCAACCAGTTGAAAAAGCTTTTTCCTCTTCATCGTAAAGGTACCAGTCTTCTCCATCCCACGGTTTATATCTGTGAACTCTGCAACCATTCCATCCACCTGCAGAAAAGAAACCAGTTCATGCCCATCTTAGTGAAAAAGTCACTTTCTCCGTAATTGCTAGAATAGTGGGGAGTATAGAAACAAACGATCTCACAGCGGCATTGTCTAAATATATTGATTAGTTTGATGATAGAGTAGCTTAACATAGAATGAGTCCAGATATACATGGGGACCACATATGAGACACAACAGGGGGCAAATGGAGATATGAAAAGTGATGATCGAGATCTAGACTAGACACATGAAGAACATGGAGGCATAAGTATCACCATGAAACTAGAATAACCGACAACGTGAGCAAGCTGATAGTGGGATCATTGATTGTGTATTCCTATGCTTCATTGTATGTTTGCCTGCAAGATGACATGCATATGTGATGTGGGACAAGATGAGCCTATCAGACAATGGCAGCAGACTCACATGGGTGGGTGTGGTGCAGGTCCACTGTAGAACTGGGCCGGGCTGGTTAGAGGTCCTGGCTGAACTGTGGCTGGGCCAGACCTGCTCCAAGTGACAGGCTGGCCGGTCTATTGGGCCATCCGAGCTGACCCCAAGGCACATGATAGGGTGGCTGTGTGGGTGCCTTGGCTGGTGACGGCTTCCTTGCTGTGCCATTTGGCGCCCGGGCAGTGAGCGGAGCTACCCAATGGTGCCGGTGCTACGGGATTGAAGGAGAAGAGAGAGGGAGAACGAGAGAGTAAAAGATCAACCGAGAGAGAGGGACATGCATAGGAGAGCTGAGAAATGACAGGGATTGGGAGGGGGGATGCAGCGATGGCCTGGTTTAGAGGCGAAGGAGATGAAATGGCGGTGACGACAGATCGGGCGGTCGGCCACTTGCATCTCTGTCGCAAGGAGGTGCCAGAACATGTGGCAGCGCCAAGATCGACGGGGAGGGCTGGGGTGGTGGCAATCAATCTTCCCTTCTCAGGGAGAACGGCAGCAGCAGGGTGGGTTGGTCGCACGGCCCAAGCCTCCCCGTCACAGGGTGACATGTAGCAGCGGTGGCAATGGCGGCCAGGGCATCAGACCCCTTGGCGGGTCTGATCAAGCTGGGGCTTCCCACCCTGGCCTGGTCAGACTGGCCTCCTTCGCAGAGAACATAGAGAGAGCAAGAGAGAGAGCGGCAGTCAAACTCCTTTCCAAAAATTCTTTCAATTCATCATTGTCTTGAGAAACCTAAATACAACCCCCTTTATAATGGGTGGGGGTAACCCTAAGGCCTTTTAATGGGCCAATCCACCTAAGGCCCATGGGCCACATACTAACGAAAGACTCAAATAGGAAACGCATAAGAAAGCATAAAGAGACTCTAAATAACACTGGCTATTAATGGGCTCAAATAAAACTGTTATACATGTCCAACCAAAAGACACCAAAAATCTAAAAATCATACGGGCCTAAGTACCCCAGGGGGCCCAACATCCCCCCACATCATACCCCCCAAGTTCAAGAAAACTTGACCCAGAATTTTGAAATGACTAAGTATCCAGGGGGTGAGACTAAGGGATCCACACATCCATGTAACACTGGTGATGTGATCAAGATGTACAAGTGCTGACGCTAAAGATAATGGGAGAAGTGAACCAGGTCATCCAGCCACATCAGATCAAGTTGTCTGGAACACACAAACGGTTGATCTGGACACCTGAAAATGATGTGGCATGACGATCTACCCCGAACACATCATCCGATACCACCAAATGAAAGTCAAATGCAAAGAGTAATTCAGAATCCCATGTGTCAGTAACCACAAGCTTAGTGCACGTATGATCATCTGAGCAAGAATGATTGCTTTTGTTGGAATACTCTCTATTGTCAACTGCTCCGAAGGTGAGCACTTATGAGAAAAGGGACAGTTGAAGTTAGCTCAGATTTCATGACAGTGTGTCAATAATCCCACCACTCAGATCCAATATGATGAAGAGTTCAGCTGATGGATAACCTCAGCCTAAGCACCATCAAATAAACAATCATTTTAGGGGTTGTGGGATGCTTACAATCAAAGTAAACTCCACAAAAGCTTCATTAGGATGAACAATGATTTCGCCTGTTGAGATAATAAATCCACAATGCCTCAAGAGACAGTTGCAAACTGATGAGGATCAATCTTCAAACAACATGTCTGCCATTCGGCAGGCGCACTACTATTTGTATAGCAATTGGAAGCATCTCATACTATTTGGTGTCAACTTGTAAAATTAAATCAATTTCCCTGCTCTGATGCTAAAATTGATACGGGACAAGATGGGCCTATCGAATGATGATGGCAGACGCACACGAATGGGCGCTGGTGCAGGCCACTATAGAATTAGGCCGGACCAACTGGAGGTCCCGTTGAACTGAGGATGGGCCAGACCTGCTAGAAGTGACGGGAAGGCCAATCTATTGACCCGTCTGAGGGGGCCTAAGGTACACGATACCTTGGCCAGTGACGATTTCCCTGATGTGCTATACAGCAGCTTAGATGGTGGGCAGAGCTACGCAGTGGCAGCGGCACTATAGAACTGAAGGAGAGTAGGGAGGGAGAACACCAATGGGAGAGGAAGAGATTGAGTGTGTGTGAAAGAGAGAGAGATGCGCAGAAGAGCTGAGAGATGACCGGAAGGGGGCAGCCAGAGGAATAAGGAGGGGAAGGGGTGGGCGCAGCGGCAGCCTAGTTTGCAGGGGTGGAGGGAGACGAAGTGGCAGTGACGTGGACTGGGCAACAGGTTGAATGGCCTCCCCATTGCAGGGAGGTGCCAGAACATGTGGCGGCAGTGCAATGGTGGCCAAGGTGTTGCACCCCTTGGCTGGGTCCAATCAGGCAGGGGATTCCCACCTTGGCCTGGTCGGACCGGCCTACTTAATAGACATCTGAGAGAGAGCAAGAAAGAGGATGGTAGCCAAACTCCTTTCCAAAAATTCTTCCAATTCATCATTTTCTTGAGAAACCCTGATATAACCCTTTTATAATGGGTGGGGGTAACCCTAAGGCCTCTTAATGGGCCAATCCACCTAAGGCCCATGGGCCACATACTAACTAAAGACTCAAATAGGAAACACATACGAAAGCATAAAGAGACTCTAATAACCTCGCTACTAATGGGCTCAAATAAAACTGGTATACATGTCCAGCCCAAAAGACAAAAAAAATCTAAAATCATACGGGCCCAATATCCCAAGGCGGCCCAACATTCCCCCGCATCAATATGTGACTACTATTTGACGCACCTACAAGTTATAGCTGTCAGGTCCATTTGAACTAGTAACAGTTTCCAATCTATCATTATTTTATTTTGAGTATTACTTGTTCGGTGGATCAATTTAGCATTTAAATTCGCCCATTTTGCCATGAACCCCCTCCAATCACACTTCCATCTTCCAGCCCTCCCCGAAGGAAACTTGAATTGAAAACTAGAAATATTCCGCTTGAATTGAAAAATAGAAATATTCCTTTTCCTAATACTCTGGTTCCCCTCCCGGCTCCTAAAATATAAATTTATTTAACTCCTAGTTTGCTTTTCTTATTTCACTCCCTTCCTTTTACTCTCTTTCAATTTGGTCTTGTTTGTGTTGGTTTGCCGATTTTTGTATTATTTTTATGAAACATTCACATCCTAAAATCTCTCATGTGACAAGTAGAATCAACTAGGCTGTTGGCATCTAGAGAGATGCACTGTGGCATGCCAAATAAAAAACTGATATCAGATTGAGTTAGTTCAAGACTTTGCCCAAGTTTTCAAGACCTGCTCTCTCAAGCCCTAAGCAACAAGAGAAATTTGCTAAATATGCCATGATCAGAACTGATGAGAAACATTCGATGCTGAGTTCCAGAAAGCCTGGTTCACCTTTGCATACCTGGCGGATATAGTAGTCTAGAGCAATACTTTGACCAAGAACACTTCCGATGGTGCGTATTCCATCTATGTTCAAATTCTTTAGCATTATGTAGTCGAGTCCTCCTTGCATCCATGTCTCTAAAGTTGGCTTCTCTACTACTGCATAATCTACACTTCCAAAGGAACAAAACATTAGAAACACAAAAGAATGAGCGCAGCTTTATCATAGTACAAGAAGACAATCCTGTTACCCCACAGGATGTTGAAATAAAGTTTTAGTACAGATTAAGCAAGAAGCACAAATTAGCCTTGCCATGGTAAAGTGCAACTGTGCAAGGCTATAATGATTCTTTCTTTGTGTTTTGTCTGCAAGTGCAAGCAAATATGGAATCCATGAGTAATATATCTTCGATACTATAAAGATGATAGCAAAGAATCATGTTAATCAATACAAAAGTATGCCAATTGACAAGACACTTAAGGTTCTCAGTTGTGTACATCCAGGCAGAATTGAGTCGAGCTGATTGCATGCTGAAGCTGAACAAGGAGTGTGTGACCACTCCACCTTTTAGGCTTACACGAGCCAGTATCAAGATCTGGGACATTTAGCTACCTACCCAGATCTGAAAATGATTAAATATGTTTTCCTTACAAAGTGGGATGGTCTTAGTTAAGCTAAATCCCAAAAGTGTGAGAGTCCAATGCTCATCTATTACAAATGAAAATGGATCATCCAATCATTGTAAAGACTTATCTTATCCATCTAGGGTTGGCTGGTTGGGTTAAGTGTTGAAAATCCAAATATGGAAATTTGATCTCATATTACTGGAAATTTGATCCGATATTACCAGCCAATCAACAACAGAGGCATGCCCCCCCATTCATGGTGTCAAAACCCAGATTAAATTGGTCGGCAAAAGAGGAAGAGCTTGTCTTCAAGATGCTAAACCTTAGTTAGGCTAGTTGACCAGTGGGATGTCTGCCATAGATGAATACAAGCATTTGCAAGGATGACAATAAAACTAACAAACAAAGACGAACATAAAACTTAAAAATGCGCATAACACGAATGAGAGAAAATGACAGCATATAGATACAAACATCAACAAGAGCAAAAGGTTTGAAAGAAGTGTATCACGTGTAAGCTTTTTTTTTTTTAAGAAAAGAAAACAATGTAGAGCAGCAAAATGAATTCGTCATCCATAATCAACCAACCTTCTTTTTCTGATAAACTATCTTCCCGCAATGATCTTTTATCCAAGAAAATGTTAATTATTATAAAAGAGAACCGCTAATATACATTAAAGCTTACCATCCTTCCTCATCTCTGGCAGCAAGCCAGAAGCATGTTTCTCCACAATCTTCAGATATCCGTCAACTTCATGATCAGCAACATTAAAGTGGACAATGGAACCATACTGGAAAACAACCATGTAGGAGCAACTGCTCTCATTCACCAAGTTACCATTCAGATCCTAAAAAATGAGAGAAAAGCAATAGTTTATATCAGATGAGTCGGAAAGTATGAGATGCTTGGCCTGATGCATGACAGATGTTTTCCATTTAGACGGTTAAACTATCAGCAACTTCTAGGTTGCGCTTATGATGAGAAGAACGATTAAGTCAATGCATAAGCGCTTGACATAAGAAGATAAAAGAGAAAGGAAGATTATGCTTTAAAGAATAAACAACCCTGGCATTCTCAAGTGATAAAGAACTGGTTAACAATTTTATAAGAATTAGATAATCTGTCAACCTTCCAATTTTGAGGAAACACAAGAAACGAGAGAGTCGGACAGACAAGGAAATTGAGTAACTACTTTCAGTTGCACTGTTCTCACGTATTCATGTTAGCCATTGAGATAATGATCGATAAACAGCATCCAACAAAGAGATATCCAACTCTTAAACAACTAAATAAAATTTCTGAATGAAGTCTATAAAGAACGAGGAAGAATTTGACTTACATGAGGGGCATTCTTCGCATCATAGAACCTGAGAACTACATAATTTGTAGCCCGGGAAGTAGTGGGATAACGTTGAGAGCATTCTGGGCTTGCAGGCCCCTCAAATCAATGCTGCAGAAATTAAAAACCATCCCCAAAGGCAAAAATGTCAGAAGAACAAAACAGGAATAGCGAGAGAGGAAGAGAGAGAGAGCTTCATTTCTTTCCGCTTTGGGTTCACCACCACACCAGTTTCCCAGCACCCCCACCTTCCTGCCGTCTGTTCCTTCCTCTAATCCCCCTCCCACCCACGGCCCACCCGTCGCCTGATCCTCCCCTCGCCCCTCTCCGCCTCATCTTCAAAATCCATTTTCTGATTTCCTCCTTTCTTTTCTCTTCCTACTCTGCATCTCACACGTTTCTCCTATTCCAATGTCCCTATTTTGGCGTGGATAGATTTCTATCCCCTTTGACTACTTTGGCTTGGGATCATCTTCGGCTATTACCAGTCTTCTATTTTCTTGTGTTTTTGTTTTAGGTGTGCAATAGTCGGGCTGAAGTTTAGCGAAAATCTTTTGCTAAAGTGCATTGTGATCAACTTGCTCTGCATTTTCCACCTTACGGAAGCTGTGGGTTTCATGGGTTTGCTTGTGGGTTTGTGCATATCCGCACACTGGCTAGCTGTGTGCGTCTTCCAAGCTCCCATTTGAAATTTGCTGCAGAGATGTGTTGCAGCCAGTTTACTTCAAAGCAGATCCTACTTTAGCACTGTCTTCGTCAACTCCTCGTTTTGTTGGAGTTCGCAAGGTGGCAGATCTGTGTTGGAAAAGTTGTGTTTGCAGACTTTTGTCCTTCCCTATATGATTTACTTGTGCATTTTGGTCAATGTCAAGCAGGGTATGGCGTGCTAGCTTTTGTGTGGTGGATATGGTGTACGGGCTACCATGTTTTTGTACTATGTTTACTGCTGAATGAAAGTTATCTTTCGTGTAAAAAAAAAAGAGAGAGGAAGAGAGAGATAGATGGGAAAAAGAACCTGGTTGAGATGAAGTAGGCCTTGACGGGGATAAACGGCTCTGCATCTCCTGTTGGACCTCAAGGAGGTGATCTTTGTAGCTATTATCCTCGGAGCAAGTACCCACCTGCGGCTGCTCCCTCCACTCGAGCTCCTGGCCCGAGGACAGAGAACAGTAGGTCCGGAAGGGAACCCCTCGAATACCTGCCTCATTCTTCTGGGGCCTGAAATCAGCGGCGACGGAGACGGGCCGGGTGCCGCCTCTTTGGAGGGGAGCAGCGACCTCGGGGACGAAGGCGGTGTGGAACCGGGGAGGAGGGGAAGAGGGAGCCGTCCGAGGGAAGAGAGTCCGGAGCGATTGCAATGTGGTTCTGAGGGAGGGGGCGGGGTTCGCCGCGGGGGGGAAGAAGGGAGATGAATGGGAAGAGGCGGAGGCGAGCATGGCCTTCAGCGCGCGGGCGTTCCACATCAAACTCAACAGGCTCCCCTTTGCTGGCTCAGATATCGACGACAGTTCAAAGAGGATGAGGTATGATCCTGATCATAAACCATGCATGACAGAGAGTGAGGCTAAGCGGAAAACCATGCATTCTAATGTAGACTAATCGCAAAATTATGTGTGAGTTGCTCAAACCACGTCCTTGCGAAGTCGACTGAGGTAGCAGAACATCTAGCCACGGTGTAGCTGCTTCACAGGCGTAACAGAGGTAGCAAAACTTTAGGGGTGTTGCAGGAGAGTTGAGGCAGGGAAAGAACTTACTATAAGCGTTTGTGGAACATTTTATGAAGAAGAAAATGAGGTTTTTGGGGTAAGGTAAGGTATGGGGAAAGAAAGATGTAAGTTTAGGATGGTAGAGGTAGTAAAAAAAACCGTTAATTACCGCAAGGTGAATAATTCATCTTTCCTTACGTTGTCAGGGTTCTTACTTCTTATGAACCGGCTGTATTTCTTAAGATTTATGAGGAAAAGAACCAGTGCTAATTTCTTTACATAATTAAATCTCCTTAACGGCATATCTGTCATTTCCTTTGGTTTATTGACGGGAATACATCTATCCTGGTTCTAATTTCAAGGTGAATAATTCACCTTTCCTCATTTGCCACTTAAAATAGGTAAAATACATCTGTCATTTTAAAAAGTTCCACTTCTTATTCATTAGAGCCGACTGTATTTCTTTTGATTTTGAGGAAATATTTAGGTGGGATTAGAACTTAGCTTGTGGTGCTGCCACGTCGTTATTCTAGACTGAGTTATATTATTATAGTATAGATAGTATAGATAATATAGTATAGATAAAATTGACAGAGATTTGAAATTAATGTCAATCCCTGTCAAAGACCTGCAATTAATTCTACCAAATAAAAAATCCACAAAGAACCCCTCTGACTTTGCCGCACCTGGAATTCCACCTCTGACTTCGATGCCGGTAAGTATATATATAACACTATTTAAAGTAGCTTAGGTACGTGGTAGCACCACGTGAATTCTTGGCCAGAAAAAACTCACAAAGCCTTCTTCCATTTTTTTTAAAACACAGCTTCTATCATTTTTTTGAAAAATCAAACCGCTTAAAGCCCTTCTTCATCTATATATAATATACTAACAAGTTTTGAAAGAAAGAAAACTTTTCCCGTCTTCTTTGGATAAGAGTTTTAAATTTGAAAAAACTATCTTAGTCTAGCGCACAGAAACCACCCACTACACACGTCTTCACCCCCACTAAACTGTGCTCTCCTCACAACGTCCACACCGGCAGCTATACCCTGCTCGAACTCGTTTATATTTTACGAGCTCTAACTCGACTCAGAACTGGTCGAGCTTCTTCACCTGATATTCGAACTCGACTTGATACAATTTTTTTAAACTCGAACTCTAGCTCGTTAAATCGAGTTCCAATACGAGCTCAACTATATATCAAATTCAAAACAGAGCTTAAAATTTAATATTTAAATAATTTTTAGTTTTTTAAACAGACTCTGTAGAATTGAAGCCCATAACAAAATCAGACTAAACATTTAAATAAATTTTAATTATTATACTATATTTCTGGATGAGAAATTCTCATCCTGGTCGAAAAGCTAAAAGGCTTTTTTCCTTTTTATTGGTTTGTTCGATGGCTTTGAAAAGGACTGCAGGGTAGGGTTGTAAACGGATCGAGATAATATTCAGATCCGATTCGAATTCGTATCCGATTATCTAGATATTATTCGATTAACAAATATTCGACGAAGCGAATTTTGAATACGGATATTATCCGGATAATAAACGGAGCAAATACGGAAACGGGTGATCCGCTCCGTTTAAGATCCGCTCCGAAATAGAATTATTTTTTACCATTATATTTTAGATCTAATAATTCATATATAATATATATAATTTATAAATATATAATATATCTAATACTAATTTTTTGTTTAGAAAATATTTTTGACATTTATATTTAAATATATATATATATATATATATAATTTTTTATGCTTTTTAGACCACTTAATATTTTTTTATTAAATTTATATTTTCGAAGCGGATAATATCCGTATCCACTCCGAATTCGAAAATTATCCGATTAAATTATCCGCTCCATATTCGAATTATATTCAGAGCGGATACGAATTATCCGATTAACTATTCGGATCGGAATCGAAAAACCCATATCCGCTCTGTATCCGCTCCGTTTACAGCCCTAGTTGACCATTTAATTCCATATCGGATATGGGAAGAACATGAGCCTTTGGGTTGCCTACAAAAGGGACAGGTCAACTGGTGCTACCTTAGGTAGCTGCTTAGTTGGGTTGCTGCGTACATGCCATTGATGGGGTGGGGGGGGGGGGGGGCTGGGCGAGGGGTGCAGTCGTGCAGAGGGTAGGCGGTTGGAGAACGCCACCCGGTGGCTGCGGTTGCTGTCCGCCGTCCGGTGCTGTCGAGGAGGGCCGCCTAGAAGCTGACAGTGCCCCGGGTGGGAATCTCGAACCGCCGCCGGAGCTGTCGTCGGGATCTCCGTCCGGCACTAGCGGAGGGTTCACGAAGGGGGGGAGGCGGCGGCCACGCGTCCAACGGGGGATGCAGCGGCCAGCGGGGGAGGGAGTCGCCCTAAAGAGGCACCTATCGCGGCGGCAGGAGGAAGAAGATGAGCCGCGGTGCCTATGAACCTTGGAAAATCTGTTTTTACACATATACCCTTGTTTAAGTTGGTATTATTAAAATCATATTTTTATAAATACTTTATTTATATAATTTGCACATATACCCTCTAATATTTAGTCTTTTATAATTAATTCCTCAAAAATATTTTATAATTTAATAATAACTCTATAAAAATAACAAGTTAACATTTATTTTAATAATAAATATTGAAACAAATTATTGACGAGTATTTAAACGAATTCTTAACGAGTATGAGCTCTTAACGAGTAATTAAACGAATTGTTCACGAACATAATCGAGTCGAGTTCACATGTGTTCAGACTCAGCTAGTTTATGAACCGAGCTTTTTTTTTCTTCAAACTCGACTCGTTAATTAAATAACGAGCCGAACCGAACTTTTATCGAGCCGAATATCGAGCTACTCGTCGAGTGTATCAACTCGTTAATTAAATAAACGAGCCGAACCGAACTTTTATCGAGCCGAACATCGAGCTAATCGTCGAGCATATCAGCTCGTTTACACCCTAGCAACGACGTCCATTCTGCTTCCAACGATGGGCACACTATCTATATATGGTCCAGATGATGCCCGCCAATCTACTTGCAACAGAAGCTTGCATCTGCCTCACAACTATACTAAATTTTCCTAATGTAAAGAAGTCATCTATCACAACTATTTAGAGGCTTGTCATATATAATTATGTTATAACATAAATTAAAAAATTTTTATGCGTCACCTCTTATATAACTGTATATTTTATATTTCATATATATTTTAAATTTTTTTCTTGAAAGATTGAAGATTTCAACGTAATATCTTAACAAAGGTATTCACTTTGAAGGTTACACTTGCACACCTGTTTGGGTGCTTGCATCTACATCAACTATCTTTGTATCATTGTAAGAGAAAATAAATTAATTTTTATCTCTTTATATTTATACATTGTCGTATGAGTGTTTTTCTTCAAATTGTTGTATTCATTGTTAATGTAATATATTTGAGTTTCTTTTTGTTTGAATAGATCTTTTTCTTGGAATTGGTGTATTGTTTAATATAAAACTTTATAAGTTTATATATACTATTTACAAGACCTACATATTAACATACAAAGAAAGACTTTTTTATTAGTTGACAATCATTATTTTATTTTAAAAATAAGATTTCATAAAATTAATATGAAATGATTTCAAATTGTAGGGAATTTTAAAATATATAAAATTTAAATAAATAATTATTTTTATTAATAAGTAAATATTTTTTTATCTAAAATATTTCTGTGCATTGTACGGGTAGAGATCTATTAATTATTACAAATATATATATATATATAATATAACTCAACAAATTTAATACCTTCTTTTATAACTAAAAAATGTCTATATTTTAGAGTTCTATTAATTATTTTTCTAATTACGTTCTAAAATATATTTTCAATTAGATGTTCTATAAATAATATCACATTATGAAAGAAAACTTTATCAGAAAATGAATGTGAAGAATAACTATTTGCATATGCTACTACTGTACAACATTTATCCAACAAGAAGAAAAAAAATTAAAATTAAAAATAAGAAGATTAAAGTTGAAATCTATAGATATTGACTAAGAATGTTATTTAAAAACAAATGTCTCATGCATAGATCAATTGTGACGTGAATTTATCATGTGTTAAATTTATCTTTTACATTTTATATTATTAATATTGTGATGTTATTTAATATATTTTTATCTAAAATATTTCCGTATATCGCACCGACATAGAACTAATCTATATCTATCTATCTATATCTATACTATATATATATAACACAGTCTTGAAAAGCTGATGTGGCAGCAGCAGAGTAAAACTCTCCAAATCTCTCCCTCTCCTCATCGCCATCCCGCCAAAACAATCGTAACAAGAATATAAACTCAGAAAATTGCACAACAAACTCAAACTGATTTAATTTCAAATCCTCTTCCAGCCACGTCTACCCAACAGTTTCGTCACCAACTTCCCAAACCTTCCCAGATATCTTCCCACTCCTCCCTAACTACCCACTCTCCAGAATGGTTACCACCAAACAAGTGGCGAGTTCAGTGCTATTTGGGATACCATCGCCCCGTCGTCGAAGGAAAGTATGTCATGGTTATTTTGTTCTCCTAGCTAGAGCAGAGACGACAGCGCCCGCGACTTCCATGGCCGTCCGTCTCTGCCTCTGCTGTCGCACTCGAACTCATCTTCTTCCTCTCCAGCAGCAGGAGCAGCGGCGGGTGATGTGTGCGGGGAAGGCTGAGCCGCCTGAGCGCCACCATCGTGCTTCTTGGCACTGGCGTCTCCGGACTGGCATCTCTTCCTCTTTCCCCACCGAAGCCCGAGTAGTAGTAGAAGGAGTCCGAGAGGCCCGGCCCTGTGCTCAGGGCAACGTGTTGGTCCTCCACCGGCCAGCTGTTGCTCTTCTTCTGCTTCCGTTGGGATGGTAGAAGAAGATTGGCGGAGATGACGACGACGACGTGGCGCCCTCGACGTCGGTCTCGGGGCTGGGCGGCATGAAGCAGTTCGCGTCGGGTAAATATTAACCGCTCAAGAAATATTAGTGGAAGTCTTTTGGATTTTATGCTCATCATTTATTTCCTGCTCATGCTGTTTTTTCTTAATGATGAACTGGGTGCACTTCCAGTCGCGGCAGCGGCCGCCGGCCTTCCCTTCATCCTTACACTGCGTCCAGCAGGTCTCGGTGAAGAAGCAGGGACCCCAGCACTTGCCGCATGGAACATCACATACTTTCTGCGGCACCACCTGTCCATTGCCTGCAATATTGAAGAGGAAGGAGAGGAACCAACGGATGTCATACAATTCGCCAACTCTGACATGTTTTTTTCTCCCTCTATATGTGTAATCGCTGAAGCACCTTTTCTGTTATAAATACAGAAAACAGGGGATCGGAATATCACACAAGACGTTGTCCAATCGCCCCTGGCATCACACGCCCCTGCCCCGTCGGCCTCTGCCTCTGCTGCGTTGCGCTCTTGCTAGCCCCCGCTGATTGTGTGTTTCCGCCACCACGTCCGCCTCCGCTCGCCGTGGCCATGCTCCTCGCCATGAGCCCCAGCTCCCCAGCACGCTGATCTGTCACCGTTCGCCTGGCCGCCATGCTCCTCGCCGTGAGCCCCAGCTCCCCAGCACGCTGATCTGTCGCCGTTCGCCGGGTGCGGCGGTGCTTCTGCAACGCCGGGCTCCAATGGGACCCTTTCAGCGGCACCTGCTCCAACAGGGAGCTCTCCTTGACTCTTCCTCCCCTCACCCGTCGTCGTTCTGTTCTTCCCCGATGTTCTCCGTTTAGATTTCCATTAACACGGGACACGGGAATCGTATGGTATGGGCCCATCAACACGGTTTCTGCCGGATCACCTGATTATGGCGTCCGTTTCTCACGCTTCCTTTTCCATCTTTTGCTTCATGTATGCTAATCTATGATAACTTGGGTTGTGACTTGCAGATGTCACCGGCTGTGAGGCTACAGGAAGCTGCGGTGGTTCAAACAACGCCCTCTCATTGTCGGTGCGTAGGCAATATAGAGTACCTTGCTGGAGTGTGCAACTCTGTTATTCTGATGTTTGTGTGTGTGTTGTTTGCGCATAACGTCGAACAACTGATGTCCCCACAGGTTAACCTCCGGTTTGGGCGCGGCGTTGGTGGTGGGCGTCATCGGGTACCTCCTCTTCAAGCGGCAGCGCCGCATCCGGGCCGCCCGCGAGCGCATCGCCAAGGAGCGCCAGGACATCCTCAACGCCAACAACACCAGCGGCCGCTCGGCCAAGAACCTCACTGGCCGCGAGATCAAGAGGACGACGAGCAACTTCTCCCGCAACAAACTCCTCGGCTCCGGTGGCTACGGCGACGTCTTCAAGGGCTGCCTCGACGACGGCACCCTGGTGGCCGTCAAGTGCGCCAAGGTCGGCAACACCAAGTCCACCGACCAGGTCCTCAACGAGGTGCGCAAACTGTCGCAGGTGAAACACCGCAGCCTGGTCCCCTACACACTGTCCTTCCGCATTTGTAGTGCCACCTCTGGTCTGCGTGCGCAAGGCATCGATCACCCCGGTGCCAAACAACCCCAAACCCCGCACAGGCGCCAAGTCTGGCGTTCCACACCACCCCTCCCCCCCCCACACAAAAAAAAAAACTTGCGGCGAAACACTACCACACTCGCCCGACCTTTGTATTAGGTAATTAAAATTACTATTCATGATTGCACGTCATTTATATTATTCATTATATTTATTACGTTATTCATATATATATGATTGTAATATGGATGTGAAATCATGATTTTGATACGTAATACAAAATATTCTATTTATTAATCTATTATATTATCATTATTATATTTCAATAAAATATATAGATAGAAAAAGAAATCATGTATCAGCTACATTTGTATGACTAACAAGTAACATCTAATTCCTTTATGTGTCTCCGTAAAGCTTTCATTTCGGATTTTTAATCATGACAGTGCGAAGAAAGGCGGTAGATTAAGGGTCAAGTCTGCTGGATAAAGTTGTATATATTATATTTTTTGATAATGTATCATAATATTTTTTTACTTTTTCATTACAGATAGAAGGCTGCAGTCTGCATCTTTCATTTCGAATTTCTAATCACGACAGTAAGAAGAAGGATGGTAGATTAGGAGTCAAGTCTGCTACTAGATAAGGTTGCAGATTTTATATTTTTTATAATTTATATTTTTTATAATTTATCATAATTTTTTTTCTTACTTTTCAATGTTTTCATTACAGATTTAGAAGGCTGTAGTCCGCGTCTTTCATTTCGAATTTCTAATCATGACAGTAAGAAGAAAGGCGGTAGATTAAGAGTCAAGTCTGCTAGATAAAGTTGCATATATTTATATTTTTTATAATTTATATAATTTTTTATGATCTATCATAATCTTTTTTAGGCTGCAACCTGCAGTTCCATCACCTATTGAGATATTGCACCGTCCTTAGACATTAAAAATATATAAGATGTCAATCGTTTTATTTATCAAAACAAAATGATATATAAAAAATAATATAGAGTTTTTTTAGTACAACCAACGTGCAGTAATATTTTTCTGCACCAATGCTGACACATGATACTACCCTTCATCTTCATTTTTTTTATATCTACATCGTGCTCACACATAAAATGTTAATCATTCTGCTTATCAGAGCAAGTAGATGATATAGAGATTTAAATATACTGTCACTTAAAACCCGCGAGTATGCTTCTTCATCTCTCATTTTTATGATAACCATTTTATTGCATGAGTTTCCTTATAATGATTGTTTTCTGCACTAGACATGTTATGGTACCTGTATACACAATTAGTACGTACCTAGAAAAGAAACCTATCCATCTGGAAGAAATCCTATATAAATGCAATGTAGTCTCTTGATGTTTTTCCGCTCCTTATTTAGAATAAATATATGTTTTTATCGTTGATAGTTAAGTTGCTAACTTCTCATTCCCCAACATTAAAGTAATGGAAGATTATAAAACAGAATTATTTGAACAAATAAGCTAAATATTAGATGTGGATGCCTGCTAAATATATGAGCATTCTACAAATTGTCAATATGTATATTTTTATAGGTATTAATCTTTGATACAGACAGTCTCTTCCCAGACATTAATATATATTTCTGATTGAGGGTTTACATCTATATTCAATAAAAAAAAAATCTATTTACATATTTCACATTGTCATATTACTAATGTTGGAGTTGAAATCGCTAATGAATAAAGTAGTATTATGTTGTTTTATGATTTTCATTAAATTTTGTGACCCTTTGATCGAAAAAAATTGAAGTTCATATTTGTTAATGAATATCTTTTGTCTTTTTCCATTTTCTGTATTTTTATGATTCTTTTATTGAAAGACTTGAAGTTGAAAGATCTAAGGAATCTCATAATTTTGATAATGTATGTGATATTCACTTTAACATTAGAAACATACATGTCTAAAAAATTTATTATATTTCAAATAATCTACAATTTACATTTTTTTTGTAAAAAATTACTCAACTTCAAGTTCTATAAGTACCATCACGCCACTTAAGAGGATTATTTTAGTAATAATGTCCATCAAAGACTTTCTAAAGAAGATATTACGGCGCAAATGTCATGCAACAAAAAAAAATCAAAATGGATGATCAAGATGACTGATTGATGGAATGATGTGTTTTTATATATTTTGTAGACTTTTAGTTTGGAGACTGTATTTTACTTTGTTCTACAAACTATTTTATATTCATATGTGTGACTGTATTTGTAAATGTTTTCAGTAAGAATATGAAATGTTTTATTTTTAATGTTATATTTTTAACATATTATTACTCCTTAGTTATTACTCATTATACTTGACAAAAAACCGTGCATCGCACATGTAGAAATCTATACTTTTTTTAGTTTTTTATCTATTTGTTGCATCGCACGGATATAGATCAATATGTGATATGTATTTACTATGTGTTAAATTTACTTTTTATATTTTATTATTAATATTATGATGTTATTTTAAATATATTTTTACTTAAAATATTCTCGTGCATCGCACGGGTATAGAACTAGTATATACTAAAACTCAATCTTGACCCTGGCCATATAGAAAGCCACGTAAGCAACCTTTCCCAATTCTCTCTTTCCTCCCTCTGCGTTCTCTCTCCTCTCACCCCCTTCCACCGCTGCTTCTTTCATGTTTAAAAACCAACTGCTTCTCTACAACTGTTCAATTTGCTTTCTCCGTCCGCTTCCGGCAACTACAATATTTCTGAGATCAGCCATCTGCAGCAAGTCCAACCAGCCGTCTGCAGCCCCGCGTGATCATCTCTGCTTCCGGTTATCTCTCGGATCAGCCATCTACTACACACTCTCTGGTATCAACCATCTGCAGCAAGTCCGACCAGCCGTCTGCAGAGGCCGGTGTCGCCTTACCCGCTGGAGATTGTTGTCAGTGTAGTCTTCTCTTATAAATTACTTACAAATTTTATCAGGTACACATCTTAGAATTTCTTTGTGTAGAAATAACTGATCTTTTGCATGTTTAGAAAAAATAAATAAAATGTTGGATTGCTTCCTTACATATACATGTTGTAGATGGACACTGAAATGTATGACCATAAGAAGATGGACTGAAATGTATGACCATAAGAAACATACATGTATATAGATGTCTCTGCAGGTGCGTTGGCGGCCCTACAAAACCCCACAGTGCTGGCAGATGGTAGCTTCCGGTGGGAACTGGGAAGACCGTGGGTTTGGGTTTAGAACATCACCGGGTGCCTCCATCTACCAGATGCAAGAACAGACATTACACGTCTTAGAATTCTTTGTGTAGCAATGATTGATATTTTGCAGGTTTAGGAAAAAAATTAAAATGTTGAAATACTTACCTTACATATACATTTGTAGAAAGCATGTGAATCCTCTTTTAAGCATTGTTAATCCGCATTTACCAGAAAGAAGATGGACACTGAATAAATGATGTCTCTGGTGCGTTGGCGACCCTAAAAAATCTCACAGTGTTGGCAGAGGTAGCTTTCGGTGGAAGGCTGTGGGTTTGGATTTGGATCATCGCCGACTGGTCCGTCTACCAGATGCAAGACGGCAGAGCACCAGCCCAACGACCTCCACATCCACCCACTTCCTCTCTGGGCGGTGGCGACGGCGATTGTGGCGGAAGCGGCACCATCCACGCCCAGGACACCACCAGCTCAGTCGCAGAAGACCTCCCAGGAACGGCACGGCCCATCCCCTCCCTCCCTCCACGGCCCCCTATCCTCCCTCCCTACCAGACACTCCCTCCACGGCCCCCTCCCCTCCCTCCCTCCCTAGACCTTCCATCCACGGCCCCATTACCCTCCCAGTTTCGCCTGCTTGCACCCTCTCCCCCTCCCAGGTTCGCCTTCTTCCCCTCCCCAGACCATCCCCTCCACGGCCCCCCCCTCCCCTCCCTCCCCAGACCGAACATCCACGACCCGGCCCCTCACAGTTTCACCTGCTTTCCCCCTCTCCCCCCCTCCCCAGACCCTCCCCTCTACGCAAAAACGGCCCCAACGCCGCTGCCGGGCATGGAGGGGTGGCAGGCGGCGGCATTCCGCATGTCAGGTGACAAGGCGTACTTCCTGGGCTGCTACTGTTCGTGCCTGCTCGCCAGCGCGCCGAACCCCGTGGCCGTTCGCCCCTGTCCCGTCGGCTTCCACCGCAGCGCACCGCTCGCCGTCGCCGTGCTGCTCGCCAGCGCACCGCCAACCCGTCGCCGTTCACCTCGGCCACATCCGCCTCTGTCGCAGCTGTCGACCGCACAAACCTCAACAGCCATGCGCGCCAGTTCTGTCATCGCTCACCGTTGGCCTTCGCCATGCTGCCTGCCAGCGCGCCGACCCCGTCACCAGCGCACCTGACCCCGTCGTCGTGCTGCTCGCCGCAAACCCGCACCGCTCGCCGTCGCTCCCGCGAGCACCAGTACCAACGCACTATCCTGCACCTTCCCATTCGGTGAAAGAGGAATCAGGTAAGTGGAGATAAGTGATCAAACCTCTTTTTTATTTGAGAGGAGAACAAGTCCCAAAGCACACCTCCCATCGTGCACTTAGCAAAATCATATCTTTTGATAGTTTTATTACCTTTATACACTGACTTGTACCATGTTTTAAGAACATATATATCATGTTGTCTTAAAACAAACTTCATAAGATATTGTATATGCATCCCATCTGAAATATCATATGTAACCCTGTCATTTAAAGAAACACTATATCACACAAAATTGTACTTATACTCCTGTCTTCTTGCTGAAAATGAAGATTGCATTATAGTTAAGTTTAATTGCTCATTTAAATATATACCATGTTCATGCTCATTTGATCATTGTTGTATAGTCATAATCTTTATAGTAAAGTTTTTTGCATTTTAAATTAAAGAAGATAGAACAAAATAATGACCATCACACAAAGATGTTGAAATTAATCAGATGATCATGCAATTAGACATATTTAGTTTATGCTTTAAAGTTTTAATGTGTATATAACAGTAATATTATTTTAGTTGATCTCAGATGTTTTGAAATACCCCTGTAGCTAAGTATTTGGGGAAAAAAAGAGATAAAATATTGTCAACTATACATATTCCCTCCATGCAAAAATGTATATTATCAATATATTTGTGTTTTAGACATTAGAATGTTGATTGTATGAACTAATTTGATCAAATTTTATTAATATTTTATAATTATATTTAGTTTAAAAAATGTGTAATAAAATTATATATGTTTATAAATTTATAAATAATAATTTAATTTTATTAATATATTATATTAATAATCAAATTAATTTTATAATTTATAAATTTAGTACAACTAAAACATATTTGAAAAAAAAACTGTGCAACGCAAGGAGTAGAGATCTAGTCTATTATACTAAAATTCAGTTCGGCCCGGCAAATTAGAGCGCCACGTGGCACTCATTCTCTCTCTGTCTCTCTTCCCTCCACTCTCTCTCTCTCTCTCTCTCCTAACTACCCATTTCATACACAACACCATCTCTACCTTCAAAAGTTACGAACCAACACATGCGGCAGTTCGTCTAAAGCGGTTATCACAATAACCGATCTCTTTCTTTTCGTTTTAAAAAAAAAAATTGTAAAAAATCTTACACAGTCGCGTCCAAATCCTCTCCATCCGGCCACATCTCCCCTCCCTCTCCTTCCACCCACAGTGACATCTTTGCCACCGTTTTGGCCCTCCTAGAGAGATGACTACAACGAGGTCCTCACCAGCGTATCCTCGGGGCGCAGCACTGGAAGTCGACACGTACCAACGATTCGGCAATAGCACACCTGCCCGGACTCCTCCCCAAATGGAGCAGCATGGGTGCCGGGGGATGAGACTGCGGCGGGGGCAGATTGTGGAGGGGGTCAACTTCAGTGGCAGCCCGGACTCCTTCCCAAATGGAGCAGCATGGGTGCCGGGGGGATGAGACTGCGGCAGGGGCAGATTGTGGAGGGGCGTGGCAGCTTTTTTGGCAGATTAGCTGGCCCCCTACGGGAAGCTGTGTAAAGATGGCCAGCCGATTTGTGGGCCACCACAAGAGTCTAGACTACAACGCCACTCTCCTCTCTGTTCGTTTGCTTCGCCTCCCCCACGTCAACCACCCCCCTCTCTTCTACCCTCTCAGCCGCGGCTACTGTCGTTGCCATGGGAGTACGGGGTTGGAAGTCGTTCAAGTAATTTTTGCTTTTATGGGTTCTGCAGTAGTGAAATGGGACGGCTTCATGGTAAAGGACCTGACCATTGAGAACTTGGCGGGGCCAAACGCCCACCATACTTGAAGGATTGGGGAGTGTTCGTGATTCCACTATCCTACTAGAAGGATCGTTCATTCCAAGCTCCGCTACATAGCTGTGGGGGAAGATCTTTATTATAATATTAGTTTTTGAAAGTTTTCCCAATCGCTAAGGACCCACATGGTTTTTGAAATTTTCTTTTTAAACCCCCAATTTAATTTAATGTGGTTTCTGGTGTCGATGGGAAGGAGGACATACTCTTCCCCAGCAAATTTTTTGGCATCCTCTTTTTAAACCCCCAATTTCCTATATTTACATATTGATATATTTGAGTTCTATATAAAAGTTGTTGTCTTGAAACGTGCATTTTGTTTCTTATAAACGTACTTTATATAAACATCATGAATTGTGTTCATTTAAATGTAAATTTCTTATTTCATGGTAACTAAAATTAAGAGACACCATTAAAAAGGATTATTTTAGACATAATTTTTAAGATTGAAGATCAAGACAATTTATAGACGGGACACTTAATTTACTTTTATATGTTTTATAGATTTTAGTTTGTGAGACTATGTTTAACTTTCTTTCATACATCTTATTGTGGTTTTCAATGTTGTGAGATTTTAAGTAGGTGGAATGTTTTTATATGTTATGTGTTAATTTTTTATATGTTATTACTCTTTCATTATTATCTTATATCATTGAAAAAAATTACGTGGATAGCACGGGTAAAGATCTACTATACTAATAAAATTCAGTTGGACCCTACCAAATTAGAGCACCACGTCAGCATCCTCTCCCCACTCTCTCTTTCATCCCTCCACATTCTCTCTCCTCTCATCCACTCTATCTTTCAACGGCTGTTTCTTCTATTTTTAAAAGAGTAATGCTAGGCTCCCGGCATGCCGGGAGCCCAGCGTGAGCTGGAGGGGCCGCGCCCCTCCACACGCACGCCACGTGGAGGGGGGCGGCCCCCCCAGCATTTAATGCTATTTTTTTTTTTACAATTTGTGCACACAATACATCATTTGTGTGCACAAATAATGTACAGAAAAAAAAACAAAACTAACATTAATGCTGGGGGGCCGCCCCCTCCACGCGGCGTGCGTATCCAACTAGAACACCACATCAGCAATCACTCCCCACTCTCTTTCCTCCCTCCGGGTTCTCTCTCCTCTCACCCACTCCCTCTGCCTTTCAACTGTGAACGGTCGCTTCTTCAAACCAACCAAGCACGTCGATGTTTATATCATTCGCAACACGCTCCCCCTCTCTCTCTCTCTCTTCCAATGTTTTCTCTCTAATTCTCACCCTTCTCTTTCCTCCGTGTTCGTGTTTTTTTCTTTCCATTCTGTTTGGACAGAAAGTTGGTGCTGCCGCTGGGCGTTTGTCACTGGAAATCCATGTCCAACTGCGCGGCGTGCAGTAGGCAGGCCATCGTGGCGCTGCCCATCCGCGTAGGTTGTGCCTCACCTGCACGGTAGGGAGGTCGGCAGGGAGCCGCGGTGGGTGCCTCACCAGTGCGGCGGGGAGGCAGGCAGGGCACCGCAGTGGACTCCTCACAAGTGCGAGGGGGGAGGGGAGGCTGCCCCCATTCTAAGAAGCCACGTGTCATCTTTTTTTTTTTTTTAATATAACCTTAAAACTCAATCCTAACCTCCAGTGGCAACCTCTCCACGACACTCTCTCTCTCCTCACACCCACGCTCACCTAAACTCTCCCCCTGCGGTTATCGCAATAACCGATTTCTACCCTTCCGTTTTAAGAAAAAAAACTACAAAAGATCTCACATCATCGCCTCCAAATCCGCCCTATTCGCCCGCCTCCACCACCATCTGGCCCCATCTCCCCACCCTCTCCTTCCACCTACAGAAAGATGAGAACTGCTTTTGCCGTGCATGGCACGGGTAGACATCTACGATACAAAAAAACTGCAATGGATCTTAGACCGTCGCCTCCAATCCGCCTTATTCACCCGTAGACGCTGCCTCCATCGTCCACCACCATTCGACCGTGTCTCCCCTCCCTCTCCATCCACCTACAACGACAGAAAGATGAGAACTGCTTTGCGGTTATCACAAAGCACACCAAGCATGTCTCTCTCTCTCTATCCTGCACAACAGTTTCTACCTACTCACCTTCTCCCAACTAAGAAGCCACGTGAAAATGGCCTCTCTACCATGCAGTTGCTCCAAGAAACTGAAAGATGCTGTCCAAATCTTTTGAAAACAAATCGATTGCCTTCAATTCTTTTAAAAACACTAACTACAAATGAGTCGATTAATTTCTCTCCTATGCAGCGCCCTTCAACGGCCAAGTCTCTCCCAACTTCCATCTTCTTCTACTCCCCGTTGCTGCCGCTCACGTCCATTGCACTATCCTCGCCGCCAGTGTACGCAGGCGAACGTACGAGTCCTTCCATGGAGCCTGGAACATATAACACAATATTCATGAGTATGTGAATGTATTTTCCGACAGAGTCTCTGCTTAGGCAGAGTATCCTCATGGAGACATATGCATATGAACCAGTGATTATATGAACATGTTCTTGGGCAGAACCTTTGCTTAGCCAGAATTTCTCCGAGAAAACATATATATATGTATAAGTACGAATTTGCAATTCTATGGATATATTCTCGAGCGGTATCTCTGTTCGAACAGAGTTTCCGTCAGGAAGGTATCTCTGCATGGGCAGAGTCTCCTTCGAGAAGTATATTCATATGAATACAAATTTGTGGTTATACGAATATGTACTCGGACAGAATCTCCGCTTGGGTAGAGTCTCCTCTAAGAAACATATACATAAAACACGAGTTTGTAGTTATATGTATATGTTCTTGAAAAGAGATTTTGCTTAGGCAGAGTTCTTCACAAAAAAATATATATGTATAATTACATATTTGTAATTTTATGTATATGTTCTTGGACAGAATCTCCACTTGGGCAGAGTTTTCTCTAGGAAACATATACATAAGAACATAAATTTGTGAATATACGAATATGTTCTTGGGCAGAACCTCCGCTTGGGCAGAGTCTCCTCTAAGAAACATATACATATAAGCACAAAATCTATCATCCTGAAGTCTTGCTCGATAGGCGGGGAGAACATATGCATCTAAATATGCATACCCATAGAGTCTTGCTCAATATGGAGGCATTTAGAGCACGAGAACAAGGATATTTAAATACCGTATATCTATAGAGTCTTTCCCGATATGGATGGTATTTAAACCCCGAAGGATATCTCCCCCACAGAGTCTTGCTCGATGTAGGGGAAGGACCGCAGCTATGAACTTTTGAAGCCCTTCATAAAGATTAACTCAACATGAAGGGGGATAGAAGGGATGTTGATGCAGTATGGTGCTGAACTCCAGGTTATTCTCCTTTATTGGCGCATCCCACGCATTTCCATCGAGCCAGGGCAGGGTAGTATGTTCACGCCAAGAAAGGAGATTGAAGAAACAAGTAGGAGAGGGAGTTTTTTGGAAGGAGAAATGATCTTCTATATTTTTCTAAATTTTTGAACAGGGATTTTGTGGAAAAACTACGCAAGGGCTCCGCCCCCTTTTTTCCTTTTTGGGGAAGAGAGGGGGGCCTTTTATAGGGGAAGGCCCCCTTACATTGCGTTGGGGGAGAGCCCTCAACCGATGGTGACATGGGCTTATGTCACCATCGGTTGGGGGGATAACCGATGGTGACATCATCATGAGGTCAGTACCTCATGATGATGTCACCATCGGTTAGGGGAGGAGTCCCCTCAAACGATGGTGACCTCAAGATGAGGTCACCATCGGTTAGGATCTCCTTAACTGATGGTGATTCACCATCGGTTAGAAGGGGAGAACCCCTTAACCGATGGTGTCATCACTAAGATGTCACCATCGTTAAGGGCTCCCCTAACCGGTGGTGACATCACCATGATGTCACCATCGTTAGGGGTCTCCTAACCGATGGAGGGGGGGGGAGGAAAATTTTCTATAAATACCCCCCCCCCCCCCCCCCACACCACATTTTGCATATGTTGATTGCCTGAGGTGCTGGAGTTTTTGCTTCTTCTCAGAATTCTGTCTGACGGAAGACTGAATTTGCAAAGATGATTCGGAGTTCTTCCTCGAGCTTGTGCTTGTACTTGTTCGTATTACGAAGACCAACTTGCCCTTACTGGACAGTGGCTATCCTGTTGTGGCAACAGTAAATCCTGAAGACCTTCCATCTAATAGCTAAGTAGATTGCTCTCGCATCAGTCACGGAAGGGCACTTATTACTATGTACGGAAGGGGGGCTATCCAGGCCACTTCCCAGTAGATAAGGAGTTATTTTCCTTTGTTCAATAGTTCATTCCGTCACACATGACTGCCAGCGATCCCTGCCTTCTAGCGGAGAGGCGGTACCTGGAGTCTGCTGTTTTGAAGTCCCGAGATAGCCTGCTGGGCACTTGTGCTTTCTCTTACCCCAGCTTTCCTCTGAGATTTGCTGCTTTGAAGTGGCTGCCAATGGCTAAGGACCTGGGTCCTTTTAGCCATCTGGAGTTTGCAGAACCGTCACAAGACTGCGATAGAGACTGACAGTGTATTTTTTATGCCCAGTGACTCTCGGTTCTCGGTATGCCGCCAGTAGTCACGATATCCGATGTCTTCTGGATCAGATCGTTGATCATACTGCTCCCAGTTGGTATGGTCAATGGTCAGTTGTTCCTTCCCATATCTTTCGCTATGGAACCACAAAGTGGCTGACCGGAGTCTTACATCATTATGGCGAACTTCTGAAGATGTCGGGCATTTATGGATCTGTCGAGGCAGCATTATATGATTACCCATGTTACACGAGAATTCTTCGAGCTTTGGTGGAGAGGTTCAGCTCCCGGTGGAACACTTTCGGGATGGCCGAGGGCGAAACTTCTATTGATTTGTGGAGTTTTCACCGAATTTCGGGTCTGCCAATATCTGGGCTATTTTATGAAGAAGTCGTTCTTAATGACTTACATAGTCATCGTAGCAACAGCTCCAGGCGATATATCCTCCCATACAGCCTTCGCTTCTTGACGAAGGTATGGCGAGACCTGGCCCGTGTTGGGAGAAAAGACGGGGCACCTTCTTCTTCCTCAACTATGAGAGTCAGTCAGAATGCCTGGCTTCGATATTTCTACAATGGGCCATTTTGCTTCTTCGACAATTTTACAATGGAGGGTCGCTGTCTGGAGGAGTATCAGCAGCTAGAGACGAAGAAGCCTTCCCAGGGGCGATATATCTGCGCTCCGAAGGACAAGGGATGGAACACTCGGCGGTTGCCTAATCGTACTTATTTGGCCGCTTATTTAGTTTATTGGCTATCCAGCTTTGTAATTCCTCATGGGGAAGAGGAGTTTATCCGACTGGGGTTAATCTACCCCACCTGTCTTCTGGCCGAGGGGCATCAGCTTGCTCTGGCTCCTGCAGCTTTAGCAAATATATTCCATGGGCTGGGATCATTAAGCTCACACCCCAGTCCTCGGGATAGGAAGGCACAACTGCCCACTCATTACTTGAGTGCTTTGGCCGGTCTTTTGCTACCCGGGCTATGCCAGACCATTGATCTGCCTCACCCATCGGCCCCATTAATTCTACTATTCAGAAATCGGCCTGCTAGAGATTCGTTGGCAGAGCTGATGGGTGCTGGCTTCAATTTATCCTTCCTTACGAATGGTGAGCAAAGGCTGCTTCAATTTGGCAATGCATCCCGAGGCATCAGGCCTTATTGTACCCAGACTTCAATCGGGATAGAATATCATTTGCCAGATAGTGATGATTCTAGCCAGTCCATATACCAAGACTGGTTATGCTGCATCCGACCCGAAGTGCTGGTATATTGCGCAGAATCCACTCTTATGACAGAGCCTTATTAACCCTCGCGATTTGCCAGAAACTTCGGATATGATCAGTCCATCCCACCACTTGCAGAATTTCCATTGCCGCTTCGGCTTCACCGCGGTCAAAGTGTTCACATGACCGCGACGAGTTGGTGGAATTACTTTTGCCGTCCTGAGACGAGCTCTGCATGCGCCCTTCCTGCACTTGAAGCAGTGGGGCATATGGATATATTTTATGCTCGGTGGTGGTTCGATCGGAGCAGCATTTTCCAACTTGCCCCTCGCGAACTAAGGAAAAGGAAGATTCTTGCCTTGCGAAGAAGAGTCTGCCTTTGATTTATATTGACTAGGAATATCTTGACCAGGATTTTTGCAGCATAGCATCCTCATATAAGAAGCGTTATGGTCCCAAGGTGTCAACCAAAGCCGACACTGAGCCCGATAAGCATATTATCTGGGGGAAATATCACTTCTGGCATCTGTGGAGCTTTTCTGGACAAAGACCCCAGCTACCAACAATGATCCTTCGGAATACTGTTGGTGGAATCATTTATTATCTGATTGCGGCTATTCTCCTGCAGTTCCTTGTCGACGAAACTGCCTCCGAGAGTATCGGTCATCCTGGATGGGCACGATGGGAAAGGCACCTTATCACTGCTATTGGCAATGCTGGCCCTTTGGAATATATCCCCCGGCTTGAGAATGCCGTGACACTCCAAGATGTTCGGGGTGTTATGAAGAAAGTTGGTAATGCTTGTAGCACTGATCTTCCTCAGCTGGTGCCAGTGCCTCCATCAGAGTTAATGGGTATGCATCCTTTTTCCTTTTCCTCTCCCCTTTTTTTCTTCTCTCTTTTTTTCTTCCTTTTTTTTAACATCTTCATCTCAACTTTCTAGCCGCTCCCACCTTGAGGATCGGTGGAGATAGGGGTAATGAGGCTCGCCAAGACGTCCCATCTTCTTCTAGCAATAGGAGGGCCGAGAAAGCCAAGGATATCATCTATGCCTTCTCGAGTGGTATATATTTTGTCATTTTTTCCTTCTTTCGACATCACTATTCATAGTAATTTTTCCTCTCTCCCTCTTTTTTTTTAATATATATGTTTTGCCCTTCTCTGTCCCCTTCTAGACTCTCCCATCTCAGATGATGACGCCAATGATGCAAATATCGCTCCAGTTCTTTTGAATGAGTGTAATTCTTCGCATGAAAGTCCCTCTTTCCTTCATGGAGAAGAATATGGGAGCACTTCACAAGCAGCCGTAGGCGTTTTGCCTGAGGAGGAGGATGACGAAGCTCCTTCTCATTTTGGATTTCCCGGGATGGCAGGAGCAGATGGTAACAACCTGGGCTTTTCATTTACTGAACTGGGGGTTTCGGCGGAACAATGTTCTTCCGCCCCTGTTGAAGTCTATATTCCAAGACCTGTTGAAGAACCTGCTGCTATAGAAGTGACTCCTTTTGGTGAGCATACTCTTCCAAGCCCCTATAGTTTTATTTGGTTTCTCCTCTTCTTTTTCTTTGTTGTTCATGACGACCCTTTTTCTTGTTTGCATTTCCTTTAAAAGGGCAAGAATTTTGCGAGCAGCTTTTCACACGGGGGACAATGGATATGTATCCCACGCCTGCAGCCAGTTTTCCTTTCCCACCTTGAGGAATTGCTATGAGCCCATTTTTGGAATTCTCAGCTCATTCTGCATTCCAAGGAGGAGGTGCTACAGGTGGCGGTGGAGGTTTCCAACAGATAGCATATACTTCTGAACCGCCTGCCCTACCGTCTGGTGGAGAACAGTTTAATCTATATCCGTCGTACTTCCCCTCCTCGTCTCAAGAATTCTATCCTGGGCTATCAAGTTTTATTCAACCCTCAGACCCTGAGGCTAGGGTGGGAAACGACAACTCCTTTCCAGGTGGAATAGTCCAAACTCCATGCCTGGTATATTTTATTTGAGACTTCATTAACCTTTTTCCACTAACTGTTTCTGTTTATTGATGTTCTTGGAAGATGTTGCGCCTGATTCTGACGAAAACAGGTCTCCGCCATTGGAAATCGGAGCTTCTTCTGAACATGGTATTGAATGGCCCACATGGGTGCAGAGACGGCCTGGTTCACAGGGGCAGAGGGAGACAAGGTGATGGTGACGGCGGATTGGGCGGCAGGCTGACTAGCTTCTCTGTAGGAAGGAGGTGTCAAGACATGCGGCGGCAGCGCGATCGACAGCGGAGGCTGGGACAGTGGCGATCAATCTCCTCTTCTCAGGGAGCACGGCAGCAGTGACAAGGGAGCACGGTGGGTCGGTCACGGCCCGAGCCTCCCCTTCACAGGGGGCTTGCAGCAGCTGTGGTGATGGTGGCCAGGGGCATTGCATCCTGGCCGGTCCGATCGGGCTAGGCTTCCCACTGGAATTTTACATATCAAAACTATTCCTATGAATGTGACCATATGATTTCTCCTTTCCATATGGTTCTAGCTTTGCCTTTTTCCACCTTGTACGGCCACTTAGGTAAGTGAGTTACTCCTAGATAAGAGAAAGGATAATCATGGGTTAGATGTTAACTGAATTTGGTTAGAGGGGTATTGACTAATTTGAGGTAAACTGCTTAACCCAGATTTACCCAAGGATAACTTTGCCCATCTCCAAGGGATGGGGCAGGAAACTTACCCCTGGATAGACAAGTTTTTGTATTTTTTTTTTACACATGCCACTATTTATCTCACAAAATGTGTAAGTTTTTTATAAAGCTAACTAGATTTGGAGAAGAAGGCTATTTATCCGGTCCTATTTTTTATTTTCAAAATAAAGTGAATTAATTTTTTAGTTAGCCAATATCTAATTAGTCTATCTATAGTTTGCTTAACCTACAGCCTACAATGATCCTCTTCATCTTTTTATCAGTTTTCACGGGTCTCATCTTCTTTGCCTTAGTTTCTTGTGCATCCTTTGTCCAATCTTTATCGTCAAACAACTCCATTACCTTGTGTGCAAGGGTTAGCCCGTGGTTGGACACCTGCAGCACACTCGGGAGTGCAGGGATCGATCCCTAAGGACCGGTTGCGCCTAGGCACTTTTAAGTGGTTTTTCTCAAGGCTTCTTTCAAGATTTACAGGCTGGGGCTAGGTTGGTGGGAGGGGCAAAAGGTGTGTTCACCCAGCGGGGCTAGCTAATCAAAAAGAAAAAAAAAATTGCCATTACCTTAACTTCAAGACGAATGCACCATTTTATCTTTCCATCCCTATCAAAATCTTGGAAAATTGGTTGACGTTTATGCCGATTAGATTTCGGTTCAACTGTCGAAAGAGACAATGAAACTTCGTAGCTCGTTCGACACCATTGTATGTTTGTTTGGTATCAAGATAGATCAGAGATAGAATGAAAATATCTTCAAAATTTAAGAATATCATCACTCTATCACCGATCTATTCTAATACCAAACATGCCAAACATAGTGTGAAATATACAACTGGAGTAGAAATTTCTCATAGGTCGCCTATCAATAAGATGTATTAACTTGTTGAGAAATGTTAGGTTCCACTCTTATACCACTTTTTGTCTTAATAATCTTTTTTCCATCTGCCTTTAAATCAGAGAGAGAAAAATAATTGAAATTTGTGGCACCACCCACTTCGGAGGATAAGATGTAAGTTACTCTACTCAAGTTGAGACCTGAGGATGAACAAAAGTGCCACACAGAAAGTGACACCCTAATATTTCTCTAGCTTTGTTATGATGCGTACGCCTTGTAAAGCAACATCAATATGGAGGAACCCAATCTATCTAATCAGGAATGTTGAGATTTCACAGCCATCAACTGGAACCAGGGGCAGGTCGTCACCTTTCTGTTCACCTCTGTTTTCTTATGCAGAGAAACCTGGAAAAGACACTTAGGTTGATCCAAGAAATCCTAGTCTTTTGTCTCTCTTCCTCCCTTTTGAACATTAAAAGAGGCGTTGGCAGCTCAAATTCCTAAATTGATTTACTAGTTCTGGAACCCACAAAAGCGATCTTTACAATAGAGAGGTAATTAACCACCTTCATGCTAGTAAGGGAAAATATACGAAGGGGAAGATAGTTACCAAACTACTCTTCACTTTCATGCTGCCGCTTTATCCTAGTTACAATCACAATGATCCCCGGACAGTATTGTAAACAGAAATCAAAATATCGACACCGATCAGATGATAATGAGCCATTCCAGGAAGTCAGATTTCCTATTCTCTATTACAAAATAATGCCATTCACAATTTTGTTTCCACTGGACATAGGATGCAGATGCTAAAGAATGCCCACACAAAATGCTCTAAAAAGTGCTGTTAAGTTTACTGGCTTGAAGTTCACCCAACTGTTAGAGACAATATAGATGGATAACCAAAAATCAAAATGTATACAAACATAAGAAAAAAATCACATTTGTCAAAAAATGAAATAACTAAAATAGAATATTCACCGATTTGTTAGAAAAAGAGGAAATGGTTGTGTAAGAAACATGAAAGCAACCTCTCAAAAAGCCCAAGCTTAAGGATAACATCAGCCAAATTTGAATTTGCCTTTCCAACCAGTTGAAAAAGCTTTTTCCTCTTCATCGTAAAGTACCAGTCTTCTCCATCCCACGGTTTATATCTGTGAACTCTGCAACCATTCCATCCACCTGCAGAAAAGAAACCAGTTCATGCCCATCTTAGTGAAAAAGTCACTTTCTCTCCGTAATTGCTAGAATAGTGGGGAGTATAGAAACAAACAATCTCACAGCGGCATTGTCTAAATATATTGATTAGTTTGATGATAGAGTAGCTTAACATAGAATGAGTCCAGATATACATGGGGACCACATATGAGACACAACAGGGGCAAATGGAGATATGAAAAGTGATGATCGAGATCTAGACTAGACACATGAAGAACATGGAGGCATAAGTTCACCATGAAACTAGAATAACCGACAACGTGAGCAAGCTGATAGTGGGATCATTGATTGTGTATTCCTATGCTTCATTGTATGTTTGCCTGCAAGATGACATACATATGTGATGTGGGACAAGATGAGCCTATCAGACAATGGCAGCAGACTCACATGGGTGGGTGCTGGTGCAGGTCCACTGTAGAACTGGGCCGGGCCGGTTAGAGGTCCTGGCTGAACTGTGGCTGGGCCAGACCTGCTCCAAGTGACAGGCTGGCCGGTCTATTGGGCCGTCCGAGCTGGGCCCAAGGCACATGATAGGGTGGCTGTGTGGGTGCCTTGGCTGGTGACGGCTTCCCTGCTGTGCCATTTGGCGGCCCGGGTAGTGAGCGGAGCTACCCAATGGTGCCGGTGCTACGGGATTGAAGGAGAAGAGAGAGGGAGAACACCGACGAGAGAGCAAAAGATCAACCGAAAGAGAGGGAGATGCACAGGAGAGCTGAGAAATGACAGGGATGGGGAGGGGGGGTGCAGCGATGGCCTGGTTTGCAGAGGCAAAGGGAGATGAAAATGGCGGTGACGACAGATCGGGCGGTGGGCCAACTAGCATCTCTGTCGCAAGGAGGTGCCAGAACATGTGGCAGCGCCAAGATCGACGACGGAGGGCTGGGGTGGTGGCAATCAATCTTCCCTTCTCAGGGAGAACGGCAGCAGCAGGGTGGGTCGGTTGCACGGCCCAAGCCTCCCCATCACAGGTGACATGTAGCAGCGGTGGCAATGGTGGCCAAGGGCATCAGACCCCTTGCCAGGTCTGATCAGACTGGGGCTTCCCACCCTGGCCTGGTCGTGTAGACACGCTAATTTTCCCAAAATTGGACAAGTTTCAGGTTGCACTATAACGCCTCAAAAGTGACTGTCTTAAAGTTAACATTTTAAGTAATTTTCCTATTTTCCTATCTTTTTTGGGGCTTTTTAGGGTTTTTTGAGAAGCTAGAAAATATCACAAAAATCCTGGAAAAGGACCCTGGGCACTGTTTTAAATCGCGTCCAGAACAGCCGACGCCTTTTGTGGCGCTATGAACGCGGCGGTCCGATCTGACGCTATTTTGGTACCGCCTTCATAGCACTGCGCATGACCGACGTTTAATGGCGTCCACCCAGCCCGCCGCGATTCAAAGTCAAAACATCACATCCATGTCAGACCACGCACGTCCTGACACATGGCAGGGGGGGCATGTCGCAGCAAGAAATCGCGTCGTCTGAACGCGACGCGATTCTTAGCCGCCTGACACACCATGCCACTGTCAAGGCAGGACGGTGTCAGAGTTACAAATCGCGACTAGCTGGACCGCCGCGATTTACAACCACCATTAGCAGTTAATCGCGACGCTCCAGCTGGGCGCGTTTTGAACCTGAACACGGCCATGCCTGTCAAATCGATTTGACCTCATAAATCGCGGTAATTAAGGCCGACGCGATTCTTAAATATCGTCGTGCGCCGTAATCATCACAGATTGATGGGACGTTAAGCGGTTGCTAATCGCGGCAAGGAATGCCGACGCATTTAAGCTCTATAAAGGCGGCAGCTGTTCTGGACGCGATTTAAAACAGTGTTAAAGCTTCACGCAGAAGCCCATTTCCGAGGGGGGGCTGGCCATTCTAGAGAAAGAGAGAGGTTTCTAGAGAGAGAGAGAGAGGTTCCTAGAGGGAAGGGGAGGAGAGCTCCACACGGCGGAGCCCTGCCTCGACGTACGGTTCCCTCGCCATCCCGCGCTTCTGTTCTCGTCTCCGGTCCGACGCCGTCGTCGTCTCCGTCATCACGTGCACGTTCCGAGGCGGATCAGCGTCGTCCTCCTCCTCTGCTTTTCTCTCCAAGCGCCGTCACGCCATCCGGCAACCTCGGGGCAGCACCCCCTTTTTCTCCTCCCGTGGTCCTTTAAGTTCTTTTCAATGTCATTTGCCCCCTCTACGTGCCCCTTTTTTGCTTTTCACATGCACGCATGCTCCCACACCTATGTAATTTAGGGGTTTGAAGAGCCACCCAGGAGGTGTGTTTCCCCCTTTTCATTCAGGTATTCTTACTCTTTTGTATTTGATACTGCACTTTCCGGCTAATCTGGTGCTTCTCTTGTCCTTTTGTCTTATCAGGTACCCGAGCTGAATCTCCTTTGCCGGTCGGCCGGTGGAAGGAGGAGGAAAGAGCCCGCACCACACATCTTCCCGCTACGCGATCACTCTACGGGTGAAAGGTACACGACACCACCTTTCCTACCCGTCCTTACTTTTGGTACTTTTTAGGAAAAGTATCTGGCGATCACGATTTGTTGCTTTATTGTCCTTTTATCGCCCAAAGGGAAACTATTTGCTCTATCGTCCTTCTTTCCTCACGTGTATCCATACACGTTGTCGACGGGGGAGCGGAAAATAGTGTCTACAAATTGGCGATCACGGTGGGACGCTTCATATTTTGGCTTGGCACCTTCTTTGGCACTCACGTGCCCTTCTGCATCCGCACCACGCGGAGTCCTTTTATTTGATCCCCGCTACCTCCTGTTGACTATTGGTCGGGGTCATTTGCTACTGTCTGGTTGTTGGATTTCAGCATGCTATTTTAGCCTAACGATATCTAAGTTATCTTTTGAAACTCCCCTTTTGAAAATATATATTTTTTGCTGTGCTATCGCGCATTAAACCCAGACGACGCGATTTCTGTGTACTCGTTGTGTGGCGCATATACTGGGCGCGATTCGAGATAGAGTCCTCAGGGAGTCGTCTCGGCTCTTACAGCTGTCATAGGCTGTCAGATCCGCGACTGACAGAAGGGACACGACTCAAACAGGCGCTCAGTTGCTTGCCTTTTGTGTTATTGGCGTTTTGTTTCATTGGCCGGGGGACCTCCTTCCCTCATTTGCCTAGGATCCACACACACCTCTCGGTAGGAATTATCTCCCTTTTGGGCAGTCCGTCCCATCAGGCTAGAGAACTCCTACCGAGACCTCCGTAAGTCTTTGTACCCCGTGGATTCCCTCACGGTGGACCGAGCTGGTTGTACCCGTTATCGGTGACCCGGATAGAGTACCTGTTTGTGTGGAGAGATTGCTTTAGAAGTAAACCCCGGAGTTGTCATCATTCCCATTGTTTAGATTCACTTCTTCTCACGAGAGGCACACTGATAAGTTAATCCATCTTAATCACTTCTAAATCATTTAAAGTGGGCATAATTTTTGACAAGTACGTGCTTAAAATTGGATAATCTTCTCCCACATTCATTGAATAGTTGTTTGGTACCGTTTCCCGACTCACCCTATATGCAAATCCATTCCGGCCGCTCTCTGTCAATGGCCGAATATGAGAATGCGGGTTAGGATGACGTGTACGAGCAAGTTTACGGGTCCGGTGCTTATCCTCCTGTTGATCCATCCGGCCTACATGTGAACGTAGTGGAAACCCAGTCTCAACTTCCTCAGACTGTCCAGAGACGGGATCAGGACAATCCCTCCGCCTCCATTAATCTCTCTCAGCTTGTGGATATGCTCCAAAACCTACAAGCCCCTCAAATCTAGGAGGTTCAGGCCGCTCTTAAGGGGAAATTCATCGCCGATCACGATCCCTCCGGTAACCCGATTAGGGAGTCCGGATTGAGTCTGCTCGTGATCTGGGTGCACGAATCTCACCTGCACCTTCCCGGCTTGCTCAGTTACCCACTCCCAGTATCACAGTCCCGAGGGCAGGTACCGGACGCGCGCTGACGTGGCACGACCCACTTATCAACCCCGGGTTCTGACCCAGGGTCCCGTGTATGTCAGTATTCCTCCCCAATACCCTGCTCGGGCAGACGCCCATCATGTTATTCCTTCCGGTGCACCCCAACGGCCTGCCAATCAATTTGACCGGACCCTTCTAGCCAAAATAACAGATTGGAGCAAGATTTGAAAAGGGCGTCTGCCCCTAATGATCCTTTCGAATTGGCATTGCCTACTATGCCAGTCTTTCACTTGCCTCCTTCTGAAATGCCGGTAACCGTCGCTACGGTGGCACCGTAATCCATTTGTACATGTTAAGGAATTTATGTACGAATCCTCCTTCTGGCAGGATGACAACCGTGCACTTGCCTTCCTTTTCCGGCGATCTCTGGATGGCCCTGCCCTGGATTGGTTTTATTCATTGGATCCTGCAGACGCGGAGAACTTTGAGACAGTGCAGAGAAAGTTTTTGCAGAGGTACAAAGACAGAGTCAGTCCTGTATTGTCAATTACTGATCTGATTGCCGAGAAAATGAAGGTCGATGAGGACTTTGTTCACTTTGCTGATAGATGGAGACATAGACGATCCAGCTCACATCCGTTGGGTCACGTGACCCCACTGGAAATTTTTTTTTTCCAAATGACCATGTGATCGGCCATTGGACAGGGTTTGAAGAGGGAGGTGACCCCACTGGATCTGGTGGTGACCCACCTCACCCCAAGCTAAAATTTCCAATTTTTACTCTGAACCCTTGCGCGATTCACCACTTTTCCCCGACGCCCAGCCAGCCCACCTCACGCCCTTGCCTGCGCCGCTGCGAACTGCACTGTTGTGCAGCCGGACACCCTGCGCCCCCATCAACCCGCCTCACCTGCGTAGCTGTGCCTGCGCACCCTGCTGAACCGCCTCGCGGCCCCCGCCACCACCAGCCCGCCTCACCAGCGCCACTGTCGTTAAAAATTTTATTTTAAATATTTATTTAAAATTATTTATTTATATTTTATAATATTTATAATTATATACATTTATAAAATTTCTAGTGACCCCACTGAAAAAATTTCTACGTCGTCCCTGGATGGAGACTCATGGTTGAGAAGCTCAACGATGCTTTGTCTGAATCGGAGCAGGTAAAAATGATCACTGCAAACGCTACACCTTAGTTCAAACATATATTGGCCATGAACAAGCTGACCACAATGGAGGAGTTGTATGAGAGAGCACGCTACATCCAGACACAACTGAAGGACTCCCCTATCGTGGCCATGTTTGAACCCAAGGCCCGCGTTGTTAAGAGGCCGGTTGGTACCTCCGCCAGTGGTCCTGTCACTGAGGGAGTCATATCTAACGAGCAAGTAAGTGCAATGGGCAATCCAACCCCTTCCACCTACCGTCCACCTAACAACTCCAGGGCCCAACAACCTCAATTCCCAGTGCCTAGGCCAAGCAATCAGCCTACTTTCATAGGGGCACAGCCACCCCAGCAGCCTTATTACAACCAACCATCTCAACGACCACAACTCCAAACCTTCCAGCGGCCCCAAAACCATCAGTCATGATACCAGCAACCCCAACAACCGCAATACCAACCTGCCCCTCCACAGTATCAACCGCAGCCTCCACCTCACCAGCTTAACCAGGTCTCTCCGCCAGGTAATTATGGGCCGCCACCGCCTAGATTCCCAGTTGGCCCCAGAAGAACGGCTTACCCTCCATTGCCAAAAACATTGCCGGATGTTTTTAATGCCCTCATGGCGGCTGGCGCACTTACTTTGCCAAAGGAGAAGCTGCAATGGCACCCTAACCTTGACACCTCACGATACTGTGAATTTCACCGGGGACCAGGCCACACCCTGGACCAATGCTTCCACTTTAAAGATTACATTCATAATTTAAATGAAGGGGAGGCATTGACTGGGTTGAGATGAGGAAATTTGTTACTGAAATGAAGGCGAGGAGGCCTCCTCAGCAGCACCTCAACACAGCAGTTCCGACAACAATTACAGCAGCCGCAGCTACCGCAGCAGCAGCAGCAACCCAACTTAGGCATTGTGCAGAACCCGCTGCCGGAGCACCCGGCACCCAATGGATAGGTTAATGCCTTCACTGCACACCCACTGCAGATAACCCCCTACCGTCCTTTTTACGCATTCCACCTAACTATACCCGCCCATCCACTTCTCAAGTTCCTAGTCCCACGCATTCCCCACATGAGAGCACCTCCGCGTCGTTTTTACGCATTCCCCACATGAGAGCACCTCCGCGTCGTTTTTACGCATCCCCATACCACAATTACCCCCATCATCCGACGCAGCCCCTGTACAGGTATCCACCACTTTTCCCTTTATAAACCCTAACCATAGGGCACCTTTTCTCCGCATTCCTACAACTTCCACTATTAACCCTGCCACCACCACTACCACTACCGCTACACCCCAGGCAACGGCAGACGCCCAGTTGCCGCACCAAACCTCTACCAACCAACCCTCCACCTCACAGCCGTCCGCTTCCACAGAGTCGGCTGTGGCACCCACATCAAGCAGCCCTTCCAAGGCCACCATGGTACTCCGGAGCGGGCGCATGTTCAACAGGGTCTTCCACTAGCAAGACCAAGTGTTACCAACCCAAGAAGAAGAGGAAATTCAAGAAGACTCTGTGCCAGGCACACAATATGATCTGTTGAAGCATCTTGACCGAACTCCGGCTAGAATTTCCATCCTGGAGTTGATCAAGAGATCAACCAGTCATCAAGAAGCGCTCATGCAGTATCTCCAGAAGGTGGTGGTCAACGAAGATATGCCAGTTAGCCAAATCAGTGCTGTCCTGACGCCGATGGGCCCGCATCCGGCCATCATGTTCCATGAAAATGAGTTGGCACCAGCCGAGTCACAGCAATACGCCCTCTGCCTCACAGTAAACATCAACGGTGTATTCGTGGCTCGTTGTTTGGTAGACTCCGGAGCATCTGTTAATGTCGTGTCACCTGACACGTTAAGTCTCTGCCGGATACCCGTCCAAGCGATCCGACCCGCTGTTATCACTGTCACGGCCTACGACAACACTACTAGGTCGCCAAAAGGGGTTGTCTCTTTGAAGATTGAACTAGGGCCATCTTCCACCGAGATGGATTTCCACATTCTTGACATGGATCCATGCTACCGCCTCATTTTGGGTCGGCCTTATGTCCAAGCCCTTGGTGCTGTTATATCGACAGTTCACCAATGTTTGAAATTCCCATACAAAGGGCGTGTGATCAAGGTCGTCAACAAACCCACCAGCACAGAAATTGACGCCTTTACAAGTGACTCAGTTCCAGCCGTTTGGCCCAGCAATCAACCTCTTATGATGGTTCGAAGCACACCGAGTATACTGGGTAAATATCCAGGGCAGACAGGCTCATCTATCAAGACTGCTGATCCGAGTAGGGTCATTACCGAGAAAGGCTTGCACATCATGCAGCTGATGGGTTATCAGCCGGGTAAAGGGCTGGGTGCACAGTTGCAGGGAAGGACAACCACCGTCAAGGCATGCAAAAGAAGGGTCAAGGCCGGTTTGGGCTGTCATCCTGTTAGAACCCGATTGCAGCTAGACCAACCCCTCACATGGGCCCTACACGATCACTTTGTCAAGGGGCCGCTATAGCCTGGAGATCCTCAAACACCACCCACGGTGGCAGGGGCAACTTGCTCTCCGTCTCGAGATGTTTTCTGGGCGCCAGACAATTCAGTACCAGCCAAGCGCCCCGGGATCAGTAATTTCGAGACTAAATGGAGCGAATGGCTTGATGTGAACAGTCTCACTACTTGCTTAAATCATTTGTTCGGATCAGCAGAGGCAGACTGGTTTTTCGAGCTTCATACGACAGTCCAAGAAGTCCAGGGCACCGACCCCATACTGGCAGAAGTCCAGAGCACTGACCCCTTCCTGTCGGAACTCTTGAGCACTGACCCCTTCCTGTCGGAACTCTTGGGCACCGACCCTACACCGGCTCTAGTTTCGGGCCCTGAGCACGCCCCAGTTGCTATCTCAAGCCCTGTGACCACTTCTGTTACTCCGGGCATCGCGCCCGTTTTCTCTGCTTCGGGCATCACGCCCGCTTCCCCTTCAGCACCAGGCATCACGCCTGTTCTTTTCGCACCGGGCATCATGCCCATTACTGCTTTTATTCCTGGCATTACGCCCATTTCAGCTTTTTCATTAGGCCCTGCGCATGTCTCCCCTTCCGTACCGGGCATTTGGCCCTCCTTTAACTTCGTACTGGGTTCCCCACCCACTTTTCATCCGCCCTGCTTTTAATGTTCGTACTGTTATGCATACCTCCCCTCCAGTTCTAGGGATTCCTAGGGGCAACCCCCCTCCTTTCCCGTCCGTCGTACATACCTTTTCCGTTCCATCCACTATGGTCCCGTCCTTTGTGCAGGCCATGGCTGGATCGTTTTTTACTTCTCCTGGGACCCGAATGCCCGTCCATCCATCCTCTGTACATATTCTCTCTGAGGAACCACCCGATCCGTCAGAATCCTTAGGGGCCGCTCTTCTGGATCAGGTCTCACGCCTGACGATTGCCTTCGAGCCACCTTAAAAGGGGCTGATTGTCTAGCATCGTTCCTTTTCCACCAAACATGCGTCCCCCTCTGGCCTCATGGGCCTTCCGCCCACCCTAACTTTGAAGTGTGTTCCTCCTTCCACCATCCTCAGATTGTCCTTGTTTCCCGCCTTGCTGCTTCCGCTTCCCGCTTCCCGTTCAAGTGCTTGTCGATTGCTTCCCTTTCCTTCTCCACCGCGTGAGAGAGAAAAGGGGGGGGGGGGGTTGGGGTTGGTTCGTGATGGAGGACCCCGCCATCTTTGTTGAGGAAACTTCTCTCCTCACCTCCGACTGCGTTCCAGCCGGTGGTTTGTCTTATCCGGACCTTCAGGCCGGATTTTCAGTGCTCCCTTCCACGGAAGGGGTTTTTGCTGCTTTCCCTAATACCCATGGGCGGGACTCTGTTTTCCTTATGTAGATACTTCATTTACTGCTTTCCCTAATACCCATGGGCGGGACTCTGCTTTTCCTTCTGTAGATACTTCATTTACTGCTTTCCCTAATACCCATGGGCGGGACTCTGCTTTTCCTTATGTAGATACTTCGTTTACTGCTTTCCCTAATACCCATGGGCGGGACTTTGCTTTTCTTTCTGTAGATACTTCATTTACTGCTTTCCCTAATACCCATGGGCGGGACTCTGCTTTTCCTTCTGTAGATACTTCATTTACTGCTTTCCCTAATACCCATGAGCAGGACTCTGCTTTTCCTTTTGTAGATATTTCGTTTACTGCTTCCCCTAATACCCATGGGCGGGACTCTGCTTTTCCTTCTTCAGCATCGTCGTTTCCTTTAAGTAGCTTAGATCAGGATGGTAGGCCAGGGTTAAGTCCAGAAAGGAAATCCAAGGGTAGGAGGGTCCCTCATCGTTATCTGGCTAGCCTCGCTCATAAATGCAAGGCGTGCCTGGCAATTCCCGAGTTCATTGAGTACCCTTTGCAATTGCTAGAAATAGAATATGAGTAGTCAGCCCCCTTTGTCGATGACGGGTTCGGCGTCTATGAAATAATGGACGACAATGACCCAATTAACGATGGTGATGAGGAGTTTGAGGACGAGGCTGACGCTTTTGCCAGTGGGCTTAAGAAATTTGATGGACCATCACCAGCTGTGCAAGAAATCGCCAAAGAGATCAACCTGGGAACCGAAGAAGATCCCAAAATTGTCCTCGTAAGCACTAACTTGTCACCAATTGAAGAGGAGGCAATTGTGGAGGTTCTTAGGCAATATAAGGACATTTTCACATGGAGCTACGAAGATATGCCCGGCTTAGACTCTTCCTTAGTCGAGCATTATCTCACCCTCAAGCAAGGCTCCGTTGCAATTAAGCAGCGTTTAAGGCGTTTCCACCCTCAGATCGCTTTGAAGATGAAGGATGAAATTGACAGGCTTCATAAAGCCAAGTTCATCAAAGTCATACTTTATCCTAATTGGGTGGCAAACATTGTCTCGGTTATCAAGAAGGACGGGAAGGTCAGGATTTGCATTGACTTCCGGGACCTTAATCGTGCTTGTCCTAAAGATGATTTCCCTCTACCTCACTTGGATGTGTTGGTAGATAACACGGCTGGGTATGAAACCCTATCATTTATGGATGGTTTTTCTGGGTATAATCAGATCAAGCTGGCAGAAGAAGACCAAGCCAAGACTTCGTTTACTACACCCTGGGGTACTTATTGCTTTGTGGTCATGCCATTTGGGCTTAAAAATGCCGGAGCCACTTACCAGAGGGCCATGATGGCCATCTTTCATGACATGATCCACGTTCTTGTTGAGGTGTATGTAGACGACCTGGTAGTTAAGTCAAGATCGGTGTTTGAGCATGCTGGGGTTCTCACTAAGGTTCTGCAAAGGACTCAAGAATATCATTTAAGGATGAACCCCAAGAAATGTGTGTTTGGTGTGTCAGCCGGAAGGTTGCTAGGGTTTATTGTGAGCAAAAGAGGCATAGAGATCGATCCAGATAAGGCGAAGGCAATAAAGGAATTGCTCCCTCCCAAGAATTTGAAAGAAGTTCGAGGACTAATTGGGAGGTTGCAGTATATTCGCCGGTTCATCTCTCAGCATTCTCAACGGTGTAGGTCTTTCTATAACCTCACCAAGCCGGGAGTTGAATTTTGTTGGGACAAGAAGTGTCAGGCAGCATTCGATGAGCTTAAGGACTACCTTTCCAATCCGTCTGTCCTGAGGCCGCCTACGCCAGGCAAGCCTCTCATCCTCTATATCTCTGTTTTAGAAGACTCCGTAGGAGCTGTTCTTGCCCAATTCGACGACGAAGGCAAAGAAAGGGCGGCCTACTACCTGTCCAAGCTTCTTAATCCTTGTGAGCAGAGATATAATTCCATGGAGAAGACCTGTGCCGCACTTGTATGGGTAGTACAGAAATTGAAGCACTACTTCCTCGCTCATACAGTGCACCTTATTGCCCGCATGAACCCCATCAAATTCTTGCTCCAAAAACCTGTCCTGACCGACAGATTAGCACATTGGCAAAGTTTCCTTTCCCAATTTGAGATCACCTATATCCAGCAGAAGGCAATCAAAGGCTACGCCATAGCCGAGCATCTCACTCATCACCCATTGCCTCAAACTGACCCAGTCTGTTCAGACCTCCCGGATGAAGAATTGATGTCCATCGATCATGACGATCGTATGTACACATTGTATTTCGACGGGGCCCTTAATTCTTTTGGAACAGGCATCGGGATGGCCCTGTTGTCTCCAGAGGGTGTCACCATATCACGAGTTCATAAGCTAAACTTCCCTGCTACCAACAATATCGCCGAATATGAGGCCTTATTAGTTGGTCTGGAACTCGCGCGCTATTATGATGTGACACACCTCCGGATTGTAGGTGATAGCCAATTGATCCTTCGCCAAGTGCTCACCAAATACCGCACCACTGATCCCAAGCTCAAGCCATACCAAGAACACGCTTCGGCCTACGCCAAGCTGTTCACCAAGCTCGTCTTTGTTCATGTCCCTCGTCACCAGAACCTCCTGGCTGACGCCCTTGCCACCGTGGGTGCAACCATGCACATGGTCTATACCGGCGATTTTTCCGGCATTCAAATCGAACGCCGGCAAATTCCCTTCTACTTGGACCCGATGTTCCTCTGGGTTAAGGATAAGGAGCTGGTAAATGCCGACAGGAGAAGCAAAAAAGAGATCATGTTAGTAGAGCTGGAAGAAGAATTGGAAGATGAAGAAAAACCGTGGTATTTTGAGATATCTGAATATTGCAAGAATCAATCCTACCCTGTGGAAGCCACCCCTGAAGAGAGGAAGACCATCAGGAGGATATCTCAGAAGTACACGGTGATTGGCAATACGCTCTACCGAAGAAGCTTCTCCGGCATTTTGCTCCGCTGTTTAGATGAAGTTGAGGCTCCGCAGGTTGTTAAGGAGGCCCATTCAGGTGTTTGTGGAGGTCATGTAAGCAGCCAGATGCTTGCTAAGAAGATCCTTAGGCAAGGCTTTTACTGGCCTACTCTAGAGGAAGATTGTTCTTTCTTTGTCCGTCGGTGTGCCAAATGCCAATTGCACGCCGATAAAATTCATGCTCCATCCTCTTCACTCCACCCTGTATCTTCACCCTGGCCTTTCGCTATGTGGGCTTTCGATATCATCGGACCCCTTGGTGATCCTAATTCTCAAAACAAAACAAAATCTTTTATTCTTACAGCGACGGAATACTTCACCAAGTGGGCGGAAGCCGAGGCATACGCAGAAATCAAGGCGACAACCGTCTGCCGCTTCATCATGAGGAACATCATCACCAGGTTTGGTATACCAGAGGTGATGGTCACTGACAACGGTCCACAGTTCATCTCTCAAGAACTCTGTGACCTCTGCAACAGGTATAAAATTGCATTACATCATTCTTCACCTTATTATCCGCAAGGCAATGGCCAGGCAGAGGCCACAAATAAAACTCTCATCAAAATTATCAAGAAAACATGTGAGGATAATAAGTTCTCAGATTGGCCAGAGAAACTCGTGGAAGCCTTATGGGCTTACCGCACTTCGATCCGTGCTCCTACACGGCAGACACCGTTTGCCCTTACTTACGGAACAGAGGCGGTAGTACCATATGAGATTCTAATACCATCACTAAGGGTTCAACTTGACAAGGATTTACCAATTGATGAGCAACGCCAGTCACTCCTTGCATAGTTGGAACTCTTAGATGAAAAGCGTTTAGTGGCCGCCGAGCACGCGAGAGCATACCAAAACAAACTCGTACGTTTTTACCAGAAGAGAGTTGTTGAGAGAAAATTCAAAATCGGTGAGATGGTCGTTAAGAGAATTTTTATAAAACCCGGTGGTCCCAGATCCAAGCTCCAACCAAATTGGGAAGGGCCATATGTCATAAGCCAAGCTTATTCAGGTAATGCTTATAAGCTGATCAATGCAGAGGGTGAGGAACTCTCCCACCCTTGGAATGGCCTTCACCTCAAGAAATACTACCCTTAGTTTATTACTATCTAAAAAGGAAAATTTTGTATGGTATACATGCCCCCAATTTGAAGAGTGTTATGTTTAATTTCCGTCTCCTGTTCTTAATTCGTCAGTCAAGGAAGACGACACTCACACACTTACACACCTTCCTGGGAATACCAGAGGCGCAGAATCTAAAGAAGATCGATGTCATATCTATGATTTTTAAGGCAATATCCATTTCTTTCTCCTATTCGGTTTGCCAGTAAGAAAGGAAGATCAGTGGGATTGACCTCATAAGGTCGTTTAAAGCTTAGAAAAGGATCAATCAAGGCAAAAAAAAAAAGGGAAAGAGGAGGATCAATGAAAATCCAAACCCTCACAAAAATGCCAAAAGGCCAAATCAAGTACGAAGCATGTCAAGAGTGGCAAAGTCCCCGCGGAGATCCAAATGGACCCGGCCGTATGCATGCTAAAACCCCAAAATGCCAAGTTAAACTCGAACCTTTTTTCTAAGTATAGAAATCAACCAATTGAGTGTCTCCCCGGTTACCCGGATCACTGGCAGACTTCCTAAAGAATTCTTCTCTCCTTCTCAAGATATTGTCTTAACACCTAGACAAGGCAAAGATCGACTAAAGAGGACATCGCCAAAAGTCGCCTTAGGTCAAGGCACCTTTATGCACGTCTAATCTGTTGAACCACTCCTATATTTTACCCTTTTATTTTGGTGATAATAAAATTTATGTTTAATTAATTATTATTAAAAATATTTAATATCATGTTTTTCTTATAAATATAAATTTACATGATTAATTGAATATTAAATATATTTAATACCATGATTTTCTAATAATATTAAATATCATGATTTTCTAATAAATATAATTTTATGACATTATTCTGTAATGATTTGCACTAAACAATAATGGATTCCATTCAATATATATATGGATTTCAGTTCAAAGTGCCACATCGATTTGGTCTCATAACGATTTGATAAGTGACTCTCATAAGGATTCCTTTGTACCCACACATTACCACACAGATTACCACACAGATTACCACACAGATTATCACACAGATTACCACACAGATTACCACACAGATTATCACACAGATTACCACACAGATTACCACACAGATTACCACACAGACTCCTTTGTAACTCATCGATTCCTTTGTACTCACACAGACTCCTTTGTAACTCATAACGATTCCTTTGTAACTCACACAGACTTCTCATAACGATTCCTTTGTAACCCACACAGACTTCTCATAACGATTCCTTTGTAACCCACACAGACTTCTCATAACGATTCCTTTGTAACCCACACAGACTCTCATAAGGATTCCTTTGTAACTCTCATAAGGATTCCTTTGTAACTCTCACATGGATTCCTTTGTAACTCTCACATGGATTCCTTTGTAACTCTCACATCCTTTGTAACTCTCACTGGATTCCTTTGTAACTCTCACATGGATTTTTTTTGTAACTCTCATAAGGATTCCTTTGTAACTCTCACATGGATTCCTTTGTAACTCTCATAAGGATTCCTTTGTAACTCTCACATGGATTCCTTTGTAACTCTCATAAGGATTCCTTTGTAACTCTCATAAGGATTCCTTTGTAACTCTCATATGGATTCCTTTGTAACTCTCACATGGATTCCTTTGTATCTCTCATAAGGATTTGCTTTCACATCGATTCCTTTGTAAAATATGGATTTCACTTAAACATAGATTTATTTTATATTTCAAAATATTTTTTGGCATCTAGTGAAAAAGTCAAATATTCTTGATTTGCGTAATCCTCTATCTTTCTGACAGGAGATCTTTTGCTTATCTCTCTAAATCTTTTCTTTCCTGCCAACAAAAAGGGATTACTTACCACTTCTGGGTGGCATCAGGAAACATAAAGGTATGAGCCTTTTTGACAGAAACACTCTTTTATCTAAACATTTTTTCTTATGCTTGCAGACCTCGTAGACCACAAACTATCAGAAGAAAGAGAAGATGAGCAACGGCTAGAACTCCAACGGATTTATTCAAATTGCTCATATAAAAGATGAAGCAAGGTTGAAGAAGAAGTATGAGCTTTCCTGAAGATTTTTCAAGAGTGTACATCCGGGAAGAACCTCAACTCCACATACACTCAAAGGAAAAGAGAGAAAGAGCCTGAGCCCAAGAAGAAGTGTTCAAGCATCTGAAGCACTGAAGCATTCAAGCTCCTTCTCCTCTCTTCTCTCTCTCTCTCTGTGCATCTTGTAATCTGGGGGAGAGAGTCTTTTGCTGAGAGTTCTTTTGGTTGGTTTTTATTTGTTCCAACTCTCAGCTTTGTTCTTTCTTTTCTAAGAAAGATCCTTGTCCGGCTGTAGGACTGTATACAGTTGTACCTAGCTAGGGGTTAGTGTCTAGCAGAACCGCACTGGGGTTTGTACCAGGAGGTTGGCTTCTTTACTGTAAGAGAAGTGGGCTGCCTTCTTGCCCGGGAAAGAGAAGAAGACCAGCTGGGGTGCTGGGTGTTGTAGTGTCCTTAAGGGGGACTGTACCCTTGGTTAGTGAAATCCCAAGAAGTTGCTTGGGGACTGGACGTAGGACTTCCATGTGGGAAGGGCCGAACCAGGATAAATCTCTTGTGTTATTTGTGTGATTGTTATTTGCTTCCGCACTGCTACTCTTTATCACACTAAACTAACCAAACCTCAAGTGTTAATTTCTGTGTTTAAGATTCTATTTCAGATTTCAGAAAAACCTATTCACCCCCCCTCTAGGTTAGCTTGCTACCGTACCAAAAGGGCCAACAAGTGGTATCAGAGAGGGTCTCTGATCATTCAAAGAAGATCCAACGATCTTAGAGCAAAGATCTATGGCAGCTCAAGGATATGCTGAAGGTCAATCAGTCACCAGACCTCCATTCTTTGACGGAGAAGATTATCAATACTGGAAAATGAGAATGGAATGCTTCATTCGAGGCACAGACTTTGATCTGTGGCAGGTAATTGAGGTAGGTGATTGTGTTATTGTTCCTATTGAAGGCACTACTGCCATTACACCTGCTGATAAAAGTAAATTATCTTTAAACTTTAAAGCTAAGAACTACTTATGTTGTGCCTTATCCAAAAGAGAATTTAGTAGAGTGTCTGCATGCAAATCTGCTAAAGAAATTTGGGATAAACTGTAGATAACTTATGAAGGAACGGATAAAGTGAAACAAACTAGAATAGATATTCTTGTTTCACAATATGAACAATTTAAAATGCTTCCATGCGAAAACATTACTACTATGTATAATAGATTTTCAAGCATAGTAGTAGGCTTAAATTCTCTTGGTAAAACTCTTTCCAATGAAGAAACCGTTAGAAAAATACTTAGGTCCTTAACTATTTCATGGACACCTAAAGTAACTGCTATTGAAGAGGCCCATGATTTAACCAAATTGTCAATTGATAATTTAATAGGTTCTCTCATGGCACATGAAATAAATATGGAGCGATTGTCTGAAAGCTCATCTAAGAAGAAATGTACTAATGCTCTTAAGGTTGTAGCTGCTCCTTCCACTTCTTCTTCTAGCTCCAAAAATGCAGATTCTGAAGATAGTGACGTAGATGAAGTTCTGTCCAAGTTTCAGAAAATTTTCAAGAAGAAGAAAAATGGATCAAGAAGGATTCAAAAGAAAGAGAGAAAAGAAAAAGAACCAGTCTGCTATGAATGCAGAAAACCTGGACATCTAAGACCTGATTATCCAAGACTCAAGAAGACTGGTCAAACTGAGAAACCCAAGAAGCAGCACAAGAAATTTAAAAGAAGAGCCATGGCAGCTGCTTGGGAAAATGAAGAGACCACATGCTCAGAATCATCATGCTCAGAATCAGAGAAAGAGCAGGTAAATCTAGCCCTCATGGTAGGACTAGATGAGGTACATCCTAACTTATCTTTTGATTCTTGCACATATTCAGGATCAGAATCTGAAGACTTAGAAGAAGTATTTAATGAACTATATGAAAAACATAAAAATGTTGTAAAAGAATTAAAGAATCTGAAAAACAACACTATTTGCTTAGAAAACACCAATTCTGATCTTAAATCCGAATTGGAGCAACTAGAAAAACAATTAAAGGATAGTAAAGATAACATTTATCTTTTGAATGAATATTTAAAAAATAAGGAGAATGAAAAATTAGAGTTAGAAGAAAAATTAAAAACTCTAACTAAAGAAAATCTGTATTTAAAAGAATCAGTTGGAAAATTAACTAAAGGAAAAACATCTTTAGCCCTATGCTTAAACGGATCAAAATCTGGAAATAACAAACAAGGGCTTGGTTATACACCTCCAGAAAAAGGAAAACAAGTAATAACTCAGGAAAATATCCTTTACCAAAATTTGTAAAAGAAACCAAAATGCCTCAGAAAAAGGAACCTGAAACAACCAAGCTTTATCAAAAGAAAAAGGTTTCTAAAAATTATGTTCAAATCATGCATCACAAAGGCAATAAGAACTACAAAACAATTATATTCATTGCTGCTCTCATTGCAATAAACTAGGACACACTGTGAACACCTGCACAACTAAGCACTTAGTTTGGATTCCTAAAGGTTATTTTCATGCATCTAACCATCAAGGACCCAAAAAGATTGGGTACCTACTTCTGAGTAGTTTATTTGCAGGATGGCCTTGGAGCATCAGGAACAAAGGATGCTCAAGGAACTGGTGACTGCCAGCTCTTCATCCATCTCATATCTGAAGAGGGAGTAGTCATTAATTTATTTTTAAAATTTAATATTACTAACAATTATTTACAAGTTTCATTCAGGTAGAATCTCTCATTCAGGGGGAGCACAGATTAAGGGGGAGTTATTCATTTATGTCAATCATTGTTGAACCCCTCAATGGTAAGAATTTCTTTCACAAAGGGGAGAGAATGCAATGGTAAGAACCTTCCTTTTTGGTTTGTGACAAAAAGGGGGAGAGTATGCATGGTATGCATTATCTTTGAATTTTCTGTATTTTCTATGCTTTACGTATTTTTATGCGAAAATTCTCATAAATTTTGTCATCACCAAAAAGTGGGAGATTGTTGAACCACTCCTATATTTTACCCTTTTATTTTGGTGATAATAAAATTTATGTTTAATTAATTATTATTAAAATTTAATATCATATTTTTCTTAATAATATAATTTACATGATTAATTGAATATTAAATATATTTAATACCATGATTTTTCTAATAATAAATTAAATATCATGATTTTTCTAATAAATATAATTTTATGACATTATTCTGTAATGATTTGCACTAAACAGATAAATGGATTCCTCAATCATATATATGGATTTCAGTTCAAAGTGCCACATCTCGATTTGGTCTCATACGATTTGATAAGTGACTCTCATAAGGATTCCTTTGTACCCACACAGATTACCACACAGATTACCACACAGATTACCACACAGATTATCACACAGATTACCACACAGATTACCACACAGATTATCACACAGATTACCACACAGATTACCACACAGACTCCTTTGTAACTCATCGATTCCTTTGTACTCACACAGACTCCTTTGTAACTCATAACGATTCCTTTGTAACTCACACAGACTTCTCATAACGATTCCTTTGTAACCCACACAGACTTCTCATAACGATTCCTTTGTAACCCACACAGACTTCTCATAACGATTCCTTTGTAACCCACACAGACTCTCATAAGGATTCCTTTGTAACTCTCATAAGGATTCTTTTGTAACTCTCACATGGATTCCTTTGTAACTCTCACATAGATTCCTTTGTAACTCTCATAAGGATTCCTTTGTAACTCTCACATGGATTCCTTTGTAACTCTCACATGGATTTTTTTTGTAACTCTCATAAGGATTCCTTTGTAACTCTCACATGGATTCCTTTGTAACTCTCACATGGATTCCTTTGTAACTCTCATAAGGATTCCTTTGTAACTCTCACATGGATTCCTTTGTAACTCTCATAAGGATTCCTTTGTAACTCTCATATGGATTCCTTTGTAACTCTCGCATGGATTCCTTTGTATCTCTCATAAGGATTTGCTTTCACATCGATTCCTTTGTAAAATATGGATTTCACTTAAACATAGATTTATTTTATATTTCAAAATATTTTTTGGCATCTAGTGAAAAAGTCAAATATTCTTGATTTGCGTAATCCTCTATCTTTCTGACAGGAGATCTTTTTGCTTATCTCTCTAAATCTTTCTCTTTCCTGCCAACAAAAAGGGGATTACTTACCACTTCTGGGTGGCATCAGGAAACATAGAGGTATGAGCCTTTTTGACAGAAACACTCTTTTATCTAAACACTTTTTTCTATGCTTGCAGACCTCGTAGACCACAAATTATCAGAAGAAAGAGAAGATGAGCAACGGCTAGAACTCCAACGGATTTATTCAAATTGCTCATATAAAAGATGAAGCAAGGCTGAAGAAGAAGTATGAGCTTTCCTGAAGATTTTTCAAGAGTGTACATCCGGAAGAACCTCAACTCCACATACACTCAAAGGAAAAGAGAGAAAGAGCCTGAGCCCAAGAAGAAGTGTTCAAGCATCTGAAGCACTGAAGCATTCAAGCTCCTTCTCCTCTCTCTCTCTCTCTCTCTCTGCATCTTGTAATCTGGGGGAGAGAGTCTTTTGCTGAGAGTTCTTTTAGTTGGTTTTTATTTGTTCCAACTCTCAGCTTTGTTCTTTCTTTTCTAAGAAAGATCCTTGTCCGGCTGTAGGACTGTATACAGTTGTTAACCTAGCTAGGGGTTAGTGTCTAGCAGAACCGCACTGGGGTTTGTACCAGGAGGTTGGCTTCTTTACCTGTAAGAGAAGTGGGCTGCCTTCTTGCCCGGGAAAGAGAAGAAGACCAGCTGGGGTGCTGGGTGTTGTAGTGTCCTTAAGGGGGACTGTACCCTTGGTTAGTGAAATCTCAAGAAGTTGCTTGGGGACTGGACGTAGGACTTCCATGTGGGAAGGGCCGAACCAGGATAAATCTCTTGTGTTATTTGTGTGATTGTTTATTTGCTTCCGCACTGCTACTCTTTATCACACTAAACTAACCAAACCTTCAAGTGTTAATTTCTGTGTTTAAGATTCTATTTCAGATTTCAGAAAAACCTATTCACCCCCCCTCTAGGTTAGCTTGCTGCCGTACCAAAAGGACCAACATAATCCATGCTTAGACGCATTCAAGGGCAGTCCGCGGTTTTTAAAGATTGACATCCGAACAATTGAAAGGTCAGTATACCATACACCAAAACCCAAAAAAAATTGAATACACCAAAACCCAAAAAAAATTGAATACCCCAAAATCCAAAAAAATTGAATACACCAAACCCAAAAAAAATTGAATACACCAAAACCCAAAAAAAATTGAATACCCCAAAACCCAAAAAAATTGAATACACCAAAACCCAAAAAAATTTGAATACCCCAAAACCCAAAAAAATTGAATACACCAAACCAAAAAAAAATTTGAATACACCAAACCAAAAAAAATTGAATACACCAAAACCCAAAAAATTGAACACACCAAAACCAACAAAAAATCAAATATTTCCAAATGAAGCCGAAAAAAAAATCAAATATTCCCAAAACCCAAACGAATCAGATATCCTTTTCAAAATCCAAAAATAAGTTTTTGATTATTGTATATCCTCAAAATTGCACATTTTGTACACATTCACGCATCTTCGTTTTTATCTTTACTTTTTGCACATATTTTTAAATTTGTTTACTGTTTCATCGCCTTTTGATTAGGGCTCAGCCCCTTGACAAATCTACGAAGCCAGGCAAGTACTCACGAGCAAGGGGCTGAGTCGGAACAGATATTTAACCTGTTTGTTCTATCTATTTTAGGTGTACAAGTTCCAAGGACCAAGAGAATATCTACATATATGTGCGGCTAAAAGGGAGCCGAACCCGCGTACAATCATAAAGTGCCACACTAGGCATGACATCGTCAAAAGGTAAATAAAAGTACAACCTCAAGGTGAGGCAAGCTGACTCTCGTCACCTCCCTCTGCAGGTCCAGCCTGACGACTGCTCTCCGCCTCGCCCTGCTCCGGGACGGTAGGCAAGGCAGGAGGGCCCATCGGCGCCCGTGAGCCGGTCGAGCGCTGCGCCGTTGTAGCATCCCGAACATTCCTCTCGTACTGAGAGGAGGTCGCCAGAATGCTCCCCGAGTAGGCGCTGGCTCGCCCCTGCTCTCTCGCACGCTCTCGTCCGTGCCGGTACCTCTCCTCGGACGCCGTCAGCAGGCGTTCCGCCACACCCTGGCTGGTCCTCGCCTCCACGCACTGCTGCGCCAGCTCACGGCGCTCCAACTCCCAGCGACTCCGCTCCAACTCCCAGCGAGTCTGCTGCCTCTCCAGGTCGCGGCGCTCTAGCAACAATAATGCCTGCAGCTCGGCCACCTCCCGAGGAAGCTCGGGCCCCCGCTGGGTCAGCTGGGACCGCAGCTGCATCAACTCAGCAGCCGTGTCCGTCTCACGGGCCAGAGCATCCCGGAGCTCCTCACTCTGCGCAAGTGACAGCCATAAGTGAGTATAAAGAAGTATTTTGAATGATTATCTAACTTCAAGAACTCACCCATGCCAAAAGGTCACGCTCAGCGTGCTCAGCACGCTCCACCACCGCAGATAACTGCTGCTGAAGGGACGCCACCTCCGGAGCTGGGGCACCCCTGCTAGAAGAGGCACCCGCTGTGTCGGCACGTCCACCCGTCAACTGCGCAGCACGCTGTAAGGCAAAGGATGTCAGTGCATGGTAAGTTAAACAAAACAAAGGTATGTAGTTCCTTGAGAACTTACCAGAGTCTCAAGAGCCGCGCGTGCCTCGATCAGCTGCACCTCCAGGCTCGCCAGCTGCCCCTGCAGCTGGTCAATTAGGGTGTTCCTCCCATCCTGCACGCATGCATAAATTATAAGGTGCACTGTAAGTTGTGTAGTTAAAGTGGCTTAGGTTTAGAATCAAGTACCCTCTGCAGCCTCATGAAATCGCGATGGCCGTACTCCTCCTGGAAGCGCCACAGGTATGCAATGTTGTCCGGGGCGTCCGACTCTACCAACTGGCCTCCGCGCTGCCAGTCGGCGTACTGCTCAGGGAAGCGGGCACGCCAGTCCACCGTCTTGGCCTTACCTCGTGTTTTCCTGCCAATCTCCCGGGGCTCCGTCTCCTCGCACCAACCCTGGTGCAGTCCCAGTGTGCGCGCCGCCAGCCGAAGGCGGAGTGGCTCGATCTCGTTTAGGCAATGGACCCAAATATCCCGCCCAAACAAAGGTCGTCCACTCACCACCCAGGGCTGGTCAGCATCACCATGGTCTGCATAAGGCTCCCACACCACCTGCACAAGCATCGATTAGCCAAATTCAATAGCGCTTAAGCTTAACGAAAGAATGTGTAAGAGATCCTACCAGAAGTGCAGGGAAATCTCGGAGATGCTGGCGGAGGACCTCCAGCTGGAAGGTGTAAGTGGTCGTGCTCACCAGCGGCAGCCACCTCCGTGCGAGCGGGACGGCGTCTGGGCGCACCACTGTCGCCCTGCCCAGGGGAAGGTAGTGGTAACTCCACACCTGCAAACAATCAAACAATGTCAGTAACAGAATCAAAATTGCAGGAAATTTAAAGATGAACCGGAATGAAGTTTAAAATTTAAAGACCATACCTGAAGAAAGGGCGCGAATCCGCCCACCGTGGTCTCCCGTCCAGTGCCGGTGGAAAGGTCGGCAAAGGTATGCGCCAATAGTGCAGCGCCCCAAGCATACCTGCCTACCCTCCCTAGGTCTCCTAGTAGCTCCAAGAATCGGCAGTGGATGCCGTCACCCTTAGTGGTGAACAGCATCTTTCCGAAGAGGAATACTAGGAACCTGCGAAGGTCCCTGTCCACCCTCTCCACCTCCGTCCGGTCTGGCCGTACGCTGCCCTAGCCAGTGACGCTGCCCGCTCCGCGAAGTCTGGCAGGAGCTCGTCTGCTCGCTGCCTCACCTTGGCCAGCCCCAGTGACCCTAAAAGCGTCACTCGGCCAACCATTCTCCGGTCACCAAGATCATCTCCGTGGGGCTCCAAACCAGGAGGTCTTGCACCAAATCACTATAGTCCGCGTAGGTGACCCCCGTCACCGCCTCCCCATCCACCCTCAGCCCGGTGATGCGAGCCACATCCTCTAAACTGGGCACCATGTGCCCCCACTGGAAGAGGAACGCTCGGCTGGCCCGGTCCCACCTCTCCCTAACCGCCTGGATGAGTGGAGGGTCAATAAAGAACGGCTCGATCTCCAAGACCGAGTCGAAGCCCATCTCCCGAACCCTCTCCTTCTGGAAATCCGGGAGGCCTTGGTACGCCGCCACAACCAAGGGCCACATCGTCCGTGGCCGCATTATACCCTGAAAAATCCAAGAAAGTCCAGAGTTAGAACTGTCAAAACCAACTGAGCAGAAAGAAGCAACTTCTGGCTTGAATCGCGTCCGGCGCAGCCGTCGCGATTCAGTTCCTAATTAGCGTCCACCCTGGTGGTCGCGATTTATGTCAAATCACAACGCCCAAGGGCGACGCGATTTGGGGACATGAATCGCGTCGTCTGAACTCGACGCGATTCATGCCCCCCTTCTTCCCGGCGCCCGGCGCACCCTCCTCTCTTCTCCGTCTCTCACCCATGGGAAGGAAAGGGAGGGGGAGGGTACTTACCGTATCGGGACGCACCGGGAGATCGCGCCCTCGCCGCCGCGCCGCCCAACCCTCCTCCTCCTCGGTCGCCACCTCCGCCGCCCCCTCCGCCGCCCCCTCCGGCGTGCTCCAACCGCCGATGTTGCCGCCGCCGCCTCCGTCACCTCCCTCCGCCGCCGGCACGAGCACGAGCTCGGTGCCGACGATCGCCTCCGTCGAGCCGCCGCTCGACGAGGCCAGCGTGCCCTCCACCGCGCCCTCCACCGTGGCCTCCGCCAGGCACCGCCGCCGCTTCGCCGCCGCCCTCTTCTCCATCGAATGAGAGAGTGAAGGGAAGTGAGAGTTTGAGAGTGAAGAGAGTGAGAGAACGAGAGTAAGGGAGAAAGAGAACGAGAGAGAAAGAGAGCTGAGGAAGGAGTGTCGGGGAAGAAGGAGCGCGGCCCTTTCATACCGATGTTAATCGCGTCCATTACAGACGCCGCGATTTGACTTTGAAAAGGGCGTCCCCTGTTCCTGACGCGCTTTAAGGTTACCCCAAATCCGCGCCCAGTCTGGCGGACACGAATCTCGAACCGCCATAAATAAAGGCGTCTGCCCCGTACGTCGCGATTCAGAAGTCATCATGACCCCTGACCAGATTGTCAGGGGCGCGAAATTTGAAATTTGATGCGCGGCGGTCCTTGTCGTCGTGATTCAGAGCGATGATGACAGCTGTACGGGCTCTACGAGCGCAGACTTCAAGGATTCATTATTCGCAGCCGCAACCGCCGTCGCGATTTACATATTGTAAAGGCGATGACTGTCCTGGACGCGATTCACTCCGATGTTCCAGCAGACCTTTTTTTTTCGGGCAAGCTTTTGAGTTCTTGTGCTGCGATTTCATGTCATCAAAGGAACATTTCGACATCATGCATTTAGACAGCCATTTTGCCAACTCAAACACAACTTGATTTTTATTCATTTACAGCTTGTCCCAAGTATTTGCAAACTCCTTGAGACCCCATTCCCTCAAGATCAGAGTTTTCTTAAACCCCTCACATAATTCGCCTTCTCATCCTCATTTTCCCTTTCACTTGGAGCCGGCCTCCGAAAGATGCATACTTTCCATAGGGCCTTGATTGTGTTCGCCTCCTCACCGTCATTGTTAGTGCCGAGTTCCCGACGCTTGATAGGCGGGATATGTGACGGCCCCTCAAAGACGCGCCGAGCAAACCCGAGCTGGGGGAGGCATCGGTGTGGATTGTACAAAACAAATTCGGATGCCCCGATCAAGCGAAGATCCACACCGGGCGCTAACCCGCTCCTCAATTCCCGATTCAAGAAGGGCGTCGGAACCACATTGAACTCTTCCTCGGATACATCTTGGAGGTAAACGCGCCAATCTGCCCGAGTCTTTATCTGTGGTGCGCGGTTTGCCACTCGCCCATCCAGGCCAATAATGTTGTCTAATTGTTTCAGCGGATTTTTGAAAAAAATCCGAGACGAGGTGAAAACCTCGTTGCTCAAGTAGAATTTCAGATGCAGGTCAGCCTAGTAGGTAAATAGAAGCATAGATCCGTACAGGGGCCTACCTAGGCTTGACGCTGTGAGTCCGCTGTAAAGGAAGGCGAGGACGGCCGGTCCTAACCTTTCACCCTCCCAGATGGCGCACACAGCCCTAACTGATCCGGCTCTAGCACGCTGTCTATTGATGGGAAAAGGATTGCTCCCGCCACGCAGATGGCGAAACCCTTCATCGCCTGCTCCAAATCTTCATCGTCTTCAGCTTCTCCAAGCTCCCGCTTAGTCCAAATCGCCAGCTTTTAGAGGTGGATGCCCTTGTCAGTCCGCATCTCGTAGGCCTCTCTTGCATCCATAAAGCTTTCAAGAACAGATTTGCTGGTGTGGCTCCTCGGCGCGATCATCATTTCATCTTCTTCACCTTGCTTCATCCGCCGAAGGCCTAGAAACACCTCGACCTCTTCCAAAAGGATAGTCGCTTCGAAGTTTTTGAAAAGGAAGGTTTGAGTTTGGGGATGCCATACCTCAACTAATGCGCCCATGGCAGCCCAATCCAGATGTACCTCGTGATACTTCTTCGCATGAACCGCGAGATTATTGATTCCCCATCGTTTGAGAACGTTGGTCATGCCTAGAGTAATGTTTGAGGTAAGTTGCTGGAGCCATGGTAGACGCATGAAGCGTTGGTTCCCCGGAAAGGGTGGATAATCCTTCAAATTATAAGAGTTGGGTCATAAGAACGTCAAGAACACGCTAATCAAGCTTAAAGAAGGCACAGGACCAAGCTCAAGCCTACTTACCACATTAGCCTCGGTAAGCTTGCTTATATGGCCATCCACTTGACTCAATCTTTTAAAATTGCCCCCTCTTGATCCCTTGGAAGAAGAAGGGCCACCATGCTCCATTTCCAACAATCTCCTTTCCTTTCTCCCTCTTAGAGCCCTGGGGTGGAAAGAGTGAGTGTGAGAGGAGTGAGTGAGGAAGAGAGGAGTGAGTGAGGAAGAGAGGAGTGAGTAAGAAAATGAGGATGAGGATGTGTGGGGGTTGATGTATGAAAGGGTTTGGAGGAGGTGTTGGAAAAAGTGGGTTTGGATGACTCACCCAATGTCTAGAAGCATCCACCCTCCCTTGCATCCAAGGGCAGAAAAAGTGAAAATTTTTAGTTCTGGCCCGTGCCTGTAAATAGCGTCCACCACATTCGTCGCGATTTACGTATCTTAAAGGCGTCCGATGTACTGGACGCGATTTTGAACTGTCATGCTTTTTGTGAACTAATGTGTTTTGTGCTCCCTAAACACAGGACTCGAGATGTTTGCCACGTTATAGGAACACGAATATCCTCGACAGCCTCCATCAATGTTGTGTACAGTGCATTCTGCTATACGATATACTTACTAAAGCACATCAAGGACCTTAAGGCTCTGATGAATCTGGAGTTTGAGTTCCCCTTCACTGCCAAAAACGATGATAATTCCAGAGAATTCTTGCTTTTAAGGATAGGCCGTTGTGGCCACGGGGGGACGACGGTTCCTTCCGGTATCCTGACCCCTGCAGTACAACAATATTATCCTTGATTACTTGATATTTTGCTTTGTCTTATGAATATTTTCTTTTTTTAGCCCAGCATGCATTGCACACAGGTTTTCAGGAAAGATCACTTAAAAAAAGGCTTAATTAAAGATAATCACTTGGTCCGTAAATACCAAAGCAACCCTGATATTCCACTCAAAGTCCAGTACTCAGTTTATTATAAAGTTGTTTGAAGATGTTCTTTTCGGGAGGAAACTCATCCATCCTGGGTCTTTTTCCTTTACTTTACTTTCGATCCACCTACGGCCATGGCAGCCCCATACGCAGGTGAAACCTAATGGATTACGTCCTTAGGTACTTCCCGACGACGGAAGTTGATCTCGCATTGTCTTTACTTTGTAGTTTAGTTATCTACGATGGTACAGTTTCCTCTCCCCAAAGGAGTTTCTAAAGAACATCTTTATTATGAATCGACGAACAACTCCAGTCAGATGCCTTAACAGGGCGTGTCTCATTACACCTTGGCGTTTACTTTTCAGTTGTTCCGCCTCACTCCACTTCATTCACGCCACCTTGCTTACTTCATTTCGTGTCATTCCGCTCCACTCCCTTACAAAGCAAACGCCAAGGCGAGGCATCTGTCGACACGCCAATTTTCCCAAAATTGGACAAGTTTCATGTTGCACTGTAACTCCTCAAAAGTGACTGTCTTAAAGTTAACATTTTAAGTAATTTTCCTATTTTCCTATATTTTTTGGGGCTTTTTAGGGTTTTTTGAGAAGCTAGAAAATATCACAAAAATCCTGGAAAAGGACCCTGGGCACTGTTTTAAATCGCGTCCAGAACAGCCGACGCCTTTTGTGGCGCTATGAACGCGGCGGTCCGATCTGACACTATTTTGGTACCGCCTTCATAGCACAGCGCATGACCGACGTTTAATGGTGTCCACCCAGCCCGCCGCGATTCAAAGTCAAAACATCACATCCATGTCACACATGGCAGGGGGGGCATGTCGCAGCAAGAAATCGCGTCGTCTGAACGCGACATGATTCTTAGCCGCCTGACACACCATGCCGCTGTCAGATGGCAGGACGGTGTCAGAGTTACAAATCGCGACCAGCTGGACCGCCGTGATTTACAAACCACCAGGTGGCAGTTAATCGCGACGCTCCAGCTGGGCGCATTTTGAACCTGAACACGGCCATGCCTGTCAAATCGATTTGACCTCATAAATCGCGGTGATTAAGGCCGACACGATTCTTAAATATCGTCGTGCGCCGTAATCATCACAGATTGATGGGACGTTAAGCGGTTGCTAATCGCGGCAAGGAAGGCCGACGCATTTAAGCTCTATAAAGGCGGCGGCTGTTCTGGACGCGATTTAAAACAGTGTTAAAGCTTCACGCAGAAGCCCATTTTCGAGGGGGGGCTGGCCATTCTAGAGAAAGAGAGAGGTTTCTAGAGAGAGAGAGAGAGGTTTCTAGAGAGAGAGAGAGAGGTTCCTAGAGGGAAGGGGAGGAGAGCTCCACACGGCGGAGCCCTGCCTCGACGTACGGTTCCCTCGCCATCCCGTGCTTCCGTCCTCCTCTCCGGTCCGACGCCGTCGTCGCCTCCGTCATCACGCGCACGTTCCGAGGCGGATCAGCGTCGTCCTCCTCCTCTCGCTTTTCTCTCCAAGCGCCGTCACGCCGTCCGGAAACCTCTGGGCAGCACCCCCTTTTTCTCCCGCCGTGGTCCTATAAGTTCTTTTCAATGTCATTTGCCCCCTCTACGTGCCCCTTTTTTGCTTTTCACATGCACGCATGCTCCCACACCTACATAATTTAGGGGTTTGAACAGCCACCCAGGAGGTGTGTTTCCCCCTTTTCATTCAGGTATTCTTACTCTTTTGTATTTGATACTGCACTTTCTGGCTAATCCGGTGCTTCTCTTGTCCTTTTGTCTTATCAGGTACCCGAGCTGAATCTCCTTTGCCGGCCTGCCGGTGGAAGGAGGAGGAAAGAGCCCGCACCACACATCTTCTCGCTACGCGATCACTCTACGGGTGAAAGGTACACGACACCTCCTTTCCTACCCGTCCTTACTTTTGGTACTTTTTAGGAAAAGTACCTGGCGATCACGATTTGTTGCTTTATTGTCCTTTTATCGCCCAAAGGGCAACTGTTTGCTCTATCGTCCTTCTTTCCTCACGTGTATCCGTACACGTTGTCGACGGGGGAGCGGAAAATAGTGTCTACAGGTCGGACTGGCCTCCTTCGCAGAGAACATAGAGAGAGCAAGAGAGAGGGCGACGGTCAAACTCCTTTCCAAAAATTCTTTCAATTCATCATTGTCTTGAGAAACCTAAATACAACCCCCTTTATAATGGGTGGGGGTAACCCTAAGGCCTTTTAATGGGCCAATCCACCTAAGGCCCATGGGCCACATACTAACGAAAGACTCAAATAGGAAACGCATAAGAAAGCATAAAGAGACTCTAAATAACACTAGCTATTAATAGGCTCAAATAAAACTGTTATACATGTCCAACACAAAAGACACCAAAAATCTAAAAATCATACGGGCCTAAGTACCCCAGGGGGCCCAACATCCCCCCACATCATACCCCCCAAGTTCGAGAAAACTTGACCCAGAATTTTGAAATGACGAAGTATCTAGGGGGTGAGACTAAGGGGTCCACATATCCATGTAACACTGGTGATGCGATCAAGATGTACAAGTGCTGACGCTAAAGATAATGGGAGAAGTGAACCAGGGCATCCAGCCACATCAGATCAAGTCGTCTGGAACACACAAACGGTTGATCTGGACACCTGAAAATGATGTGGCATGACGATCTACCCCGAACACATCATCCGATACCAAATGAAAGTCAAATGCAAAGAGTAATTCAGAATCCCATGTGTATGTAACCAAGCTTAGTGCACATATGATCATCTGAGCAAGAATGATTGCTTTTGTTGGAATACTCTCTATTGTCAACTGCTCCGAAGGTGAACACTTATGAGAAAAGGGACAGTTGAAGTTGGCTCAGATTTCATGACAGTGTGTCAATCATCCCACCACTCAGATCCAATATGATGAAAAGTTCAGCTGATGGATAAACCTCAACCTAAGCACCATCAAATAAACAATCTTTTTAGGGGTTGTGGGATGCTTACAGTCAAAGTAAACTCCACAAAAGCTTCATTAGGATGAACAATGATTGCGCCTGTTTGAGATAATAAATCCACAATGCCTCAAGAGACAATTGCCAAACTGATGAGGATCAGTCTTCAAACAAACATGTCTGCCATTCGGTAGCTGCACTACTATTTGTATAGCAATTGGAAGCATCTCATACTATTTGGTGTCAACTTGTAAAATTAAATCAATTTCCTTGCTCTGATGCTAAAATTGATACGGGACAAGATGGGCCTATCGAATGATGGTGGCAGACGCACACGAATGGGCGTTGGTGCAGGCCCACTATAGAATTAGGTCGGACCGACTGGAGGCCCCGGTTGAACTGAGGATGGGCCAGACCTGCTAGAAGTGACGGGCAGGCCAATCTATTGACCCGTCTGAGGGGGGCATAAGGTACACGATATGTAACGTCGCGCGTTTTTCGGATCCCTGTGGATCCAGGTTTAGCGGGTTTGGTGGCCAGTGTGTAGCCCATTAGCTTGTGTGTTTCTTATTGGATCCTTACCGAGGTTGGTTATGGATCTGTGTTGGTGTTCAGTACGCTGGACATCAACAGTGGGTTGGCGTCCAGGTGTGTGACGTCTGTTGTGTGTTGGCGGCAATGGTGTTGCCGTTAACATGTTCTTGGCGTCCATCGATGTGGACGTCTATCGTTCGTTTTAGTGGGTTTTATCGCATGAACTTGGCGGCGGTTTTGGTTAGCGGCGCAGAGGTTGACGTTAACCTGAGGCGCCTGAGTTTTTAGGGGCAACCCGAGCCTTCTTCTTTTCCCACCTTCTTTCCTCCTCTTCCCCCACCTGTATTCTTGAGCCTCTTCACTACTTCCGGCGGTCGACGGGAGCACGTGGGAAGGCCGGGATGCGCGCAGCAGTGGCAGATCAGGCGGGGAATGACGGATTGGAGGGCGGTGTTCGCGGGAAGCTCTTGGAGTTTTGGCGCGATTTGAGGTTCTTTAGGAGTTTATTTGCGTTTCAGAGGTAGGGACTGGACCCCTGGACTTCTTCTGTTTGATTTGTCATGCTCCGTTTGCATAGATTGCTTGTTAATCGTGTTTTTGGGAAAAAGGTTTACCATGCCGGGAGATTGGGTGGTTTGATCGATCCAAGTGTTGGATCTTGCTTTTCCGGTTTAATTATGGTATACAGATGTAAGAGGAAGTGTTTCCCCTCGTTTTTCTGTTGTTTATAGGGTTAGATTGCCCGTGTGATCGGCCTAGGGCCGTTCTGTGCGTTCTGTGCGTGTGAGTACTGAAGATCTTGACGTCAACATCAGTTGACGCTGAGTTCTTCGTTGGGAGATTAACGACTAGGTTTCTAGCCGTCGATTTTGAGTAAACGGCCAGGTGGTGGTCGCTTACTTTGTATTGACGGCAAGAGATACTGTCGTCTATATCCTATGGATGGCAATCGATGTTGCTGCCAACCTGTGCTTGTGCACAGTGTGTTTCATGGCATTCTTGTTGCAAGTATTGCGGTGTATTAACACCTGTGGTGCTCTTAGAGCACGGGGCTTTTGAGGTCAGCTTACAGGCTATGTAGTTTACTAGTTCTTTGCGTGTGTGCGTGGGATTTACTACATCCTAGCGCACAATATTTATGTGAAATATTACTGGGTTTTGATGTCGTGCGTGTGGTTTATGTATGCATGGCATATCGTACGTCATCGTGTTTATTGTATCTTAATTATTATGATTAGTCCGTGGTGTTGTGGCGATGAGGTTCATGTCTGAACCTAGCCTCGATCCTCTAAAATCTTTTATAGATTATTCTGGATGGATAATTAGTAAAGTATAAGTGTGATTATTATATGATTATCGTGGTCAGTGTTTAGTGTGACCTCCACTGTCACTTTGTGACCATTGACAGGCCATGGTGTTATCATTAATATGGTTTATGTGTGTGATTGTGTAGGTTAGCTTGTAAGTCACAGGGTGACCGGAACAAGCTATTCCTAACATACGTACTGTGATCGGTAATAGAAAGTGTTTGTGAATATATCGTGGTTTGAGCTTGCCGAGTGTGGTGGTCCTGCGCCTGTTCCAGAATGTCTCTCTAGTCGGGTACCCCAGGTTCTTTGTGAGCCAGGCACGTGTACTATTGTGCTCGGGGTTTGTCCCGGTACTGTGTGTACCGTTGAGGTCTGTGTTGTCTACCTGGACACCCTCACTCCTGTGTTTGAGTTGTACGTCCGGCTGAGGGAAAGACGACAATAGGGCAGCAGCTTGTGTTTGTGGGTGTGCAGTCGCTTGTAGCGCGCTCGTAGTTGGGGGTACGGACACCAGTAGTCGACACTGATCCCCAGCTAGTCCGGTTTTCCAGTGCCTCACTTTAGGGTGCTCCGGCCAGAGACCCTAGAGGTGCCAAGCATGGGCCTGCATCTGTGTGTCTGCAGGTGTGGTGTTGGTTGGTCTCCACAGTTGTTTGACTTGTTCTCGTGGAACGGCAGTTGGACCTTTCGTCCGTGACTGCGAGGCTGAGAGGTTGTTCTTGTGTTGTGTTGTTCGGGTTGGGTACTGGCCTGATCAGCCAGTAGTCCGTTCCCGTGTGGTGGCGTCGTTCCTTTCCGACTCGTGCTTTGCTACTGGTTGTGGTTCGTGAGTTTGTGACTCGTAGTCGAGGTTTGACCTGTTCGAGGTGTGCCCTGGTGTTGGCACAATTGTGACTGTGGTTATGGCTTGTGGTGTGCCCGAGTGGTGGCACCGTTTTGGTTGTGGTTGGTGAGTGTTGACTCGCCAAATGTGGTTTAACTCGTTATGGTGTGCCCTGTTATGGCAGTGGTTTACTTGCGGTTTTCGTGCTGGTACCTTGTGGTAATAGGTACCTGTACCCCGTATAGGTAATGGTTTGTGATGGAGTCTTTTCTGGTGTTGACGTGAAACTGTGTCTCGTGGAGGTCGTGTGGTGTGACCTTCCACTCAATGTGTTTAATCCTTCCTCAAGTAAGTTTCCGTATATGGTTTTCGTGTGTGATGGATTGGCTCGCTGTAGCCGATCATGTTACCTATTGTGGGTATTGGTTTCTCATGGTACCTTGTGTACTAGTCTTTTCAGGTGTTGAGGTGGAACTGTGTTTCGTGGGGGTCGTGTGGTAAGACCTTCCATCTGTTGTGTTTTACCCTTTATTGGGTAAGCTTTTAAGTATGGTTCTAGTGTGTGGCGGGTTGGCTCATTGTAGTCAGTCCTGCTGTTCTGTGCGTGGTTCTTAGTGTTCTGTGGTTTTGGGGTATAGTAGACTAGCTCTCGGTTAGCTGTCCCATTGCCCTTGTGATTGAGATCTGCAAGTGAAGCTTGTAGCCTAGGCAGTAGTTTGCTAGTGTGGCTTGTAGCTTAGGTGATCCGTTATTGTGGTGGTGTGCCTGTGAGGCCTGTGGCCTAGGCATTTCAGTTGTTGGGCGGACTAGTGGTGTTGGACTAGTTCTACCGTTTCTCTCCTATTCTGAGATTTGTACTAATTGATGTTATTGTGTTTAGATTATGTTTAAACTGTTGTTAATTATGTATGCGGTGAGCATGATGTGGTTTGGCTTTTAGTGTTGCCAGTGAGACCCTCTGGGGTTGAGGTTCTTCAGTGTTGTGTGTGGTTTTTGGTGGTTCCCCTACTGAGCCAGTGACTTGTTGAGGCTCACTCCCCTACAGTTCTTTTCAGGGCTTGCCGTTTGTGTGACTTGTGAAGACGTTGTGATAGACTTGTACCACTAGTAGTAGTGTAGTGTTAGTGTTGTGTGAGCTCGTGCTCCCTCGAGGTATGCCCCAGGTAGTTGTACTTTTTAATCGGACATGTATTAATGTAATGGGACAGTTGTACAAATATGTGAACAGACATGAGCACATGTACTTTCTTGTGTCTTATACTGTTGTGGTTTGTCTTTTATACTCTTACTGGACATGTGTGTGAGATATCCCTTGCGAGACTTCGGTCCGTTCGCGGCAGGTGGATATGGATATGGAGCCTTAATGGGCATAAATATCCCGGTCCGTCACACGATACCTTGGCCAGTGACGGTTTCCCTGATGTGCTATACAACGACTTAGACGGTGGGCAGAGCTACGCAGTGGCAGCGGCACTACAGAACTGAAGGAGAATAGGGAGGGAGAACACCAATGGGAGAGGAAGAGATTGAGTGTGTGTGTGTGTGAGAGAGAGAGATGCGCAGAAGAGCTGAGAGATGACGGAAGGGGGCAGCCAGAGGAATAAGGAGGGGAAGGGGTGGGCACAGCGGCAGCCTAGTTTGCAGGGGTGGAGGGAGACGAAGTGGCAGTGACGTGGATTGGGCAACAGGTTGAATGGCCCCCCCATTGCAGGGAGGTGCCCGAACATGTGGCGGCAGTGCAATGGTGGCCAAGGTGTTGCACCTCTTGGCTGGGTCCAATCAGGCAGGGGATTCCCACCTTGGCCTGGTCGGACCGGCCTACTTAATAGACATCTGAGAGAGAGCAAGAAAGAGGATGGTAGCCAAACTCCTTTCCAAAAATTCTTTCAATTCATCATTTTCTTGAGAAACCCTGGCATAACCCCTTTTATAATGGGTGGGGGTAACCCTAAGGCCTCTTAATGGGCCAATCCACCTAAGGCCCATGGGCCACATACTAACTAAAGACTCAAATAGGAAACACATAAGAAAGCATAAAGAGACTCTAAATAACTCTAGCTACTAATGGGCTCAAATAAAACTGGTATACATGTCCAGCCCAAAAGACAACAAAAATCTAAAATCATACGGGCCCAAATATCCCAAGGCGGCCCAACATTCCCCCACATCAATATGTGACTACTATTTGATGCACTTACAAGTTATAGCTATCAGGTCCATTTGGAACTAGTAACAGTTTCCAATTCTATCATTATTTTATTTTGAGTATTACTTGTTCGGTGGATCAATTTAGCATTTAAATTCGCCCATTTTGCCATGAAACCCCCTCTAATCACACTTCCATCTTCCAGCCCTCCCCCGAAGGAAAATTGAATTGAAAACTAGAAATATTCCGCTTGAATTGAAAAATTAGAAATATTCCTCTTTCCTAATACTCTGGTTCCCCCTCCCCGCTCCTAAAATATAAATTTTATTTAACTCCTGGTTTGCTTTTCTTATTTCACTCTCTTCCCTTTTACTCTCTTTCAATTTGGTCTTGTTTCTGTTGGTTTGCCAGTTTTTGTATTATTTTTTATGAAACATTCACATCTTAAAAGATCTCTCATGTGACAAGTAGAATCAACTAGGCTGTTGGCATCTAGAGAGATGCAATGTGGCATGCCAAATAAAAAACTGATATCAGATTGAGTTAGTTCAAGACTTTGCCCAAGTTTTCAGGACCTGCTCTCTCAAGCCCTAAGCAACAAGAGAAATTTGCTAAATATGCCATGATCAGAACTGATGAGAAACATTCGATGCTGAGTTCCAGAAAGCCTGGTTCACCTTTACCTGGCGGATATAGTAGTCTAGAGCAATACTTTGACCAAGAACACTTCCGATGGTGCGTATTCCATCTATGTTCAAATTCTTTAGCATTATGTAGTCCAGTCCTCCTTGCATCCATGTCTCTAAAGTTGGCTTCTCTACTACTGCATAATCTACACTTCCAAAGGAACAAAACATTAGAAACACAAAAGAATGAGCGTAGATTTATCATAGTACAAGAAGACAATCCCATTACCCCACAGGATGTTGAAATAAAGTTTCAGTACACATTAAGCAAGAAGCACAAATTAGCCTTGCCATGGTAAAGTGCAACTGTGCAAGGCTATAATGATTCTTTCTTTGTGTTTTGTCTGCAAGTGCAAGCAATATGGAATCCATGAATAATATATCTTCGATACTATAAAGATGATAGCAAAGAATCATGTTAATCAATACAAAAGTATGCCAATTGACAAGACATTTAAGGTTCTCAGTTGAGTACATCCAGGCAGAATTGAGTCGAGCTGATTGCATGCTGAAGCAGAACAAGGAGTGTGTGGTCACTCCACCTTTTAGGCTTACAAGTGCCAGTATCAGGATCTGGGACATTTAGCTACCTACCCAGATCTGAAAATGATTAAACAGGTTTTCCTTACAAAGTGGGATGGTCTTAGTTGAGCTAAATCCCAAAAGTGTGAGAGTCCAATGCTCATCTATTACAAATGAAAATGGATCATCCAATCATTGTAAAGACTTATCTTATCCATCTAGGGTTGGCTGGTTGGGTTAAGTGTTGAAAATCTAAATATGAAAATTTGATCTCATACTACTGGAAATTTGATCCGATATTACCAGCCAATCAACAATAAGAGGTATGCCAATCCTCATTCATGGTGTCAAAACCCAGATTTACATTGGTCGGCAAAAGGGGAAGAGCCTGTCTTCAAGATGCTAAACCTTAGTTGAGGCTAGTTGACCAGTGGGGATGTCTGCCAATAGATGAATACAAGCATTTGCAAGGATGACAATAAAACTAACAAACAAAGACGAACATAAAACTTAAAAATGTGCATAACACTAATGAGAGAAAATGACAGCATATAGATACAAACATCAATAAGAGCAAAAGGTTTGAAAGAAGTGCATCACTTGTAAGTTTTTTTTTTTTTTAAGAAAAGAAAACAATGTAGAGCAGCAAAATGAATCCGTCATCCATAATCAACCAACCTTCTTTTTCTGATAAACTACCTTCCTGCAATGATCTTTTATATCCAAGAAAATGTTAATTATTATAAAAGAGAACTGCTAATATACATTAAAGCTTACCATCCTTCCTCATCTCTGGCAGTAAGCCAGAAGCATGTTTCTCCACAATCTTCAGATATCCGTCAACTTCATGATCAGCAACATTAAAGAGGACAATGGAACCATGCTGGAAAACAACCATGTAGGAGCAACTGCTCTCATTCACCAAGTTACCATTCAGATCCTAAAAAATGAGAAAAGCAATAATTTATATCAGATGAGGGGAAAGTATGAGATATTTGGCCTAATGCAGGACAAATGTCTTCCATTTAGACTGTTAAACTACCAGCAACTTCTAGGTTGGGCTTATGATGAGAAGAACGATTAAGTCAATGCATAAGCACTTGACATAAGTGTTGCACACCCTCTTTATGTTTTGGTTGATTAACAAAAACTATATTCAGTCAAAGTCATCCTTAGTCTTCTCAGATATCTCAATTACTAGATTCATAGTGGTTTATCTCTGAACTCGAACTAATCGGTTATTTGCGTTGTTTTCTCCAGTAATAATTGGTTATCTAAATTAATCGATTATTCTTACTTTCACTTCACCAAATAATCAGTCATTTGGGAATCACTCAGAAAAGAACAAAATAACTCGCTATGATTAAAATAATCAGTTATATTGTAGTATTTACCTTCAGTACCGACAAGATTTTCATGATTGCATCTCTGCTATAATCTCAAAAGAAATGCTCTCAATTACTCTCATCATTAAGAGGAATGATCTGATTATTTAAATTATTCTTACTCTCCTTGATACAATCAAAAGTCAAGAATACTTATTTACAAGGATTATATATTTGTTCTGTTGACCTTAACGTGACATGCATTTAATGTATATTTGAAATTCTGAAAAGTGCTTAGTACGTGTCAAACATCTGGATGAGAAACATTTTCTTTATAATTTAATCTGACATCTATCTTGCATGTACCTTGTATCACTTTTACGACTCTTTCTAAAGGAAGTAATGTATGCTAAAAGACAATTTTATTACTCTTATCTCAGAATTTTTCAAAAGGAAGATTTATTTTCTTAGTAAATGAATGGTGAATATTTTATCGTATATTACACTGACAAAAATCTGCTTGCATAAGGGGTCAACGTTCAAATCTCTAAAAAGATTTTTTTGAGTGTCGAATGCATATTGATTGATGGATTATTTTATATACAACATTTGTCTTGAAACGTGCATCAGATAGGCCAACTGTGGTCTGTCAAGATAAACTACTTTTTGCAGGCATTTGGAAGCACCCTAACCCATGACCATGGGACTGTACACCAACCATATGTACAAGAATATGCAACCAAGGCTATAGAAAGAAAAAGAGAAAAAGAAGACCTTTTGCTGGGAAAAAAAAGCATGGAACAAAGTGTTGATTGTATCAAGACTGAGTCTAACGTACACATCCATGTGAGACAATGATCAACTCAACGGCGACGAAAGAAGAAGACTATAAAAGAAAGCCATATGGAACTATTACACACTACGCACTGGAGACACACACAACATATAAAAAAAGTTGAAGTACGATCTAAGTGCTTATGTGAAAGATTAAAAACCTAGCATCTAGAAAAGCTTCCATTCCAATCTTCTTCCCGCTCAACGTGAAAAGTCTACTGAAGAAGATAACTTCGAGAGAAAGAGTTCAACTCTCAGCCATGCCAGCAAAGCTCAAGATCATTCACTTGCTGAGGATTGAAGGCCTAACTACATCGAGCTAGCATCTTTATTTTGTACTTGTTGGGTTGCAAGTGTGTTTATTGTGTGTCTTATCTATCTAGTTTCGTAGACATTCTCTTTTGGCACAACTTGTCTCCAGAAATAGAGGTGCCTCCTGTGTAAGGAGAAGACCTATTGTTCAGGTGTATTTTTCACCTTTGACGTAAGATGAGGACCTATCTATGCGGCAGCAGGTGTGGTGACCAGCCAGAGATTGGTATCTAGAATGTTTCCTCCTTTAAAGGAGAAGACTTGAAGTGTTTAGGTGGGCTGTTGTATCTGTTGGAGATTTGTAACCAATGTTGTATCCTTTGGCTACAGTTCTAGTTAGGTAGTGAAAATCTCAAAGTGTTTTCCCTTGAACATAAGTGTTGAGTGGATCAACACCGAACCAAGATAAATCTTGGTGCCTCGTGTGCATGTGTGCCTACATTCTCTCTTGCATGATCGATCGCATCCTTAGCTCATCATTGAATCACTTGCCAACTAACGAGAAGTTTATTTGTGTTTCTAACTATTTGGTTTGATAGAGTTTATACTTTGTTAAACCAACAAATATAAATAAGTATCACAATTAGGACCTATTCACCTCCCTCTAGATCTCTATAGCTTGGGCAACAATAAGAAGATAAAAGAGAAAGGAAGATTATGCTCTAAAGAAAATACAACCCCGGCATTCTCAAGTGATAAAGAACTGGTTAACAAATTTTATAAGAATTAGATAATCTGTCCAACCTTCCAATTTTGAGGAAACAAAAGAAACGAGAGAGTCAGACAGACAAGGAAATTGAGGTAACTACTTTCAGTTGCACTGTTCTCACGCATTCATGTTAGCCATTGAGATAATGATCGATAAACAGAATCCAACAAAGAGATATCCCAACTCTTAAATAGTTAAATAAAATTTATGAATGAAGTCTATAAAGAATGAGGAAGAATTTGACTTACATGAGAGGCATTCTTGGCATCATAGTACCTGAGAACTACATAATTTGTAGCCCGGGAAGTAGGTGGGATAACGTTGATAGCATTCTGGCCTTGCAGGCCCCTCAAATCAATGCTGCAGAAATTAAAAACACGTCCCCAAAGGGAAAAATGTCAGAAGAACAAAACAGGAAATAGCGAGAGAGGAAGAGAGAGATAGATGGGAAAATTGGAAGGGATTGAAAGAACCTGGTTGAGATGAAGTAGGCCTTGACGGGGATTAACCGGCTCTGCTTCTCCTGCTGGACCTCAAGGAAGTGATCGTTGTAGCTATCATCCTCGGAGCAGGTACCCACCTGCGGTTGCTCCCTCCACTCGAGCTCCTGGCCCGAGGACATAGAGCAGTAGGTCCAGAAAACCAGTAAAGAGACTACTCTCAACTCGTAGGGCGGTGAGGGAACCCCTCGAATACCTGCCCCATTCTTCGGAGGGGAGCAGCGACCTCGGGGACGAAGGCGGTGTAGAACCGGGGAGGAGGGGAAGAGGGAGACGGCAGCGCCGTCCGAGGGAAGAGAGTCCAGAGGGATCGCCGACGGCTACCGAATGGGGTTCTGAGGGAGGGGGCGGGGTTCTCCGTGGGGGGGGGGGGGGGGGGGGGGGAGGGGAAAGGGAGATAAATGGGAAGAGGCGGAGGCTAGCATGGCCTTCAGCGCGCAGGCGTTCCACATCTGCGCCGGAGCCGCCACGGCGGATGCATAGAAGCCAAGCGTGCGACGGAGGAGAGGCAGCAGCAGATGACGAGCTGTCGGAGTAGCAGGTCTCCTCCCCCTCCTTTTTTCTTTGCCCTTGATAACTCTAGTGAGCATTACTAAGAAAAGAAAGAGTTTTTGGCCGGTGATCTTTATTGACTATTTTAGATATACCATAAATCTCTAAAAAGAAATAATATTTAATATTTATCATAATTCAATAAAATATATAAATATAACAAATAATTGTATAAGTAAAATAAATAGATAGTTAACTTCAAACGCACACTTGGCTGGGTTGAGCTTCATGTTGTACCTTTGCAAAGTTGCGAAGGTCTCTTCGAGGTCGGAAATGTGGTCAACGCTTGGGAGTGTTTTTATCAACATGTCGTCGACGTAGACCTCCATGTTTCGTCCAATCTGCAGCTCGAACATCTTGTTGACCAGCCGCTGGTATGTCACACCAGCTTTCTTCAGACAAAAGGGCATCATGGTAAAATAGTACAAGCCCAGGTCGGTGACAAACGTGGTGGCGTCCTGGTCTGGAGAATGCATGTTGATCTGGTGATAACCAGAATATGCATCCAAAAAGCTGAGTAGCTCATGCCCGGACGTTGCGTCCACCAACTGGTCGATGCGTGGCAGAGGAAAAATGTCCTTGGGCGTAGCCTTGTTAAGATCTTTGTAGTCCACGCATACGCGCCATTTGCCATTAGCTTTGCGTATGAGGACCACATTGGAGATCCACATTGGGTAGTGGGCTTCCCGGAGGAGCCCAACTATTCGGCTTTTGACGAGGTGATCATGGATCACGGTCTGCCGTTCTCGGTTGACGGGTCGCCGCCGTTGCTGGACCGGTGGGACCTTTGGGTCAAGACAAAGGCGATGCACCATCACGTCTGGAGAGATGCCTGGTAGCTCGCTATCCGACCATGCAAATACATCTAAATTGGCTAAGAGGAACGCCTTGTAGCTCTGCTGTTTGGCTTCCGGCAGTAGTGCGCCAATATAGAGAACGTGTTCGGGGTCATCGTCCACCCGAACAGGAAGTAGGTCTTCGGTGGCAGTTCCTCGGCTGGTAGAAGGCTGGTTGGTTTACGGAGGCACGATGTGCGAGGCTTTGAGAGGTTGCTTGTCCCTCAGTGAGAGGACGTAGCACCGTCGAGATTCTCGTTGGTCGCCGAGCACCTCCCTGATCCCATGCGGAGTGGGAAACTTCATCTTCTGATGGAGAGATGAAGGCACCGCCTTGAGCTTGCCGATCAGGCCCCTACCGAGGATAACGTTGTAACCAGGCATGTTCCGGATGACCAAGAAGTCCACTATCTTGGTCACACTCCTTGGGGTCGTCCCAAGAGTTATTGGAAGGCGAGCTCGCCCCTTGGGCTGAACCGAGACCCCTGAGAAGCCGAACAGAGGTGACTCAACAGGGGTGAGCTGGTAGGTTTTCAGTCCCATAAGCAGGTAGCAGTCGTAAGTTAACACGTCGGGGGCACTTCCATTATCCACCAGGATCCGGTGCACATTACAATGGTTGATGGTGGCTGAAACAACCAGCGCATCAGTGTGTGGAGTAGAGACTCCTACAAGATCCTCACCCGAGAAGGTTATAGCCTCCTCGGAAAGTGCGTGTGCGAGGGGAGGGGGATAAGGGTTTAGACGAGGCGCTGGAGCCCTGTCCACTACGTGCACCCGCCGAGCGTAGTCGCGCCGGCTTTGATTGCTTTCTCCGCCTGCACCGAAGCCTCTTGCGATCACATTGATCTCTTGCCCATTGGGTTCGTTGTTGATGGGCTGCTCGGGAGTTCGCTCTCGGCACCTCTGGCGGTCTTCATTGCGGCGCATATACCGTCCAAGATAGCCGCGCTTAATGAGGGACTCAACTTCGTCCTTAAGCTGGCGACATTCGGAGGTGTCGTGGCCATGGTCGCGGTGGAAGCGACAGTACTTCTCTTGGTTGCGCCTTCGAGAGTCGGAGCGCATCCTGGGTGGCCACCGAACATAGGGCTCGTCCCGGATTTCTGCCAGGATCTGTTCGGGCGCCACCGTGAGCGGGGTGTAGTCGGTGAAGGGACGTGGTCGGCGCGGTGAGTCCCCGTTGCGTCGCCCTTTCTTCCGATCACGGTCGGAACCATTATCGGAAGGTCTCTTCTTGTCTGACGAATCTCCCTGCTCTGCTCAGCCGACTGCTAGGCTCTCCTCGCACGCGGCGTGGCGTTGCGCAGTAGAGAGCAGCTCGGCAAGGGTGGAGGGCTGCTGTACTCCCAGCGTCCTCTGCAGGAAGCCATCGCGAGTGCCCTGGATGAGGGCACTGGTGGCTAACGGAACATCGAGGCACGAGATACGGAGCGCCTCGGTCTGGAACCTCTTGACGTAGTCCCAGAGCGCTTCTCCCTTCTTCTGCCGAACAGCGAGAAGGGAGGCCGCGGTGCGCGGTTGCGACCTTCCGCCCAGGAAGTTGTCCCGAAAGGACTTCTTCAGCTGGTGAAAGGAAGAGATGGAACCTGCAGGGAGGGCTTCGAACCAAGCCCGAGCAGTTTCCTTTAGAGTGGCCGGGAAGGCCCAGCATTTGGCCACATCAGATGCCCCATGGAACACCATATGCGACTCGAACCCGTGGATGTGGTCCGCGGGGTCAGAGGTGCCGTCATACGACACGATGGTGGGCAGAGGGAGCTTGGGAGAGACCCGAGCTTCCAGGATCTCTACAATGAACGGGGAGCGGAAGTTCAGGTCCTCTTCGGCCGGAGCCTTGTCCTTTGCCTGTTGTACCATCGCGTCCACATGACATTCTAGGTCGACGACGCGGCGCAGGTGCCTGGCCAACTCCTGTTCGGAGTGGGCCGAATTTGCACGCCCGGTCCTGTGGGAGTTGGCTCCCACGACCGAGTGCGGCGGGCGCGGGGCCGCCATAGAGCGACGGGGTGAACGACCACGGTGCTCCGGTGCCCGTTCATCAGATGGGGCACGGCGCGACCTCCGCGGTGAATCCGCATGCTGCTCCTGAAGCACACGAGGGGCGCAAGATCGTCAATGAGACGACTCCGCTTGAAGTTCCCGTGTCAGGGAGGCCGTCGGGGCTGGCTACCTGACCAACTGGGTCTGATGGCCCAGGCATATGCCCGTCAGGTGCTGCATTTGCCCCCGGAGTTCTGCTACCTCCAGGGCAGTTGCAGGCATGGCGACGGTGGGCGCAGGGATGTCGCCGGTCGCACCGGCAGGAGCTACGACGACGTCGACGGGGGGGACACGCTGACGGGAGTCCGCTCGCGACTGACGGGACCTCGTCATGCGACTTCCAACGTTCTGGTATAAAGATCGCCCGCGAGCCATGGCTGTCGTTCCTTCCCACAGACGGCGCCAAAAGTGTGGAGGTATTTCCCTGTTTGGGCTGGAACCAAACAGGCCTACACTGGGAGACAGGGAAGATGACCGCCGGTAGCGGACGAATGCCTGTAAAACCAGAACAGAATCGGGGGGGCTCAGTTGAAGAACCGGGGAGAACCCTCCGATGCCTAAGTCAGTAAACTGCAAGTGAGGCTTGTAGAAGAAGGGTTCAGTGTTGTGTGAAAGCGATGTGTGTTAGATCACCTACCTCTGCATGGAGGCTTACCGGAGCCTTTTATATGCAGAAGTGTTGAGGGAGACAGACAGAACATCCTTGATCAACGCCGCAAAGGGCGCGCCTGTTGGCGCCATTGGCGGGGAGGCACCCGTTGAGGGGCCTTGCAGTTAACGCACCATTTAATCGTGGGGCATGCATGATGCAGCAGTTATAACCATTACAAGGAGACGGAGGGTCGTTTGAATCCTCCTGGTCGGAGATACCAGGCAGAGGCCCTGTTCGGTAAATGGAACCTACTGCTCGGTGACAAGACTTGCCGCTGGATGTCCGGTGCACGGAAGTGTTGCTCGTGCCAAAGAGGTTCCGACATACACCGAGCAGTGTCTGCTCGAAAAAGGGGGCCCTGGGCCGAACAAGCTGTAAGGCGTCCGGAGACGGCTCTTGGATCCCGCAGGTACTTGAATGCAGGGATCGTCCTCGGGACCTTGAAGCTGTTCTTGAGAAGACGTGGCGCCCTGCGGAAGGGCCACGTTTGCCCGCTGAGTTGGGTTGGGCCATGATGGGCTCTGCCCACGAAGGTGGCTAAGAATAGCCACCACAGTTAGTATTTAAACACCACTATTTTTTAAGGTGAGATTGTAAGGGGTGAAAAACCAAAAATTCCATTTTCCCTTTTCCCCTCTCTTCTATTTGGACTTGTCGGTTGTCTTGGACAGATGGACAGCAAAGAGTGGAGGATAAAATTGTGAGAAGAGAATTTTTTATTTTTTATTTTTTTGGAGTTACCTTATTAGAAAGTAGTTACTTTAAATTAATACAAAAATTATAAACAAATCCTTAAAATATATCATCTTCAACATATAGCTTTAAAGCCGGCATATTATATTTTATATTCTTGTATTCTATTTATTTCATCTCGTAGATTTTTTATTCTATTTATTTAACTCAACCACAATAGAATTAAGAGAATAACAAGACTAGCTTTTGCTCTACAACTAATTTTTTTTTTTACAACACACACACGTGCGCGTGTGTGCGGAGACACACCATTCCTGATAATAACAAAACATTTTGATGAAGTATGAGTCTATGAGATTGTGAATGTATAACTGACTTAATGAGAATGACCCCAGTGGTTAATCTTGTGTATTATGGTTCATATTTTTATTTGAAGATTAAGGGGTCTAATATGTGTTGAGATATGTCACAACAGTAAGGAGTCGTGTTCAAATCGTATGTCAAGCAGCTAAGATAAGTACATGCTAATAGCAAAGTGTTTGAATACTGACATGGTGATCTCAGGTGTGAAACAGAGGATTGGTCGGCTTAAAAACATTGTTGAATTGACCAATGTAATCTTAGAACCTTTTCACATAAACAACGGGTCTTTGGAATACTGACTAATCGATCAAACAATCAAACTGGGCAATCGATGTTTTTACAAGAATTGGCTCCATAGAAGCATCTAGAAATTGACTCTCTGCGAGACATCAAGAATCAGTCTCAAAATTTTTTTTTAAAAGATGATTTCTAGACAAAGGCACTATCATATAAAGTCATAATTAAGTCTCAAAAAGAGTTAGAATCAACTAGAAAAGAATTGACTTCCATAAGTGAAAGAATCAACTATTTGAGGAGTATTGGTCGACTGATTCTGATGCTCCATCAAATATGAACTTTTCCATTTCAACATGGATTGAAATTAGGGATTCCTTTGAAAGCAAAAAGCATTTTGTAAAGTCATCTAAAGGCAATAAATCTTTTGGAAACCTTTTTGTGTATAACGAATCATGTTTTTCAACTTGAGAGATGCAACCCTAAGGCATATTGGAGGCATTTTTGCTTTATAGAGGGTGTTCTATGTCCCAACGACCTGTGAAGGCTTCGTCGTCATGCAAAGAATTTAAATAAAGAACAACTTGACTTGAAGCTTCGTTATAGATCAACCTATTGATTAGAAAGAGTTTCAAACTGTGTGGATCATCAGGATAAGATTCTACATCGACTTGGTGTTGTGAAGCTTTCGTCGTGCTATGACGAAATAGAGAATCTCTGAGAATTTTGACAAGGGGATCTTGAACCTATTTGTCTCTTTATAAGTCTATGTTTATTTGGGTCGTATTGGTGTGAACTGAACAATAATGTATGTGTTTTGGGTCTGTTAAGCACGACTGTATGTGGTGGTGGTCTTTAGACATCGTCGTATGGAGACTACATATTTCTCTCTTTGTAAGTATATGAGAGGTGGGTGTGTGGTTAGCCTGTATTGTAAGACCTTGCATTTTTGCTTTCAAATGTGTATGCTTTATTATGAGTTTTCTAATTTTTTTATGTATTTAAAAGTCCCTATTTTGCTATTTTCTAGTTTTTTTGGGTCGGAGGATATTAATGGCAATATAGATCGTTGCCAATATACTCTTGACGGCAACATTGAGTGCCGCCAAGTTGTGCTCGACGGCAGTCAACTATGTCGTTAACTTGGAATTGACGGCAATCAACCTCACCATCTAGTTCTTCTTCCGTTTCTTGTTAAGGCTCCATAAAGATAGACTTAAGGGGTTTCTATTCCGAATCCTACCTATAGAAATATAATTTGTCTAGGTTTCTTATCCCGTGGGTCGGTTAGGCTCTATAAACAGGAGGGTTTAGTCTTCTGTTAGAGATTTTTTGGCCTATTTGAGAGTTTCCCGAGGGGAGAGAGAGTGTTTTTGAAGGAGAAAATATGTCGTCTCCAACCCCGTTCGTGTCGATTAGAGTGAGGGCTTCTCTTCTGCAATACAAGGAGGTTCTACTATACAAGAGAATCAACCAGAAGATCGTTCGTAGAGAAGATCTCGCGAAGGGTTCATTTAGGGCTTGGAGTAGCTTCTTCGGTTTAATTCATCGTGGTTAGAGAGTCTTTCAGGCAAGTAAATATGGGTTTAAATATGTAGTCGTATCTTGTATACCATGCGTTTTTACCATATTTTTATAAGCCTTAGAGCATGAGAATTTAGGTTTTGTTTCCGGATATCTTTTAAGTTTCCGTTCTCTTCAACTTGACGGTAGGATGTACTGCCACCAAGATCCCTTGACGACAGTATGTTGTGACGCCAAGATCATCTTGAAGGCACCATTCTCTGCCATCAACTTTGTGTCAGCGGCATTCGATTATGTCGTTAAGTTCATGTTCCCCGATTTTCTGAATTATGTAAGTTTTATACAAAATTATGTGTTTTAGAGATAGATGTGCGTGTGGATTGTTTTTAGATGTGAATTAGGCTTGATAATGCTTCTGGACCCTCATACAATATTTGGATCATTTTTGGATTACCGTGGCCATGTTTTATAACTTTTTTTAATAAGAAAGTGTTGAAAATTTGTTAGAAAATAGAGATAACCTTGTGTGTTTTGTCCCTGTTGAGTTAAATCGTGAAATTTTGCAAGTGATTCCTATCCATCATGTTTATATGTGTTTAAGTTTTGAGAATTTTCTGTGCTTATTAGGTGTTTATTGGAATAAGTTTTCCTTGCATGCTGATAGTTTATAAATTAAAGTAATTTGCATGTTTGTCAGAAAATTATGAAATTTTTATGGTTCGGTCTCCTATCTTAGATTTAAGTTCTAACAAGTTTTCTATATTTTTCCGAGCACTGTAGGTATTCCTGCACTATCATTTATTATTAAAGCATTATGTGTCAAATTAAGTTAATATATATAATTATAGTAATTAGCAATATGATTTCAGTTAATTAAACTTTAGTTACTATTAATCTGACAACAATATGATTCATATTTTTGTATTGTACTTGTATGTATAATAAGTATGATTATAGGTACTTCATGATTACTTGTTAATTGCCAAAAGAACAATGTCGCCATAGTGGGTTCACTGGAGCCTTACCATAGAAATGTCCCTATGGGAAAGTTTACACTGTCTACTATCTATTGGCCTCGATGGCAATTCAGTGCTTGTACTGTTCACTCGTTAGGGTGGAGAGAGCTTACGCGCGCTACCCAACTCCCATCACTGTCTTGCCTAGGTCATCAAGTACTAACTAACTGCACTAGTCTTCTAGTGATGGTTTGGACAATGTGTCTGACTACTACTACTGTTACTGCTATTACATACTGCTACTGCTAGGGGTGAACATGGTCCAGTTCGGTTCGGTTCACCCCATTTTTTAGGTGATCCCAAACTTTTGTTCAAATTGAATCGAACTAGTTCGGTGTGATTTGAACTGGAAAAAAAAAACACATCTAAGAGCGATCCGGCAGTCCTGAGAACTCAAGACCGCCCATGAGAAATGGAAAGCGCTAGCCCTAGTGCTTTCCTTTGTGAGTTTATGGGTTTTCTAGAGAAGGGGTTTCCAGACTGGCATTTTATCTGTGAATGCGACTGACCAAGGTGTTGTGTTATTAACACAACGGACCAACCCGATGCGTTCACATCTAGAAGTATACGTACTTGTCTCCGGCTAGTCTCGTGTTTCACACCCTCATTCTAGGGGGCCCAAAACCCTTAGAGGTGTGTCAGACGTAGGTCTGCAGTGTGCATCGCTACAATTGTGGTATTAGTTGGTCTCCACAGTTTATTGACATTGTAGAGGTGGAGTCGTAGTTGGACCTTACGTTCGTGGCTGCGAGACTGAGAGGTAGACCAGTGTGGTTTGTCTAGGTCAGTAGATGATGTCGCGAACCAAACTCTGTGACCCGAGTGTGGCGTTGTTCTTCTTTTAGCTTCTGCACTAATGTGTGGCTTGTTGTTTATTTATAAATGTTCAATGTACATATAGTTTATTGACCTGTCTATTTAATTTCAACATATAGTTCTATTAATTGTTTAATTATTAACTGTTCACTCATGCTTCTCGTGAGATTTGTGTTGTAGCGATTTAAGAGATTTTTCCTACTGAGTCAGTGACTTGTAAGGCTCACACCCTACTTTCCTCTTCAGGTGAAGAAGAGCATGAGAGTTCCTGTCCCTCGTCTATTTTCAAGCCGCACCGTAGCGTTGGCAGGCCCACTCCACCAGCAGTATAATTTCTATTCTTGTTCTCACCTCAGGTATGCCCAAGGATGTTGTACTTTCACTTTTGTTAACTTTAGTTTGACGTGGCTATGTAAACTTCATGTAAATAGCGTGAGACTAAATAAAAGTGTGCAATCTTATATGTGTTTAAATGTTCCTTTTAGTTTTTCACAAACTCGAGTAATGGTATCCTTGTGAGGCTTCGCATGTTCGCAGGAGGTGGAGTCATGTCGAGCTCGTTATTAGGTCAAGGGGTCTGAACGACGAGAACTGCTATAACGATTGCTTGTCACCAGAGTGCTTTTTCGACTGGACCGACACCGACCTACGTGCGCTCATACACAAAGCATGTGGAGAGAAGGCAAGGTGGGACTGCTGGGCAGATTTGCAAAATGTTGCCCAGCCGTCATCACCTAGCTCGAGTCCCAGCTCCTCTATGGCATTGGCTCGGCCACTTACCGACTGGACTACCTTTTGGAGTGGACCACGCTGACACATCTCACCCCTTCGCCAGCGCCAAGGAGACGATGTAGACACCAGTCTTCCCTAGGCAAGCAACATGAGGCCGAAGCTCCCATGGCATTGGACAACAAAAGGCTACCTAGCCATTGTCCACTTGCCGAGCCCATGTCGTCTATAAGGTGGTCCTAATTAGGTCTGAATGCCTTTGGGACTGCACCATCTGCCGACTTTGTATTGAGTTTTGGCTGCCTAGCTGATGTAAAGCAGAAACGACATGAAACGATGCTTTTCTTTTCCTTTTTCTTGTCAGATTTAGCCTGATAATTATTCTTGTGATGTACCCAGGAGACCAAAGTGCCCCAAGGGTATCACTGAAGGTTTTGAGTGCGAGCAACCTCACCACAAAATGACCATGGAAAGTTTTGAGCCAAAAGTTAGTAGTTTAGTCTCTCTATGAGTGCCGAAGCAATTTTGCGTGGCCGACTGTGCCCTCTTTTACAACATCATTCAATTTGTCGTCTAATAGCGAGTAGTCGTTTACTTTAGATGAGGCTTGATAGCACCTCATCAGGTACCCTCATGATGATTCTCAATAGAGACTCACCGATGACTCTAAATGATGCTCAATAGCAACTCGTCGGACAACCTTACGACAATGCTCAACACGACTCGTAAATAACCTCATGAGGATGCTCACAGCAACTCGTCAGACAACTTTACGATGATGCTTAACAGCGACTCGTCGAACAGCCTTACGAGATGCTCAAGAGAGACTCGTCGGACAACCTCATGACGATGCTCAACAACGACTCATCAGTCAACCTCACAATGCTCAATAGTGACTCGTCGAACAACTTTACGATGATGATCGATAACGACTCATTGGATAACCTCACGACGATGCTTACAGTGATTCGTTAGACAACCATGACGGAATCTCATAGCGACTCGTCAGGCAACCTCACAACGATGCTCAACCAACGACTCGTCGGACAACTTTACAATAATGCTCAACATCGACTCATCTGATAACCTCAACCTCACCTACGATGCTTAACAGTGATGTTGGACAACCTCACGATGATGATCAACAGCAACTCGTCGGTCCATCGTCCCTTGAGATCGTCCAACGCTTCTTCATCCCATTATGGATCTTCCAATTTGTCACCTCAGACTGCCCATTAGCCTGAGAATGAGCCACCAAGGTGAACCATGCAGATGGTCCTGGTGACATGATCGACCGTCGCCAGGATTGTCCTGGCGACATAGTCGATTGTTGTCAGAAATCCTGGCGACATGATCGATTTGTCTCTAAGATGGTCTTAGCGACAGTGGCCTATGTAGCCAACCTTTTTAGCAACAACCCATCTTGTCATCAGAACATATATGGTTGTTTGTACTCCAAGCCATACACACAAGCCATGCATGGTTGGCTGACTGCCCTCTATATAGTAGTAGAGGGTGTGGGGAGAGAGCTACAAGCTGAGCTCTCTCCCACCGACCTCTCTCTCTCTCTCCTTTCCACTCTCCTCTTCCTCTCCTCTATCCCATAATCTCTCTCTTAAGGAAGTGAGAAGGAGCAAGAGGGTCTTTCCCTCCTTGCTCCAACAGCTGTTGTTGCATGCTTCAGCTGTTGCCTGCTGCCATAGCTACTGTTGTTGCCTTGTTGCTGCTACGGAGCTACTGGGAGCAGCACTGCTGGAGAGGAGACGTCGACAAGAGGAGGAGTCTTCGTCGCCGGTTGCCACTGTGTGGACACCGCTAGAGGTGGTTGCTTGATCTCCTTCATCCACGGACCGTCTTTGTGCTTCAGGGCATATACAAGCTCCCCTAGGTGAGAGAAAGTCTCGCCCTTGTATGAATTGCATGAATGTTATGCACTTGAACATCATCCTGGTGCGATAGTTATTGTGGGAAATGTATTTATTGATTTAAATACTTTGTGCGCATTGATGCCCTTGCACACTTCCCTACAGAAGGGTCACCTAGAAGTTCTAAAACTCATCATTTCAGTAATGAGTTGGGTTTGTAAAACAATAAAATAATAAAAAGTTGCTTTCGGAACCAAACCTTACACTTTAGCCTTAAGTCTATAAATACTAGGTTAGGGGAACTCCACCTGCTTACCTTTATGCGCGGAGTTCACAGTAGCAACAACAACAACAACTAAAAAAGAGCTTGTTAGTTTTTATAAGCTTTAAACAACTCCAGTTAAGGTAGGCACTTTTGAAACACCCCAATAAATCCTTGTTCTGTTCTTGCGATCTTGTTCATGAGATTTCGATGACATCTTCCTGATTTTATTGATTACTCCTGTCTAGTAGGGAGAGATGGCTCTTGTGTGCAATACTCTTGTTTATTATCTTGCAGCAACCATGATCATGGATTATTTTTCCTATAAATATTATCATAATTTAGTGTCTTAGGAGCCTTGATTTCATAAGAATAATCAGTTATGGACTCCATCTTTTTTCTGTTACCCTAACCTGTTCCAAGCTTGAACTAACCTTGAATTATGTGCCCTAAATTTCTATGTTATTGGGAGTACTCAATGAAAGTTTCTTCACTAATCGGAGTTTTCAGACCAATTTTCTTCAACAATCGAAGTCTCCATTGAAGTTTCATCACCATCGGATTTCTCAGTTGAAGTTTTTTCTCTAATCGAAGTCCCCAATGGAGTTTATTTACCAATCAAAGTCTTTAGTCAAGTTCCTTCACCAATCGAAGTCTACAATCAAAGTTTTTTATCCAATCGAGTCATCAATCGGAACCCATTGGAATTCTTCTTCATCGGAACACTTCATGAGTCGAAGTTTCTTCTCCAATCAGAACACTTCATCATCGAAGTTTTCACCCTTCGAAGTCTGTTCAGCAATCGGAACTCGTTACTTATTAACTTGTTCATTAATCGATAGTTTTTTCTCCATTAATCAGAATCTTTAGCATAACCAAATCAATGATTTCTTAAAAAAACTTGTTCTACTTGATTTTATTATTAACCCAATACTTGTTTTGTGAGGGACTATCTTGAAATCTTCTATAAATATTATCTCTTTTTAAATTAATTATCTTTATCTTGATTTCTTGAATTCCATCTTATATACTTGATTTAATCTTATTTTTTAAAATAATTCTAGACAAATTGGTCATCAAAGTTTCTTTGTTGTTACTGAGAAATCTTTTATTTGAATCCTAGATATCCGAGATCTATTAAAATAGGCTATTTAGCCATTATTTACATGTGAAATGTGAACTGTCATGAAAGTAATTGTTTGGGTCTTGGACCCTAATTGTTGCCAGTGTAAATAGGGCCTTAGATTTGGTCTCGGGAGGAGCACTCGAATGCTTTTAATTGTGCCACAGAAAACAATGATTAGGTGTCCTAGCAAAAGACCTCTAGAAGTTACATGTGAGAATTGCTTGAAAGACAGTTCTATTTGTGAACTTTATAAATGATTGTTCATGTACATGAATTGTTCTTGTTACATGTTTACTTGTATAATGACCAATGATCTCCTAAAAATTGAAAGATACATGTTCATTCAGTACTCTTTCTTGTCATGTACTTGAAGTATCCTGTCATATTGCATCGCTTACTTGGAATCTGAAGCTTAGAATCCTACTGTACTTGCATTTGAAGCCTGAAATCTTATCAGAAATCTTGCCTTGAAATTTGATCATTTGGTTTGCGGACACATTCTAACGCATCCTTTTCGGGGAGATGTGTTAAGATTTCCAATTTCTTTTGGGTTTAGGCGCCTGTAGAATAAGGGTTTCACCCTCTGTTCTACTTGGCTAGTTCCTAGAGCTGGAACTTGGAGATTCTGGCTTTTTTAATCGTGTGGGAGTGTTCCGGAGCTGGTTTTGCATAAGAGAAACCAGCCAGATCACGAGATGGCCCCAACATGTGTCATTCTTCGATGATTGGTAGGGTTGTTATTCTCTTCCTAGGTTCTTCTTGAGTTCCTTTGTTTGTATAGTTTGTACTAGTTGTGAATACCATGTTTGGATTGAGGTTTATCTCGTTCCATGGTGATTATAATCTATCTTTCATGTTTTAATATATAATACCATGTGTATGGTTGGATGAGGTTGTTGCTATGTTGTAGAAGTAATCTACGACTTTGGAAGCATGTTTTACATATGTAAACAAGTATAGTTACGAAGAATGTCGATTTTCTTGGTTTGGAGACGATTCTGGGTGGAACTGTGTGTCCCAGGTTTTTCTGTCTAATATCGCAGTCGGGGGGGGGGGGGGGGGGTGTTGAACATGTTATTAACGCAGTCCACTGACCCGATGCGTTAAGGTTTGGTTGTCGCGGTCCCTTGGTGCGACGCATTAAGACTTCTTATTGCGGTCTATCAGTCAACCACACCGATGCGTTAAGGTTTGGTTGTCGCGGTCCCTTGGTGCGACGCATTAAGACTTCTTATTGCGGTCTATCAGTCAACCACATTATTAAGGTGGTATTTGTGTGCGATGCGAAAATGGTTTTTGTGCAACAGAGGTTTTAGTTCATGTGTATGGTGGCATTGTTAATGGTTTTGATTTTTTCTCGACAAGTCTGGTAGTATTGACATGGTTATTTACCTATTCCTCCAGTCGGGAGTCCTGACTATTGTGTGTGCCGACAGGGGTTTAGTCCCAATGCTACGTGCACTAATAGGGTCTCGTCGTCTTCCCGAACTCCCTTTTTTGTTCCACGACCTAGGCAGGGGAAAGACGATAGTTGGGCAGCCTGTATGGTTCGAGTGCATTCGTGGTTGGGGGTTGTTCACCGATAGACATGCTGGGCCCCAACTAGTATAGAGTTAGACCCCACTGCCTCTTTAGTCAGTAGATAGTTAGGCATGGGTGTGGCAGTTGAAATATGTTTCTAACTACGAGACTGGGAGGTTGCTTATAAGCTCTTGTCCGGATCACGTCTGGTTTCGAGGGTCAATTATCATGTCTCGAGTGTAGCATTGTACTAGCTTACTCATAGTTCTACATAGTTAATAGCTATGTGCGATGGTGTGGTTATTTCTGACATCTCTATTGTTAATTACTTTAATTCAACATGATTAATGTGGTTGTCGTTTGTTTTGTGAGAACTCCCCTACTGAGCCAGTGACTTTGAGGCTCACCCTACTCATTTTTAGGAGAAAGTGAGCATGCAAGTTCCCACCCCCCTTTTGCACCTCCGTAATTATGAGCGGAACCCTCCTCTATCAGTGGTGTGTGAGTTTGTGTGCCACAAGATATGTCCCTGGCTTGTGTACTTTTCTTTTGAGCTTCCGTCATTTAAAGAACAATGTAATCTGATGTGCATATTTATAGTAATATGCTCACTTTTACTTTTTTTGTACATTTCCTACTGGACATATGTGATGGTTACCCTTCTGAGACTTTGTCACTCGTGGTTGGCAGAGTTGGTTATGGATCCTTTTTGGGTCTAGATGTTGAGGACTGCCACAATTGTCCTATGGTATCCCCAGAATTTGAGGAGCTAGAGCTTTGGCGGGATCGGGCCGGGCCGATCTCCTCATTGAATAGTGAGGAGGAAAACCAACGTTTGGACCGAGGGGGATCAAGTGCCGCACTGGAGGGCCTCGATCTTCCTGTTCATCTTGAGGAGATCCTTTTTCCATCGCTGACCTATAGTGGCAATAGGTGTCGTGGCCAGTATCAACTCTATCTAAAGTTGTCGCCTAGAAGGTACTTGGTGCCACTGGGTCCACATCGCCTGGGCAGCAGGAGGCACCTCCAGGGTGATTGGGGGGAATGGGGGCGGTGGGACAGAGCACATCGTAAACATGGTGGGGTTGGGATCGCGACCGGACAATGGTGCTAGGGAGGGGCCTACATGGCCGGAGGAGCCTAAACACCTGGTCCTACCGTCGCTGCCACATCTGGGGTTCTTGCAGATGTTCCCTGGGCGGCCACCAGTTGGTGGAGTTGCTGATTCTGCTGCTCAATTGGGCCATGATCCGTTGCATGGACTTGATTGACTGCACCATGCGGTCGAGGTGCGAGGAGTTGCGAAGTTTTGGTTGACAGCGCCAAATCCTCCGGCTGTGACCTTCTCCAAGGGACATGATTAGTGGCTGCGGTATGCTCGTCGGTTGAACGACCGATGACGGACTTTCCCTTAGGAGCCTGGGAATTTCATCAGTCATTTCCCAAAGACGATGCCATAAATTGATGTTGTTTAGGGCTGTCAGTGGGTCAGGCCCGCGGGTTTAGCCCGATATTGGCCGGGCCGCCACTCTTTTTTAAGCCCGTAGATTTTTAGACGGGCTTAAAAGCCCGGCCCGTTGAAAATTTGGGCCGGGCTTGGGCTTTTTTATTTGGCCCGCACGGGCCTTTATAATCTGTCTATCTATCATTTTTCCTGACTTCTCACCTCCCTCTGCCGTCTGCAATCATCTCACCGCTAACTCCACCAGCCTGCTAGGGCCACGCAACGGCTTCTCGCCTCCCCTGCCGCCAACCCGCCGTCCCTTGCGTCCCTTCTTTTCTTTCCTTGCCTGGAATATGAAACCATAAACACCATTCAATTGCTCATCTGCTACCGAGATCTACAGTGTGCACTTTGTGACTGCGAGGAGGTCGAGGAGGAGGGCAAAGCAACAACAGCCAAAACGACAGTATAGGGATCATCTCCCTAATCTAGAGGCTTGCAATATTGAAATCATCTGCAATTCCATGTGAGAAGTCAAGGGGCAGAAAAGATCCAAGCTTTCTGAAGATTTTTTCCATCGGCCATATGAACTCTACAGTTTTGGATGCAACCAACAGAGCTCTCCCCACGGAAAGCCATTAGGTTGTTTCCCGATTCCCTCCCCTCAAACCTGGTGCGTTCTCCAGGTATCTTCCACATGCTCCCTTTTTTGGAAGGTTTTCTTTTGTCTTTTGGTTTCTTATATTTCTTCTTGTTTCCTTTTTAGTATTTGTTTCTTGTTTTCTATCATTGCAAAATGTGATATTCTTCTTCTTTCCGTGTCTTCATCTTGAGGCTTGAGAGGGCAAGGTGTATGACTTAAATTCAGAGGAATTACCAACACATGTCCCTCAGGGGCCTCTCAATCTGGAATCATGTAGAATGTTTCTTCTCTTTTAATTTATCACAATGTGGGTCATGTATGTTGTAATCCATATTATATCATTTCCATTTTTTGGGTGTTTTCATTTTTGTGAAATTATTTTTGAAAAAGTAAGATTTAAGGAATGCTCAACAATGCTGAAAATTAGAGCATTCTTCAACCAGATTTTAATATCTATCTCATCTCAATCTCATTGCACTTTCTTTCAAATTTATACAGATATTTGAGAAAACAACTATCAGTAAACCAGGAGGTTGGATGTCCTCTGCCATCGGACATCTTTTGGCTATCAGATCCCCAGGAGCTAGGTGATATCATGCATGCAGCTGAGAAGGAACTGAAAAAAGGTTGGTTTCTTTAGATAAAAAAAAATCTGTGATAATGGCTTGTGACATTGTCAACCGACTTGCTTGTGGCACCAAGGATGGCAGTGTTGGTTGCAATATCAACCTCGCAAGTTCTTTTCCTTATCTTCCTGTTCAATTCAGTTTAGATTTTTAGTTTTTACAATAAAAACTAGGGTCGTATGCTATAATAAATTCTTTACCCCTTTGGACTTTCAAGTCCTCCCTTTTACAGCAAGAAAAAATCCTAACTTAATCTCATTGGAATCATGCTTTTTATGCACAATATTAGTTCTCATGTTTGCATTGTTTTGAATATTGTTTTAGGATTTTGCTTATGGCAAATGAGAATGAAGCACCCCAGGTGTCACTGGTCAAACTACTATGAATGAGGTTTGAGCTTCTTCTGATGCTATACCTGATACGAATATTTTACGAAAGCGTACTAAGGTCCACAATCTGAAGTCTGGAAACATTTTACTAAATTTTTTATTGGAAATGTGCAGAAAGCCCGTTGCAATGCATGCAAAGCTATGTTAACTAGTTCTAGTAAGGCTGACACAGGTCATTTAACTAGGCATGCTAATACTGTTTGCCCTATCGTACATCATCGAATGTGAAACAACAACTGTTGTCTGTTGATTTAGCTGATGAGAAAATGAAATCTTATCAAATTGGAAATTTGATGCTGAAATTTCTCGAAAAGAGTTAGCTCATTTATTATCCTACATGAACTCCCATTTTCAGTTGTTGGCTATTATGGTTTAAGTGTTTTGTTAGAAGCCTAAATCCGAAATTCAAAATGCTATCAAGAAATACCATTAAGGTTGATTGTATGGAGATTTACCACCAAGGAGAAGAAAATTCTTAAAGACTTTTTTCAAGTACAAGCTAGTTCGATTTGTTTAACAGCAGATATGTGGACTTCCAATCAGGATTTGGGTTATTTTGTCTATAACAGCTCACTTTGTGGATACCAACTGGAAGTTGCATAGATAATAATAAAATTTTGCGTGGTTGAATATCCTCATACTGCACCTATCATTGCAAATGCTATTTGGAAATCACTTAGAGAATGGGATCTTGATTCTAAAGTGATGAGCATTACATTAGACAATGCTTCAGTTAATGACGCTTGCATTTCCTTACTTCTTTCGAGTTTATCAGAGAGTAGTAAATTATTGTGTGATGGCAAGTTATTTCATGTACGTTGTGCATCTCATATCCTTAATTTAATTGTTCAAGATGGGCTTAGAACTATTGATATTGTCATCACAGTGTTAGAAGGAGTGTAAAGAGGTAAGAGGATCACCTTCTCGTCGACAAAAATTTGAAGAGTGTATTCAACAAGTTGGTTTGGAAAATAAGAAATGGGTGAGTTTAGATGTTCCTACTCGTTGGAATAGCACATATTTGATGTTGGAATCTGCTCTAGAATTTAAGAGGGCATTTTCTTCTTTGATTATGTTAGATCCTAGTTTCAATTGTGTACCTACACCTGATGAATGGGATAAAGCTAAAGTGGTATGCAAGTTTTTGAAGCATTTCTACAGTGCAACTAATATTGTCTCAGGCACAAGTATCCCCCTCTAATTTGTATTTTCATGAAATGTGGAAGATAAAAGTCTTACTAGATGAAGAAGCTAATAGTTCACATGTCTTCATTAGTTCAATGGCTCTCGAATGCAAGAGAAGTAACAAATATTGGAAAGATTGCATTTCATTTTAGCAATTCCCCTTATTTTGGATCCTCGATACAAGTTGATGTATTTTAGATATTGTTTTCCAAAATGTATGGGGATGCAACAGAAAAGCATGTAACTGTCATTGAGAATGTATTTCGCCAACTTTTTGCGGATTATCTTACTAAAACACAGTTGAAATCAAGACCCTCAACAGTGATCATATCCCTACAAATTCCAATGGTGCAAGTCATGATCTTGATATGGTAAGGGGTTGGGATCAGTTCATTTGTCAGCAAATACACAAAGATCAAAGTCATAATTGACCAATACTTGGAAGGAGATATTGTCGTAGTGCCAACTTTGATATCTTAGATTGGTGTCAACAACAAATCATTATATCCAACCCTTGCTTGTATGGCGCTCGATATCTTAGCAGTTCCTGCTTCCACAGTTGGCATCTGATCGGCTTTTAGCACTGGAGGGCGAGTTCTTAATAATTTTCGCAGTTCTTTAGCTCCAGACACAGTGGAGGTTTTAATTTGCTCACAAGATTGGACTAGAAATGCTTCAGCAGGTAATGTTACTATGTTTTAATTAAACTGAGAAGCTTAATTTCTGTAGTTTATATTTAAATTGTAATTACTTTCTTTTCTATTTTAGGACTGGTTGGACGAGATGGAACAATCAATGATATATATGATGTGTAAATAATGTGTACTTCTGCCCAAAATTTACACGTTTAGAGGATGCAGGGACTGAAGAGCCAAATCATTTTTAGTTTGGGGATACATCTGCGAAATTGTTGACATATTTTGGACTGTCTTTTTCAGCAGGCCTTGTTTTCAGTTTAGAAGCATTAGATTTTGTAATTGTGCTGCTCATGTGGTTCTCAAGATAATCAGATTTTGTACTGATATATCTATGTCTCTGGGGACTTATCCAACATATGTAAACATTTATATTTTGAAAATTTGAATGGAACTTATTCAGTATAAGTAATCAATTTTGTGTTGCTCATTTTTATTCTGTCAACCATGAAACTAAAAGCTGTTAAATCTATGTAGTGCATTTGAAACTACAGGTTCTCGTGGATTCTCTCACAATTTTTGTTGTTGCAGATGCTCTATTACATGCTCAAATAATTATGAGGGAGATCCGTATGAATCTAAATGGATATCCCTTCATCTGAATTTCATCCTACTCACTTTTTGTTCTAAGAGTAAGATAGGATCTTTTTGAACAAAATAGTAATACTTTATCAAATTTTATTAAATTTTTTGGCCAGGGCCGGGCTGAAGGTGGGCTTTATAATTTTGTTGATTACTCGGCCCGGCCCGGCCCGATGCCACTTTGGCTTGGGCGGGCTGGGTTTGGCCTAGAAATAGGGTGTGGGCTTGGGGCGGATCTAGCTTGGCCCAGCCCGAGCCCGCCCATTGATAGCCCTAATGTTTTGCTCCGTAGATGTCAGCTTGAGCTGAGGCGATAGAGGAAGAAGCCCATGCGGGGTCGACGATGAACCCTCTGATTCGAGTCCTGAGACCTGCAAGCTCGGTGGGGGACACTCCAACAAAAGTAGTCCGTGGCTGAGAAGTACAAGGAGGTAAGAGTAGAGAGCTTGCGTACCTCCTGGTTGGTCGAGTGGTTTCCCCTCTTATAGAGGTTGACCAGTCCCCGCTCGTCCGATGAGTAATCGCCCAAGATTGGTGTGACTTCTTCGGACCGATGTGGATAGCACCTTGCCGCCGTACTAGACATCCTGTGCTGTTGAGGCCGTTGTGCACGACCACCATACGGGGCATACCTTGCCGCCACACCTAGTGACCCACATCTCTGTACCAAGCACGTTGCTTATTAGGCACTCTATATTACGTACAGGTCGGCCCCTATCTGCACGTCATGTGCTATATCCAACGGTCGGGGAGTGGGCAGTTGCGTATGTCACGTAGGCTGTGACCAACCCCCAGCGCCCGAGATCCCTGCGAGTCGGAGCAACCTTTGTGTCGGTTGGAACCGATCTCCTCATCTCGGCTTTGAACTCAAGAGGAGCCTCGTCATCAATGGCGGAGGGAGGGGGGGCAAGGGGGGGGGGGTACCCCCCCCCCCCTTGTTGAGGAAACTATAGTTAGGGAGGGAAATAGGTTGGTAAATAAATTAGTTTAATTTTTAATTTGCCCCCTCATCTTAGGTAGGGTGGTTGGTTTAAAATGTAAAAGTTAAAATTTCAAATCTTTTAATCTCACGGTAAAGATCTTTTAACAAAACAAGGAAACAAAGAGTTGGCGGCTGGGTTGAGAACAAAAGCCAAAAGAGAAAAAGGTTTTGCGGGCCGCTGGGAAAAACTGTGAAAAAGGTTTCACGGTGGTTGCCGGGTGGGTTTGGAGCGAGGTTGCGTGCGACGGTGCGAGGGGATTGCAATAGGAAAAAAAAAGGTCAGTCTTGGCCCTTGTGCTCCACGCACAGTCGCCTAAGGGCTGAGGCGGAGGGCGACGGTTGCCGGTTGTGCTGCACCGGCTATTTTGTGGGGGTATTGTGGTGATATCTCGGATCTGGTACGAATAGAAAATTTATTTATTTTTCTTCATCTTCTTCCCCCTGTTCCCACTGTTGTTTAGTGCTTACCTCTATTTAATTTATTTTTTCTTTCATTGTGACATTACGTGTAGTCTGTTTCTGGACTTCATTATTTGCGACAATCTACTCAGACAGAATATACACGATCTTAGCGGTTAGTGATTAAAAATTATTCTTTCTTACTTATCTCAGATTTGATTAAGTGATTAAATGTAAATTAAATTTTTTAGCTAAGTTTTGCAATTCACTAACTAGAGGATGACTTCCTAAGACCTAGTTCCTATATTACGATATAATTTAAATTTTTAGAACATTAGATATCATAGAATAGTCTTATATTTATTAATTATGTATCTACTGTTAAACGTTTTAGTATAACTTTTCTGGCAGTAGAATGAGTGATCAATGGATGAATGATAACTTAGTAACATATATTGAAAATGAGATGTTTGGGAACATTGACAATGAGACAATAATACAATATTTTCAGCACATGAAGACCCATCGTGGAGAACTCACATAGTCACATGTATAAAATCTTCTACTTAAATGAAATAAATATTTTTGTTACGTTAATTTATTTTACCCCCTTCCAAATATTTCTGGCTCCGCCACTGCTCATCATCATCTAGAGCCAACCTCATCATCTAGAGCTACCCCCAAGGTGGTCCAATCATCTTCATTGATCTTGGATGTCGGCCATAACTGACATCTCTAACTTAGAACACGTGGGAGCCACTCTAGACAGGTAAGTTAAGCATGTCCATTAAAAATGTGCAGTATTTAATATATATCTATTCTTAAGTTTTGAAATTGAGGTAATTTAGTGTAAATCAGTAAATAATTTTCTTGACATATATGGATACGATAAGTGTTATCGAAATCTGGATATCAATTCCTGTTCCTCGCCGCCATACTTCCGAGTCGGTTCTGGTCCCCCTTATTCACTCATCTACATAGTTGTAACGGTTTTCCTCGTTGCGAGAAAGGAAGAGCTCGAGCGCAGGAATTTGGGTTCTCTGGTGCTGGAGAGGGGCCTCCCGGGGAGGAAGAGCGGGAGAGCAGCAGCCATGGATGTCCTCGACGAAGACATCGCCAGGACGCAGGAGGAGCGCCGGCGAATGGAGGAGCTCGCTTCCCTCACCTACGTCACCTACGACGCCGACCTCTACGGCGACGCCGGCCCCGACCGCTTCGAGGGCTATGTCAAGTCCATCCCCGTCAATGAGGACGATGAGGAGCAGGAGGCGGACGGCCGCGACGCCGCCCGCCGGATGGCGTCCTTCACCGGGCCCAAGTGAAGGACCTCGTCCCCAAGGGCTCGGAATCGGAGGCCGACCTGGGCTTCAGGAAACCCCAGCGGATCATCGACCGGGAGGACGATTATCGGCGCCGGCGGCTTCAGCAGATCATATCGCCGGAGAGGAATGACCCATTCACATCAGGGGAGGCCACACCGGACCCCTCCGTGAGGACGTACGCGGATGTGATGCGGGAGCAGGCCCTGGCCCGGCAGAAGGAGGAGACACTGAGGGAGATCGCGAAGAAGAAGGAGGAGGAGAAGAGCAAGGCGGCGGCGGGGGCTGCGGAGGCAGTTCCGGCGCAGAAGAGGAGGAACCGATGGGACCAGTCACAAGATGTGGATGGCGGCGTGGCGAAGAAGGCGAAGACGGGGGCGGCGTCCGATTGGGATGCGCCCGATTCCACTCCGGGGATCACGAGGTGGGACGCCACCCCTACGCCGGGGAGGGTTGCCGACGCCACTCCATCTGTCTCCCGGCGTAACAGGTGGGACGAGACACCCACTCCGGGGCGGTTGGCAGATGCCGATGCTACGCCTGCCGCTGGCGGTGTCACCCCTGGTGCGACTCCGGCTGGTATGACTTGGGATGCTACTCCGAAGCTGGCAGGTCTGGCCACGCCGACTCCAAAGCGGCAGAGATCGAGGTGGGATGAAACCCCGGCGGCCATGGAGAGTGCTACACCGTTGCCAGGTGCGGTAACGCCTGCTGCTGCGTTCACTCCGGGCGTGACTCCTCTTGGCGGTGTCGACCTAGCAACACCCACACCCGGTGCTATCAACCTCCGCGGTGCCATCACACCTGAGCAATACAATCTTCTTAGGTGGGAAAGAGATATTGAGGAGAGAAACCGCCCACTGACTGATGAGGAGCTTGATGCCATGTTCCCCCAGGAAGGATACAAGATACTGGACCCTCCGGCCTCATACGTGCCCATCAGGACTCCGGCGAGGAAGCTTCTTGCTACTCCAACTCCCCTCGGTACTCCTCTTTATGCCATCCCCGAAGAGAATCGTGGGCAGCAGTTTGATGTTCCAAAGGAGGCACCTGGTGGGTTGCCTTTCATGAAACCCGAGGACTACCAATATTTTGGTGCTCTTTTGAACGAGGAAAATGAGGAAGAGCTTTCCCCAGAGGAGCAGAAGGAAAGAAAGATCATGAAGCTGCTGCTTAAGGTGAAGAATGGCACACCCCCGCAGAGGAAAACTGCTCTAAGGCAGCTTACAGACAAGGCCCGGGAATTTGGGGCAGGTCCACTGTTCAACCGGATTCTGCCATTGCTGATGCAGCCAACGCTGGAAGATCAGGAAAGACATCTTCTTGTTAAAGTTATTGACAGGGTGTTGTACAAATTGGATGAGCTGGTCAGACCCTATGTGCATAAGATCCTTGTGGTGATAGAACCTTTGTTGATTGATGAAGACTACTATGCTCGCGTAGAGGGAAGAGAGATTATTTCAAATCTTAGCAAGGCAGCTGTTTAGCGAGCATGATTGCAGCTATGAGGCCAGACATTGATAACATTGATGAGTATGTTAGAATACGACCGCAAGAGCTTTCAGTGTTGTAGCTTCCGCATTGGGATTCCCACCCTTTTACCTTTTCTGAAGGCTGTCTGTCAAAGCAAAAAGAGTTGGCAAGCTAGACACACGGGCATCAAAATTGTGCAGCAAATTGCTATTCTTATGGGATGTGCCGTTCTTCCACACTTGAAGTCCCTTGTGGAGATCATAGAGCATGGACTTAATGATGAGAACCAAAAGGTGAGGACTATCACGGCTCTTTCTCTGGCTGCTTTAGCTGAGGCTGCTGCACCATATGGAATTGAAAGTTTTGATTCTGTGTTGAGGCCTCTTTGGAAGGGTATCAGATCTCATCGAGGCAAGGTCTTAGCAGCTTTTTTGAAGGCTATTGGTTTTATTATCCCCTTGATGGATGCAACTTATGCTAGCTACTATACTAAGGAGGTCATGTCTATTTTGATTCGTGAATTCCAATCTCCTGATGAAGAAATGAAGAAGATTGTGCTGAAGGTTGTGAAGCAGTGTGTGAGTACAGAAGGTGTGGAGGCTGATTACATCAGAAGTGATATTCTTCCAGAATTCTTTAGAAATTTCTGGGTTAGGAGAATGGCTTTAGATCGAAGAAACTACAGGCAGCTTGTTGAAACAACTGTTGAGATGGCAAATAAAGTTGGAGTTGCAGATATCGTGGGTAGAATAGTTGAGGATCTTAAGGATGAAAGTGAACCATATAGAAGAATGGTTATGGAAACAATTGAAAAGGTGGTTGCGAATTTGGGGGCTTCAGATATTGATGCCCGGTTGGAGGAGCTTTTGATTGATGGGATTCTCTATGCATTCCAGGAGCAAACTAGTGATGATGCTAATGTTATGCTCAATGGGTTTGGTGCAGTGGTAAATGCCCTTGGGCAGAGGGTTAAACCTTATCTTCCACAGATTTGTGGTACCATTAAGTGGCGTCTGAACAACAAGAGTGCCAAGGTAAGGCAACAAGCGGCAGATCTCATATCGAGGATTGCTGTTGTTATGAAGCAGTGCCAGGAGGAAGCACTGATGGGGCACTTAGGTGTTGTTCTGTATGAATACTTGGGAGAAGAGTACCCAGAGGTCTTGGGGTCTATCCTAGGAGCACTGAAGGGCATTGTTAATGTGATTGGTATGACAAAAATGACCCCTCCAATCAAGGATTTGCTTCCTCGCTTGACACCTATCTTGAAGAACAGGCATGAAAAGGTGCAAGAGAATTGTATTGACCTTGTTGGCAGGATTGCTGATCGTGGAGCTGAGTTTGTCCCAGCAAGGGAGTGGATGAGGATTTGTTTTGAGCTTCTTGAGATGTTGAAGGCTCATAAGAAGGGGATAAGGCGAGCTACTGTCAACACATTTGGGTATATTGCAAAAGCAATTGGGCCGCAAGATGTTTTGGCAACTCTGTTGAACAATTTAAAGGTACAAGAGCGTCAAAATCGTGTCTGCACCACTGTTGCTATTGCTATAGTGGCTGAAACTTGCTCGCCCTTCACTGTTCTGCCAGCTCTTATGAATGAGTATCGTGTACCAGAATTGAACGTGCAGAATGGAGTTTTGAAGTCTCTCTCTTTTCTTTTTGAGTATATAGGTGAAATGGGGAAGGATTATATTTATGCTGTGACGCCATTGCTGGAAGATGCTTTAATGGACAGGGATCTTGTTCACAGGCAAACTGCAGCTTCAGCAGTTAAACATATGGCTTTGGGGGTTGCTGGTCTGGGTTGTGAGGATGCATTGGTCCATTTACTTAATTATGTGTGGCCAAACATTTTTGAAACTTCTCCGCATGTCATTAATGCTGTAATGGAAGCAATTGAAGGTATGAGGGTTGCCCTAGGAGCAGCTGTTATTCTGAATTACTGTCTGCAGGGCTTGTTTCATCCAGCAAGGAAAGTCAGGGAAGTGTATTGGAAAATCTATAATTCTCTATACATTGGTTCACCAAGATGCTCTAGTTGCTGCTTACCCTATTCTGGAAGATGAAGCGAGCAATGTGTTCAGCCGACCAGAGTTGACCATGTTTTGTTAGCTCCTGAAATGTGTCATTGGTACTGACATCTATTAGGTATGCAGATTCTTTATTCTCTGTGAATCTGAATTCTTTGGTGCATCTTTGCCTACTTGGTTGGTTTGGACCCTTTAGGGCTTCTTTTTGGAAGTTGCATTATGCAATATATCCTAGTTCTCTTCTTATGCAAAGAATCAGCTGAACAATACTTTGGGGCCTATTTGCATTATCTTGTACTAAAATTATCAGTGCTTCTCATTGCTAGCTTTCATCAACATGGCAGGAAGTATCGGATTGGCCCAAGAATTACCCTGGGCTGATCCCGATCCAATCCAACCTATCCGCCGGAAGTTCGGATCATATTTGTCAAGGCGTCATAGCGACCAAGACGTAGTTCGGATCTCAGATCGTCTAAGCATTTAGGCGCCCGCCTAAGCGGTGCTTAGGCGTTTAGGACGGAACTAAGTATGAGCTTTTTTCAAGTGTTCCTCTTATATGATATTATGTCTCTAAAAAATATATATGATGATGAAAATTCAATAAAAAAGATCATAATATGACAGACATAATTGCAATGACATATCATAATATGGCAAATATATTATTAAAATAATACATAAATATGAGAAATATAGATAATAGTTACATATCAAAAAAAAAAATACTTACAAAAAAATAAAATGTTACAACAAAAAGGTCAAAACTATATGAAAGCAACAAAAATTAAATTACAAGTAAACAAACTCACTTATAGTTTATATATCATAAAGTCATAAAAAATCTAAATTGACATCTTCAAATAAACAAGCACACTAAAGAAGAACAAGAAGTGCAAATATCATTATATCATCCAGAAAAAAAAGTTATATATATATATATATATATATATATATATATATATATATTTGCGGAGAGTAGTGTGGACATTCTTCTTCCTTTGTTTTTTTTTCCTTAAAAATTTCATAGTTAATGATTTTATATTAAAAATAGAAACAAGGGATCGACCGTGTGTGTATATATACATAAGACAACTGAAGTTCTGGAAACATCTAGCATTCTTTTCAACTGAAGTAAGTAGTCTTTCATATTGTCTTTAACCACACTGCTTGCCCACAGCTTTAGTTTAGGCGATAACCCACACAACAGTAAATTGAGCATATTTTTGAATCATGTCTCTGCCTCACATTCAACCTGCTCACTAGCTACCTTGTACCAGTGAAGTGGTACTTAGATCTCTATTCCAGCTAACTTTAACCAGAGGATCTATGCTAAAACAATGAGAAAAGCTACTGAACATATTTATGGTAGATGTCCATATATAAGCAGGCTTTAAGCTTGCTAATTTTTCATGTACTTGAGAAGTGAAGATGCATCATCAATGAACTGACCTGAATGGCTTCATGGGTTTTTGCAAGTACTAGATCATGCTTATGTGCTGCTCCAGAAAAGAACACCAGAAGAATATATACAGAAGTTTCCAAAAGACTTAATTACCAACCTTCTTGGATCTTCCAGACATAAGCAATACTTATCTGTGGCTTGTAGGTGTCAGTTGCCCATCACATACCGACACATGTTAATCTTCTTACTGTGCAAGTGTAACACCACCAGAAAAATCCATGAGGAGAAATCAACAGAAACTCCCCTATACATATATCCTCTCATAAGCGCAATCAAAACTATGTACACTTACCGGCCAGCTAGCACTTGTGAGTGACGACGACACCTGAGAAAACCCAACATGGGGATCGATATGGAACTGCATACTCATACATGTAAATATGCTAAATGAAAATAGGATGTGCAATATCTGAACACACTTAAAACAAGTAAATAACTAAAGGAGAAACTAGAAACTAACAATTCTTATCAATTTGGGTGATGATAGTTTAGGTTTGACCAAATCTTGAGAGATCTTAGGCAGATTAATTGCTGTCAGTAGGAGAGTGAACTTCTTAGAGAAGTCACATATACGCTTGACTTATTTCACCCGACTTTAATTTTTTGGTGTTCTATATGATTTATTCGAAATATGGAATTTTTAGTAAGATCAAATATGAGGGATTAGAAAGTAGGCATTTGATGGAATCATAAAAATCGTGTTTTTTTTCTTCGATCGGAGGGTTGACTTTTACTAGTAAGATATATGATTTTTCTGATATTTTTATTAGATTCAAATGAGATGTACTTCCTTATTTTAGGGGTGGCAATGGGTCGGGTTTGAGTTGGCCCAGGTCCAACCCGATCTCTAACTGACTGGCTCGACCTCAGACGAGGCACAGTTTTTAAAAACTCGGTTCGGCCCGCGATGATTAGGTAAGGCTCAGCTCAACCTGTTTTTGCCTTTCTAAAGTTTTCTTTCTATTTTTTTTATTTTTTTTACAATAAAATTGGTGTTCATTGAATCAAAACAGCATAAAATAAACATTAGACTAATCTAGATAAATTTATTTCTAGTTGTTACAAATATGAAATACATATTAAGTCATTAAACATAGATCCACAACACAATTTTCAATCCAAAGTTTTAAAATATTAGAAATACCGCCGTGTCGCTTGCTTTTTTTAAAAGAATTATTGGGCCATCGGGGCGCCCAGGCCGGACCGAGCCAAGCCCGTCCCTGGCCCAATCTTACTTCGGGCCGGGCTCAAAATTCATAAGAAATTAAAATATCCTACCCAAGTCTGTATAAAATCGGGCCGGGTCATCGGGTCTTGGGGTCGGCCTGGCTCAATTGACACCCTACCTTATTTACATGTAATATCTTAAGTAAATAAAATATTTTTATTTACTTAAAAATGATATTCAGGGAAATAAGCTATTAAACCATGCATCATAAGGTCTAGACCACCCAAGCCGTAGCTTAAACCATGCATCATAAGGACTAGGCCACCCAAGCACCCCAGGCGGGTTAAAGAGCTCGCCTAGCCCGTCTGGGACGCCTTTTTGGGTCCCTGAAAGGCGGATCTTTGCCTATCAGCAATTTGGCGCCTTCCCGCCGCTTAAGCGGGCGCCTTGACAACTGTGGTTTGGATTGCCCAATACTGGGCCGGGTCTGCCTGTATTGGGCCTGGTCTGCACTAGTATCCATGGAAGGCAAAATTGGCCAATCCGGATAGGGATTGGCCGATTCCAATCTAGGGTGGGAATCCCCTTAATCAAAATCCCGGCCGAATGGGTCAGAATCGGGTAGAATTGGCCCAGGTTTTCGGATTATGAATTAATACTTGTATTAAATATACATTAATTTTGCATATTCATGTAATGCATACATGCATTAAATATATGCACATATGTATACATTAACTATATACATGTGCTTGTTATTATATTTGCATTAATATATAATTGTATGTACAATAGCACACATTAATATATGATTGATATACATATTAATTATGTTTATACATTAATATGATATGTATATATGTGCATATTGTTATTATATTTACATTAATATATGATTCTATGTACATTAACAAACACATTATATATGATTGATATACATATTAATTATGTTTATACATTAACTATATATATGTGCATGTTATTATATATTTACACTAATATATGATTGTATGTGCGTTAACACACACATGCATTAATATATGAGTGGCATACATATTAATTACATTTATACATCAATATGATATGTATATGTATACGCATATTGTCATTATATTTACATTAATACATGATTCTTTATACATTAACACGCTCAAGCACATTAATGTATGATTGATATACATACTAACATAGTTGTCAGGCGTCAAGGCGACCAAGGCGTAGGTGGGGTCTCGGATCGCCTAAGCGCTTAGGCGCTCGCCTAAGCGGAGCCTAGGCGTTTAGGACGGAATCAAGTATGAGTTGTTTTCAAGTGTCCCTCTTACATGATATTTATGTATCTATAATATATATAATGATGAAAATTCAATAAAAAATATCATAATATGACAGACATAAAGACAATGAAAGCAACAAAAATTAAACTCCAAGTAAATAAACTCACATTATCTATCATAAAGTCATAAAAAATCTAAATTGACATCTTCAAATAATAAGCACACTAAATAAGAACAAGAAGTGCAAATATCTTCTATCTCATCAGAAAATTAATTTTCAACTTTTAAAACAAACCAGTGAATACACATACATGTAAATATGTTAAATAAAATAAGAAGTGCAATACTTAACACACTTAAAACAAGTAAACTAAATGAGTCTATTACATAATCCCACATATGTCTAAAATTGAAAAGAAACTAGAAAATGACAAGTCTCATGTGTTTGGGTGATGATAGTTTAAGTTTGACCAAATCTTGAGAGATCTCAAACAGACTAAGTGTTGTCAGTAGGAAGCGCTCCCTTAGAAAAGTCATATGCACGTTTGACTTTTTTTACCGGACTTTGGATTTTTAGTGTTCCATATGGTCATAGTTGTCAAGGCGACAAAGCGACCAAGGCGTTTTTGGGCTCATTGTGCGTCTAAGCGCTTAGGCGCCCGCCTAAGCGGAGCTTAGGCACTAAAGAAAACGTCTAGTCGGTGGGACTGTCACTCTGTGACAATGTGTGTGAGATAGAGAGGAGAGGGGGGGGACTGTGTGTGTGTGTGACCGTGAGAGAGAGAGAGGAGGGGGGTCGGTGGCCGGTGGGAGTCGTGGGACTGTCACTCTGTGACAGTGTGTGTGAGATAGAGAGGAGAAGGGGGGCGGGACTCTGTGTGTGTGTGACCGTGAGAAAGAGAGAGGCAGAGGGGGGGGGGGGGCGGGACTGTGTGTGTTGTGACCGTGAGAAAGAGAGAGGCAGGGGGGGAGTGTGTGTGACAGTGTCTGTGTGTGTGAGAGAGAGAGACTGAGAGAGAGAGGGGAGCGACCGTGAGAGAGAGACTGAGAGAGAGAGGGGAGTGACCGTGAGAGAGAGACTGAGAGAGAGAGGGGGTGCCGGTGGGACAGAGAGAGAGGGGGTGCCGGTGGACAGGGTGTGTGTGTGCCGGAAGGGGAGGGGAGAGCTTGACAGGGAACTAGGGAAGGGGAGATGGGGGTGCCGGTGGGACAGGGTTGTGTGTGCCGGAAGGGGAGGGGAGAGCTTGACAGGGAGAGAGGGGGTGCCCGTGGACAGGGTCTGTGTGTGCCGGAAGGGGAGGGGAGAGCTTGACAGGGAACTAGGGAAGGGGAGATGGGGGGAGCATACCTCCTCCGGCGGCAGCGACCTCCTCCGGCGGCGGCGAGACGGCAGCGGCGCGACCTCCTCCGGCGGCGAGAACTCCGGCGCGAACCCTACCTGGGTTGGACTCCGGGGGCGAAGCGGGGGTGGGAACGGGAAGACAGGTGATCGCGAAGGGGAGTTCGGGGCGAAGGGGGTGTGGATCAGATCCACCAAAAGACCCGGGAGGCCATCTCAAGGCGCCCAAGCGGCCGCCTTGGGCCGCCTTCCCCGCCTTGGCGTCGCTTGCGTCGCTTTCTTCTAACCCAATTAGACGGCCCACTTAGCGAGCACAAAAAACCGCCTTGGCGCCGCCTAGGCGGTCGCCTTGACAACTATTATATGGTTTATTTGAATTATCAAATTTTTAGATAGGTCAAATTATGAGAGATTAGAAAGTTAGCATTTCGCTAAAATCATCAAAATCGTGATTTCTTCTTCGATGGAAGAGTTTACTTTTTTTGGTAAGAGATATGATTTTTTTGATATTTTTATTGGATTCAAATGGAGGTACTTCTTTATTTACATGTAATATCTTAAGTAAATGAAACAACAAATTATAACATTTACTAAATGATATTTAGGTAAATAAGATGTTTCCTGGAATCGGGCTGGACTTAGTCCTGAAAACCGACTTGAATCTGCTGTCTAAGTGGGATATTGCGGACCCCTAAAGAGTCTAGGCGCGCCCAAGCGCCCTTGCGTGCGCCTTGGCTGCCTTAGCGGCGCCTTGGGGCCCGTTTTCTACTCTTAGAAAGGCGAGGTGTTTTAAGGCTAAGGAAGCGCCTTGGCGCTTAAGCGGCGCCTAGGCGTCCGCCTTGACAACTATGCATACTAATTATATTTATACATTAGTATATGTACATTAATATATGCAAATATTGAAGACATTTCCCCCTTATTCTATAATTTTCTGATTTTTTTCTTCTGATTTTCTTTTTTTTCAAATAAAACTATTTTTTTAATCTGCTGATCCTTGATTGGCTAGATTTCCTGAGGATCCGCGGATTTGAATCCTATCTGGATCGGGATCAGCCCGAACTGATTCCGACCCCCGATCCGATCCTGCCTGCCTTGCTTGTATTGGCTGATCCAGCATGATACAGGTAGGGGTGAACACGGGTCGGTTCGGTCCGGTTCACCCCCAATTTTCAGGAACCGAACCGAACCGATCCTCCCTAGCGAACCGAACCGAACCGAATCAGTTCGGTTCGGTTCAAATCGAAATCAAATAAAAAGCTTTTAAATGGCATTTGCGGAGGTCGCGAGAGTCGATCTCGCGACCTCCGTGCGCCCCCACCGCGGCGGACCAACTGCGCTACATGCGCTTTTGGTTATATATCTATTATTAATTAATTATATATATATATATTTCGTTTCATTTCGGTTCCCTAATTTGAAACCGAACTGAACTGTGAGACATTCCAAACCGAACCGAACCGAACTGGTCGGTTCGGTTCGGTTTTACGGTTTGGACCATATTATGAGCACCCCTAGATACAGCCAATCCAGACTGTTAAAAAATTTGCACAGTTCGGGATCAGCCCTGTTGGAGCCTATCCAGACTGAGTCGCTCCAATTTCTGCCGATCTGATCGGAAGCCGGTTGATCCTAGGCTAGACCCCCCCCCCCCCCCCCCACCCCAAAAAAAAAAAAAAAAGGATCGTCCTAGGGTGATCTGGACAGGAATCAGTCAATCCTAGCCCGAATTGGCCAATTCTGCCTTCCAGATTCATTACATGAGAATGACTAGGCTCAAATTAAGAAGAAAGATTAACTGGAAAATGCCAATCTTTGCATATAACTAGTTACCTCCGTCATTCCAGCGCAGCAACATGTAAATCTCAAAGAAGTTATTTTATTGTTGAGAGTGATGATTATCTGTTGAACATGTACATTGTTTCAATGGCTAGGAAGAAAGTAGTTTCCCAGAAGAAGGGCTAAAAGAAGGTCGACTGTAGTCAGCACTATATATATATTTTTTGACCAGTAAACAAAGAAATATATTAAAATATCAAGAGAGATACATGAGTAAGGGTTGCCAAACGTGAAGTGCAAAGCTTCCCTGACCCTGCACCCAGGTATGGAGGCGACAACCGGCATCCACCAAAAAGAAAGAAGGCAACAGAGTTATAGCAGCAACTGATGAACACAAGAGAAACAAATTTCCAACAAAACACAATGGTTCCCCTTCTAAGATGGTAGACGGGATCGAGCAATTGTTGATGTCCGAGAACAGAAGAACCAAGCCAAACCATGAGGCTGCTCTGATTGAATTTGGCTTCATCCCTTTTGTGCGGCAGACTGTCATAAGTTGCTCGGAAGATGCACATCCATAAGAGGTGTGCGGATGATCCACATGATGCGAGCAAGACTTGCATCTCCAAAGACCTAACACTGGGGAAGGAGTGAAAAGAACAGCTAGGTAGAACACCACAAAAGATCTTACAAAACCCCCACAACTGCCGATCCTGACTCCTGAGCAACTTTGAGAGTTCCTTCACAGACTTCCGCACCGGATCGATCCTGGAACAAAATAGATGTTGTCAAATAAGAGAGAATAGATGGGGAAGGGGGGACCAGGGGGAAGGGGAAAACACCACAAAGAGGGGAAGCAGAGAGATCTGGAAGGGGGGACAAAGCGAGAGTGGGCGAAGGAGAAGAATGCAGAGGCGAGGAGAATGGGAGCAGAGTGGTGATGGGGTTGCCAAGGGGGGATGCAGCAGACGGATGGGAGGTGGAAGAAGGTGGAGCTAGTGTGGAGAGGAAGAAGGATGGAAAGGGAAAAGGAGGGAGGTGAGAGGCCAAAAAGAACAGAGCAGGAGGGCGAAGGAGGCGGCGGGGGTCAAAGCGGCGAAGGGCGAGCTATTGATAGGGAGACAACGGGATGGCAGGGAGGAAGAGAATCGCCGGAGAGAAACAAGAGGGAGGCAAGTGTAGGAAGGTGAAGGTCGAAGGAAAACTAGTAGGACAGAGACAGAGAAAGGGAAAGGGAAAATGGGAAAAGAAATAGTAGAGGCCTTCAGCAGCGAGAGCACAGGGAGGAAGGAGGGGACTGCACCCTCCCCCCCCCAAAAAAAAAAAAAAGAAAAAAAAGAAAAAAAAGAAAGAAACTGCCACCCAAAGGGGACAACAAAGCCGTCGGGAAGCCGGCAAAGGTCTGCCGAA
>CM024762.1:142408470-142578571 GCA_014218235.1 Colocasia esculenta | reverse complement strand
TTCTCTCTAATCGAGTCCCTAATTGGAGTTATTTACCAATCAAAGTCCTTTAGTCAAGTTCCTTCACCAATCGAAGTCTACAATCAAAGTTTGTTATCCAATCGGGTCATCAATCGGAACCCATGGAATTCTTCTTCACATCGGACACTTCATGAGTCGAATTTTCTTCTCCAATCAAACACTTCATCAATCGAAGTTTCACCCTTCGAAGTCTGTTCAGCAATCGGAACTCGTTTACTTATTAAACTTGTTCATTAATCGATAGTTTTTTTCTCCATTAATCAGAATCTTTAGCATAACAAAATCAATGAGTTTCTTAAAAAAACACTTGTTTACCTTGATTTTATTATTAACCCAATACTTTTTTGTGAGGACTTATCTTGAAAATCTTCTATAAATATATTATCTCTTTTAAAATTTAATTATTCTTTATCTTGATTTCTGAATTCCATCATTATACTTGATTTAATCTTATTTTTTAAATAAATTCTAGACAAATGTGGTCATCAAAAGTTTCTTTGTTGTTACTGAGAAATCTTTTATTTGAATCCTAGATATCGCGAGATCTATTAAAAATAGCGATTTAGCCATTATTTACATTGAAATGTGACTGTCATGAAAGTAATGTTTGGGTCTTGGACCCTAATTGTTTGCCAGTGTAAATAGGGCCTTAGATTTGGTCTCGGGAGGAGCACTCGAATGCTTTAATTATTGTGCCACAGAAAAGCATGATTAGGGTCCTAGCAAAAGACCTCTAGAATTTACATGTGAATATTGCTTGAAAGACAGTTCTATTTGTGAACTTTATAATGATTGTTCATGTACATGATTGTTCTTGTACAGTTTACTTGTATTAAGACCAATGATTCTCCTAAAATTTGAAAGATACATGTTCATTCAGTACTCTTTCTTGTCATGTACTTGAAGTATCCTGTCATATTGCATCGCTTACTTGGATATCTTGAAGCTTAGAATCATACTGTACTTGCATTTGAGCCTGAAATCTTATCAGAAATCTTGCCTTGAAATTTGATCATTTGTTTGCGGACAACATTCTAACGCATCTTTTCGGGGAGATGTGTTAAGATTTCCAATTATCTTTTAGGGTTAGGCGCCGTAGAATAAGGGTTTCACCCTCTGTTCTACTTGGCTAGTTCCTAGAGCTGAACTTTGGAGATTCTGCTTTTTAATCGTGTGGGAGTGTTCCGGAGCGGGTTTTGCATAAGAGAACCAGCCAGATCACGAGATGGCCCCAACATGTGTCATTCTTCGATGATTGGTAGGGTTGTTATTCTCTTCCTAGGTTCTTCTTGAGTTCCTTTGGTTGTATAGTTTGTACTAGTTGTGAATAACATGTTTGGATTGAGGTTTATCTCGTTCCATGGTGATTTAATCTATCTTTCATGTTTTAATATATAAATACCATGTGTATGGGTGGATGAGGTTGTTGCTATGTTGTAGAAGTAATCTACGACTTTGGAAGCATGTTTTACATATGTAAACAAGTATAGTTACGAAGAATGTCGATTTTCTTGGTTTGGAGACGATTCTGGGTGGAACTGTGTGTCCCAGGTTTTTCTGTCTAATATCGCAGTCGGGGGGGGGGGGGGGGGGGGTGTTGAACATGTTATTAACGCAGTCCACTGACCGATGCGTAAGGTTTGGTGTCGCGGTCCCTGGTGCGACGCATTAAGACTTCTTATTGCGGTCTATCAGTCAACCACCCGATGCGTTAAGGTTTGGTTGTCGCGGTCCCTTGGTGCGACGCATTAAGACTTCTTATTGCGGTCTATCAGTCAACCACATTATTAGGTGGTATTTGTGTGCGATGCGAAAATGGTTTTTGTGCAACAGAGGTTTTAGTTCATGTGTATGGTGGCATTGTTAATGGTTTTGATTTTTTCTCGACAAGTCTGTGGTAGTATTGACATGGTTTTTTACCTATTCCTCCAGTCGGGAGTCCTGACTATTGTGTGTGGCCGACAGGGTTTAGTCCCAATGCTACGTGCACTAATAGGGTCTCGTCGCTTCCCGAACTCCCTTTTTTGTCCACGACCTAGGCAGGGGAAAACGATAGTTGGGCAGCCTGTATGGTTCGAGTGCATTCGTGGTTGGGGGTTGTTCACCGAATAGACATGCTGGGCCCCAACTAGTATAGAGTAGACCCCACTGCCTCTTTAGTCAGTAGATAGTTAGGCATGGGTGTGGCAGTTGAAATATGTTTTCTAACTACGAGACTGGGAGGTGCTTATAAGCTCTTGTCCGGATCACGTCTGGTTTCGAGGGTCATTATCATGTCTCGAGTTGTAGCATTGTACTAGCTTACTCATAGTTCTACATAGTTAAATAGCTATGTGCGATGGTGTGGTTATTTCTGACATTCTATTTGTTAATTACTTTAATTCAACATGATTATTTGGTTGTCGTTTGTTTTTGTGAGAACTCCCCTACTGAGCCAGTGACTTTGAGGCTCACCCCTACTCTTTTTAGGAGAAAGTGAGCATGAAGTTCCCACCCCCCCTTTTGCCCTCCGTAATTATGAGCGGAACCCTCCTCTATCAGTGGTGTGTGAGTTTGTGTGCCACAAGATATGTCCCTGGCTTGTGTACTTTTCTTTTGAGCTTCCGTCATTTAAAGAACAATGTAATCTGATGTGCATATTTATAGTAATATGCTCACTTTTACTTTTTTTGTACATTTCCTACTGGACATATGTGATGGTTACCCTTCTGAGACTTTGTCACTCGTGGTTGGCAGAGTTGGTTATGGATCCTTTTTGGGTCTAGATGTTGAGGACTGCCACAATTGTCCTATGGTATCCCCAGAATTTGAGGAGCTAGAGCTTTGGCGGGATCGGGCCGGGCCGATCTCCTCATTGAATAGTGAGGAGGAAAACCAACGTTTGGACCGAGGGGGATCAAGTGCCGCACTGGAGGGCCTCGATCTTCCTGTTCATCTTGAGGAGATCCTTTTTCCATCGCTGACCTATAGTGGCAATAGGTGTCGTGGCCAGTATCAACTCTATCTAAAGTTGTCGCCTAGAAGGTACTTGGTGCCACTGGGTCCACATCGCCTGGGCAGCAGGAGGCACCTCCAGGGTGATTGGGGGGAATGGGGGCGGTGGGACAGAGCACATCGTAAACATGGTGGGGTTGGGATCGCGACCGGACAATGGTGCTAGGGAGGGGCCTACATGGCCGGAGGAGCCTAAACACCTGGTCCTACCGTCGCTGCCACATCTGGGGTTCTTGCAGATGTTCCCTGGGCGGCCACCAGTTGGTGGAGTTGCTGATTCTGCTGCTCAATTGGGCCATGATCCGTTGCATGGACTTGATTGACTGCACCATGCGGTCGAGGTGCGAGGAGTTGCGAAGTTTTGGTTGACAGCGCCAAATCCTCCGGCTGTGACCTTCTCCAAGGGACATGATTAGTGGCTGCGGTATGCTCGTCGGTTGAACGACCGATGACGGACTTTCCCTTAGGAGCCTGGGAATTTCATCAGTCATTTCCCAAAGACGATGCCATAAATTGATGTTGTTTAGGGCTGTCAGTGGGTCAGGCCCGCGGGTTTAGCCCGATATTGGCCGGGCCGCCACTCTTTTTTAAGCCCGTAGATTTTTAGACGGGCTTAAAAGCCCGGCCCGTTGAAAATTTGGGCCGGGCTTGGGCTTTTTTATTTGGCCCGCACGGGCCTTTATAATCTGTCTATCTATTATTTTTCCTGACTTCTCACCTCCCTCTGCCGTCTGCAATCATCTCACCGCTAACTCCACCAGCCTGCTAGGGCCACGCAGACGGCTTCTCGCCTCCCCTGCCGCCAACCCGCCGTGCCCTTGCGTCCCTTCTTTTCTTTCCTTTGCCTGGAATATGGAAACCATAAACACCATTCAATTGCTCATCTGCTACCGAGATCTACAGTGTGCACTTTGTGACTGCGAGGAGGTCGAGGAGGAGGGCAAAGCAACAACAGCCAAAACGACAGTATAGGGATCATCTCCCTAATCTAGAGGCTTGCAATATTGAAATCATCTGCAATTCCATGTGAGAAGTCAAGGGGCAGAAAAGATCCAAGCTTTCTGAAGATTTTTTCCATCGGCCATATGAACTCTACAGTTTTGGATGCAACCAACAGAGCTCTCCCCACGGAAAGCCATTAGGTTGTTTCCCGATTCCCTCCCCTCAAACCTGGTGCGTTCTCCAGGTATCTTCCACATGCTCCCTTTTTTGGAAGGTTTTCTTTTGTCTTTTGGTTTCTTATATTTCTTCTTGTTTCCTTTTTAGTATTTGTTTCTTGTTTTCTATCATTGCAAAATGTGATATTCTTCTTCTTTCCGTGTCTTCATCTTGAGGCTTGAGAGGGCAAGGTGTATGACTTAAATTCAGAGGAATTACCAACACATGTCCCTCAGGGGCCTCTCAATCTGGAATCATGTAGAATGTTTCTTCTCTTTTAATTTATCACAATGTGGGTCATGTATGTTGTAATCCATATTATATCATTTCCATTTTTTGGGTGTTTTCATTTTTGTGAAATTATTTTTGAAAAAGTAAGATTTAAGGAATGCTCAACAATGCTGAAAATTAGAGCATTCTTCAACCAGATTTTAATATCTATCTCATCTCAATCTCATTGCACTTTCTTTCAAATTTATACAGATATTTGAGAAAACAACTATCAGTAAACCAGGAGGTTGGATGTCCTCTGCCATCGGACATCTTTTGGCTATCAGATCCCCAGGAGCTAGGTGATATCATGCATGCAGCTGAGAAGGAACTGAAAAAAGGTTGGTTTCTTTAGATAAAAAAAAATCTGTGATAATGGCTTGTGACATTGTCAACCGACTTGCTTGTGGCACCAAGGATGGCAGTGTTGGTTGCAATATCAACCTCGCAAGTTCTTTTCCTTATCTTCCTGTTCAATTCAGTTTAGATTTTTAGTTTTTACAATAAAAACTAGGGTCGTATGCTATAATAAATTCTTTACCCCTTTGGACTTTCAAGTCCTCCCTTTTACAGCAAGAAAAAATCCTAACTTAATCTCATTGGAATCATGCTTTTTATGCACAATATTAGTTCTCATGTTTGCATTGTTTTGAATATTGTTTTAGGATTTTGCTTATGGCAAATGAGAATGAAGCACCCCAGGTGTCACTGGTCAAACTACTATGAATGAGGTTTGAGCTTCTTCTGATGCTATACCTGATACGAATATTTTACGAAAGCGTACTAAGGTCCACAATCTGAAGTCTGGAAACATTTTACTAAATTTTTTATTGGAAATGTGCAGAAAGCCCGTTGCAATGCATGCAAAGCTATGTTAACTAGTTCTAGTAAGGCTGACACAGGTCATTTAACTAGGCATGCTAATACTGTTTGCCCTATCGTACATCATCGAATGTGAAACAACAACTGTTGTCTGTTGATTTAGCTGATGAGAAAATGAAATCTTATCAAATTGGAAATTTGATGCTGAAATTTCTCGAAAAGAGTTAGCTCATTTATTATCCTACATGAACTCCCATTTTCAGTTGTTGGCTATTATGGTTTAAGTGTTTTGTTAGAAGCCTAAATCCGAAATTCAAAATGCTATCAAGAAATACCATTAAGGTTGATTGTATGGAGATTTACCACCAAGGAGAAGAAAATTCTTAAAGACTTTTTTCAAGTACAAGCTAGTTCGATTTGTTTAACAGCAGATATGTGGACTTCCAATCAGGATTTGGGTTATTTTGTCTATAACAGCTCACTTTGTGGATACCAACTGGAAGTTGCATAGATAATAATAAAATTTTGCGTGGTTGAATATCCTCATACTGCACCTATCATTGCAAATGCTATTTGGAAATCACTTAGAGAATGGGATCTTGATTCTAAAGTGATGAGCATTACATTAGACAATGCTTCAGTTAATGACGCTTGCATTTCCTTACTTCTTTCGAGTTTATCAGAGAGTAGTAAATTATTGTGTGATGGCAAGTTATTTCATGTACGTTGTGCATCTCATATCCTTAATTTAATTGTTCAAGATGGGCTTAGAACTATTGATATTGTCATCACAGTGTTAGAAGGAGTGTAAAGAGGTAAGAGGATCACCTTCTCGTCGACAAAAATTTGAAGAGTGTATTCAACAAGTTGGTTTGGAAAATAAGAAATGGGTGAGTTTAGATGTTCCTACTCGTTGGAATAGCACATATTTGATGTTGGAATCTGCTCTAGAATTTAAGAGGGCATTTTCTTCTTTGATTATGTTAGATCCTAGTTTCAATTGTGTACCTACACCTGATGAATGGGATAAAGCTAAAGTGGTATGCAAGTTTTTGAAGCATTTCTACAGTGCAACTAATATTGTCTCAGGCACAAGTATCCCCCTCTAATTTGTATTTTCATGAAATGTGGAAGATAAAAGTCTTACTAGATGAAGAAGCTAATAGTTCACATGTCTTCATTAGTTCAATGGCTCTCGAATGCAAGAGAAGTAACAAATATTGGAAAGATTGCATTTCATTTTAGCAATTCCCCTTATTTTGGATCCTCGATACAAGTTGATGTATTTTAGATATTGTTTTCCAAAATGTATGGGGATGCAACAGAAAAGCATGTAACTGTCATTGAGAATGTATTTCGCCAACTTTTTGCGGATTATCTTACTAAAACACAGTTGAAATCAAGACCCTCAACAGTGATCATATCCCTACAAATTCCAATGGTGCAAGTCATGATCTTGATATGGTAAGGGGTTGGGATCAGTTCATTTGTCAGCAAATACACAAAGATCAAAGTCATAATTGACCAATACTTGGAAGGAGATATTGTCGTAGTGCCAACTTTGATATCTTAGATTGGTGTCAACAACAAATCATTATATCCAACCCTTGCTTGTATGGCGCTCGATATCTTAGCAGTTCCTGCTTCCACAGTTGGCATCTGATCGGCTTTTAGCACTGGAGGGCGAGTTCTTAATAATTTTCGCAGTTCTTTAGCTCCAGACACAGTGGAGGTTTTAATTTGCTCACAAGATTGGACTAGAAATGCTTCAGCAGGTAATGTTACTATGTTTTAATTAAACTGAGAAGCTTAATTTCTGTAGTTTATATTTAAATTGTAATTACTTTCTTTTCTATTTTAGGACTGGTTGGACGAGATGGAACAATCAATGATATATATGATGTGTAAATAATGTGTACTTCTGCCCAAAATTTACACGTTTAGAGGATGCAGGGACTGAAGAGCCAAATCATTTTTAGTTTGGGGATACATCTGCGAAATTGTTGACATATTTTGGACTGTCTTTTTCAGCAGGCCTTGTTTTCAGTTTAGAAGCATTAGATTTTGTAATTGTGCTGCTCATGTGGTTCTCAAGATAATCAGATTTTGTACTGATATATCTATGTCTCTGGGGACTTATCCAACATATGTAAACATTTATATTTTGAAAATTTGAATGGAACTTATTCAGTATAAGTAATCAATTTTGTGTTGCTCATTTTTATTCTGTCAACCATGAAACTAAAAGCTGTTAAATCTATGTAGTGCATTTGAAACTACAGGTTCTCGTGGATTCTCTCACAATTTTTGTTGTTGCAGATGCTCTATTACATGCTCAAATAATTATGAGGGAGATCCGTATGAATCTAAATGGATATCCCTTCATCTGAATTTCATCCTACTCACTTTTTGTTCTAAGAGTAAGATAGGATCTTTTTGAACAAAATAGTAATACTTTATCAAATTTTATTAAATTTTTTGGCCAGGGCCGGGCTGAAGGTGGGCTTTATAATTTTGTTGATTACTCGGCCCGGCCCGGCCCGATGCCACTTTGGCTTGGGCGGGCTGGGTTTGGCCTAGAAATAGGGTGTGGGCTTGGGGCGGATCTAGCTTGGCCCAGCCCGAGCCCGCCCATTGATAGCCCTAATGTTTTGCTCCGTAGATGTCAGCTTGAGCTGAGGCGATAGAGGAAGAAGCCCATGCGGGGTCGACGATGAACCCTCTGATTCGAGTCCTGAGACCTGCAAGCTCGGTGGGGGACACTCCAACAAAAGTAGTCCGTGGCTGAGAAGTACAAGGAGGTAAGAGTAGAGAGCTTGCGTACCTCCTGGTTGGTCGAGTGGTTTCCCCTCTTATAGAGGTTGACCAGTCCCCGCTCGTCCGATGAGTAATCGCCCAAGATTGGTGTGACTTCTTCGGACCGATGTGGATAGCACCTTGCCGCCGTACTAGACATCCTGTGCTGTTGAGGCCGTTGTGCACGACCACCATACGGGGCATACCTTGCCGCCACACCTAGTGACCCACATCTCTGTACCAAGCACGTTGCTTATTAGGCACTCTATATTACGTACAGGTCGGCCCCTATCTGCACGTCATGTGCTATATCCAACGGTCGGGGAGTGGGCAGTTGCGTATGTCACGTAGGCTGTGACCAACCCCCAGCGCCCGAGATCCCTGCGAGTCGGAGCAACCTTTGTGTCGGTTGGAACCGATCTCCTCATCTCGGCTTTGAACTCAAGAGGAGCCTCGTCATCAATGGCGGAGGGAGGGGGGGCAAGGGGGGGGGGGTACCCCCCCCCCCCTTGTTGAGGAAACTATAGTTAGGGAGGGAAATAGGTTGGTAAATAAATTAGTTTAATTTTTAATTTGCCCCCTCATCTTAGGTAGGGTGGTTGGTTTAAAATGTAAAAGTTAAAATTTCAAATCTTTTAATCTCACGGTAAAGATCTTTTAACAAAACAAGGAAACAAAGAGTTGGCGGCTGGGTTGAGAACAAAAGCCAAAAGAGAAAAAGGTTTTGCGGGCCGCTGGGAAAAACTGTGAAAAAGGTTTCACGGTGGTTGCCGGGTGGGTTTGGAGCGAGGTTGCGTGCGACGGTGCGAGGGGATTGCAATAGGAAAAAAAAAGGTCAGTCTTGGCCCTTGTGCTCCACGCACAGTCGCCTAAGGGCTGAGGCGGAGGGCGACGGTTGCCGGTTGTGCTGCACCGGCTATTTTGTGGGGGTATTGTGGTGATATCTCGGATCTGGTACGAATAGAAAATTTATTTATTTTTCTTCATCTTCTTCCCCCTGTTCCCACTGTTGTTTAGTGCTTACCTCTATTTAATTTATTTTTTCTTTCATTGTGACATTACGTGTAGTCTGTTTCTGGACTTCATTATTTGCGACAATCTACTCAGACAGAATATACACGATCTTAGCGGTTAGTGATTAAAAATTATTCTTTCTTACTTATCTCAGATTTGATTAAGTGATTAAATGTAAATTAAATTTTTTAGCTAAGTTTTGCAATTCACTAACTAGAGGATGACTTCCTAAGACCTAGTTCCTATATTACGATATAATTTAAATTTTTAGAACATTAGATATCATAGAATAGTCTTATATTTATTAATTATGTATCTACTGTTAAACGTTTTAGTATAACTTTTCTGGCAGTAGAATGAGTGATCAATGGATGAATGATAACTTAGTAACATATATTGAAAATGAGATGTTTGGGAACATTGACAATGAGACAATAATACAATATTTTCAGCACATGAAGACCCATCGTGGAGAACTCACATAGTCACATGTATAAAATCTTCTACTTAATGAAATAAATATTTTGTTACGTTAATTTATTTTACCCCCTTCCAAATATTTCTGGCTCCGCCACTGCTCATCATCATCTAGAGCCAACCTCATCATCTAGAGCTACCCCCAAGGTGGTCCAATCATCTTCATTGATCTTGGATTCGGCCATAACTGACATCTCTAACTTAGAACACGTGGGAGCCACTCTAGACAGGTAAGTTAAGCATGTCCATTAAAAATGTGCAGTATTTAATATATATCTATTCTTAAGTTTGAAATTGAGGTAATTTAGTGTAAATCAGTAAATAATTTTCTTGACATATATGGATACGATAAGTGTTATCGAAATCTGGATATCAATTCCTGTTCCTCGCCGCCATACTTCCGAGTCGGTTCTGGTCCCCCTTATTCACTCATCTACATAGTTGTAACGGTTTTCCTCGTTGCGAGAAAGGAAGAGCTCGAGCGCAGGAATTTGGGTTCTCTGGTGCTGGAGAGGGGCCTCCCGGGGAGGAAGAGCGGGAGAGCAGCAGCCATGGATGTCCTCGACGAAGACATCGCCAGGACGCAGGAGGAGCGCCGGCGAATGGAGGAGCTCGCTTCCCTCACCTACGTCACCTACGACGCCGACCTCTACGGCGACGCCGGCCCCGACCGCTTCGAGGGCTATGTCAAGTCCATCCCCGTCAATGAGGACGATGAGGAGCAGGAGGCGGACGGCCGCGACGCCGCCCGCCGGATGGCGTCCTTCACCGGGCCCAAGTGAAGGACCTCGTCCCCAAGGGCTCGGAATCGGAGGCCGACCTGGGCTTCAGGAAACCCCAGCGGATCATCGACCGGGAGGACGATTATCGGCGCCGGCGGCTTCAGCAGATCATATCGCCGGAGAGGAATGACCCATTCACATCAGGGGAGGCCACACCGGACCCCTCCGTGAGGACGTACGCGGATGTGATGCGGGAGCAGGCCCCTGGCCCGGCAGAAGGAGGAGACACTGAGGGAGATCGCGAAGAAGAAGGAGGAGGAGAAGAGCAAGGCGGCGGCGGGGGCTGCGGAGGCAGTTCCGGCGCAGAAGAGGAGGAACCGATGGGACCAGTCACAAGATGTGGATGGCGGCGTGGCGAAGAAGGCGAAGACGGGGGCGGCGTCCGATTGGGATGCGCCCGATTCCACTCCGGGGATCACGAGGTGGGACGCCACCCCTACGCCGGGGAGGGTTGCCGACGCCACTCCATCTGTCTCCCGGCGTAACAGGTGGGACGAGACACCCACTCCGGGGCGGTTGGCAGATGCCGATGCTACGCCTGCCGCTGGCGGTGTCACCCCTGGTGCGACTCCGGCTGGTATGACTTGGGATGCTACTCCGAAGCTGGCAGGTCTGGCCACGCCGACTCCAAAGCGGCAGAGATCGAGGTGGGATGAAACCCCGGCGGCCATGGAGAGTGCTACACCGTTGCCAGGTGCGGTAACGCCTGCTGCTGCGTTCACTCCGGGCGTGACTCCTCTTGGCGGTGTCGACCTAGCAACACCCACACCCGGTGCTATCAACCTCCGCGGTGCCATCACACCTGAGCAATACAATCTTCTTAGGTGGGAAAGAGATATTGAGGAGAGAAACCGCCCACTGACTGATGAGGAGCTTGATGCCATGTTCCCCCAGGAAGGATACAAGATACTGGACCCTCCGGCCTCATACGTGCCCATCAGGACTCCGGCGAGGAAGCTTCTTGCTACTCCAACTCCCCTCGGTACTCCTCTTTATGCCATCCCCGAAGAGAATCGTGGGCAGCAGTTTGATGTTCCAAAGGAGGCACCTGGTGGGTTGCCTTTCATGAAACCCGAGGACTACCAATATTTTGGTGCTCTTTTGAACGAGGAAAATGAGGAAGAGCTTTCCCCAGAGGAGCAGAAGGAAAGAAAGATCATGAAGCTGCTGCTTAAGGTGAAGAATGCACACCCCCGCAGAGGAAAACTGCTCTAAGGCAGCTTACAGACAAGGCCCGGGAATTTGGGGCAGGTCCACTGTTCAACCGGATTCTGCCATTGCTGATGCAGCCAACGCTGGAAGATCAGGAAAGACATCTTCTTGTTAAAGTTATTGACAGGGTGTTGTACAAATTGGATGAGCTGGTCAGACCCTATGTGCATAAGATCCTTGTGGTGATAGAACCTTTTTTGATTGATGAAGACTACTATGCTCGCGTAGAGGGAAGAGAGATTATTTCAAATCTTAGCAAGGCAGCTGTTTAGCGAGCATGATTGCAGCTATGAGGCCAGACATTGATAACATTGATGAGTATGTTAGAATACGACCGCAAGAGCTTTCAGTGTTGTAGCTTCCGCATTGGGATTCCCACCCTTTTACCTTTTCTGAAGGCTGTCTGTCAAAGCAAAAAGAGTTGGCAAGCTAGACACACGGGCATCAAAATTGTGCAGCAAATTGCTATTCTTATGGGATGTGCCGTTCTTCCACACTTGAAGTCCCTTGTGGAGATCATAGAGCATGGACTTAATGATGAGAACCAAAAGGTGAGGACTATCACGGCTCTTTCTCTGGCTGCTTTAGCTGAGGCTGCTGCACCATATGGAATTGAAAGTTTTGATTCTGTGTTGAGGCCTCTTTGGAAGGGTATCAGATCTCATCGAGGCAAGGTCTTAGCAGCTTTTTTGAAGGCTATTGGTTTTATTATCCCCTTGATGGATGCAACTTATGCTAGCTACTATACTAAGGAGGTCATGTCTATTTTGATTCGTGAATTCCAATCTCCTGATGAAGAAATGAAGAAGATTGTGCTGAAGGTTGTGAAGCAGTGTGTGAGTACAGAAGGTGTGGAGGCTGATTACATCAGAAGTGATATTCTTCCAGAATTCTTTAGAAATTTCTGGGTTAGGAGAATGGCTTTAGATCGAAGAAACTACAGGCAGCTTGTTGAAACAACTGTTGAGATGGCAAATAAAGTTGGAGTTGCAGATATCGTGGGTAGAATAGTTGAGGATCTTAAGGATGAAAGTGAACATATAGAAGAATGTTATGGAAACAATTGAAAAGGTGGTTGCGAATTTGGGGGCTTCAGATATTGATGCCCGGTTGGAGGAGCTTTTGATTGATGGGATTCTCTATGCATTCCAGGAGCAAACTAGTGATGATGCTAATGTTATGCTCAATGGGTTTGGTGCAGTGGTAAATGCCCTTGGGCAGAGGGTTAAACCTTATCTTCCACAGATTTGTGGTACCATTAAGTGGCGTCTGAACAACAAGAGTGCCAAGGTAAGGCAACAAGCGGCAGATCTCATATCGAGGATTGCTGTTGTTATGAAGCAGTGCCAGGAGGAAGCACTGATGGGGCACTTAGGTGTTGTTCTGTATGAATACTTGGGAGAAGAGTACCCAGAGGTCTTGGGGTCTATCCTAGGAGCACTGAAGGGCATTGTTAATGTGATTGGTATGACAAAAATGACCCCTCCAATCAAGGATTTGCTTCCTCGCTTGACACCTATCTTGAAGAACAGGCATGAAAAGGTGCAAGAGAATTGTATTGACCTTGTTGGCAGGATTGCTGATCGTGGAGCTGAGTTTGTCCCAGCAAGGGAGTGGATGAGGATTTGTTTTGAGCTTCTTGAGATGTTGAAGGCTCATAAGAAGGGGATAAGGCGAGCTACTGTCAACACATTTGGGTATATTGCAAAAGCAATTGGCCGCAAGATGTTTTGGCAACTCTGTTGAACAATTTAAAGGTACAAGAGCGTCAAAATCGTGTCTGCACCACTGTTGCTATTGCTATAGTGGCTGAAACTTGCTCGCCCTTCACTGTTCTGCCAGCTCTTATGAATGAGTATCGTGTACCAGAATTGAACGTGCAGAATGGAGTTTTGAAGTCTCTCTCTTTTCTTTTTGAGTATATAGGTGAAATGGGGAAGGATTATATTTATGCTGTGACGCCATTGCTGGAAGATGCTTTAATGGACAGGGATCTTGTTCACAGGCAAACTGCAGCTTCAGCAGTTAACATATGGCTTTGGGGGTTGCTGGTCTGGGTTGTGAGGATGCATTGGTCCATTTACTTAATTATGTGTGGCCAAACATTTTTGAAACTTCTCCGCATGTCATTAATGCTGTAATGGAAGCAATTGAAGGTATGAGGGTTGCCCTAGGAGCAGCTGTTATTCTGAATTACTGTCTGCAGGGCTTGTTTCATCCAGCAAGGAAAGTCAGGGAAGTGTATTGGAAAATCTATAATTCTCTATACATTGGTTCACAAGATGCTCTAGTTGCTGCTTACCCTATTCTGGAAGATGAAGCGAGCAATGTGTTCAGCCGACCAGAGTTGACCATGTTTTGTTAGCTCCTGAAATGTGTCATTGGTACTGACATCTATTAGGTATGCAGATTCTTTATTCTCTGTGAATCTGAATTCTTTGGTGCATCTTTGCCTACTTGGTTGGTTTGGACCCTTTAGGGCTTCTTTTTGGAAGTTGCATTATGCAATATATCCTAGTTCTCTTCTTATGCAAAGAATCAGCTGAACAATACTTTGGGGCCTATTTGCATTATCTTGTACTAAAATTATCAGTGCTTCTCATTGCTAGCTTTCATCAACATGGCAGGAAGTATCGGATTGGCCCAAGAATTACCCTGGGCTGATCCCGATCCAATCCAACCTATCCGCCGGAAGTTCGGATCATATTTGTCAAGGCGTCATAGCGACCAAGACGTAGTTCGGATCTCAGATCGTCTAAGCATTTAGGCGCCCGCCTAAGCGGTGCTTAGGCGTTTAGGACGGAACTAAGTATGAGCTTTTTTCAAGTGTTCCTCTTATATGATATTATGTCTCTAAAAAATATATATGATGATGAAAATTCAATAAAAAAGATCATAATATGACAGACATAATTGCAATGACATATCATAATATGGCAAATATATTATTAAAATAATACATAAATATGAGAAATATAGATAATAGTTACATATCAAAAAAAAAAATACTTACAAAAAAATAAAATGTTACAACAAAAAGGTCAAAACTATATGAAAGCAACAAAAATTAAATTACAAGTAAACAAACTCACTTATAGTTTATATATCATAAAGTCATAAAAAATCTAAATTGACATCTTCAAATAAACAAGCACACTAAAGAAGAACAAGAAGTGCAAATATCATTATATCATCCAGAAAAAAAAGTTATATATATATATATATATATATATATATATATATATATATTTGCGGAGAGTAGTGTGGACATTCTTCTTCCTTTGTTTTTTTTTCCTTAAAAATTTCATAGTTAATGATTTTATATTAAAAATAGAAACAAGGGATCGACCGTGTGTGTATATATACATAAGACAACTGAAGTTCTGGAAACATCTAGCATTCTTTTCAACTGAAGTAAGTAGTCTTTCATATTGTCTTTAACCACACTGCTTGCCCACAGCTTTAGTTTAGGCGATAACCCACACAACAGTAAATTGAGCATATTTTTGAATCATGTCTCTGCCTCACATTCAACCTGCTCACTAGCTACCTTGTACCAGTGAAGTGGTACTTAGATCTCTATTCCAGCTAACTTTAACCAGAGGATCTATGCTAAAACAATGAGAAAAGCTACTGAACATATTTATGGTAGATGTCCATATATAAGCAGGCTTTAAGCTTGCTAATTTTTCATGTACTTGAGAAGTGAAGATGCATCATCAATGAACTGACCTGAATGGCTTCATGGGTTTTTGCAAGTACTAGATCATGCTTATGTGCTGCTCCAGAAAGAACACCAGAAGAATATATACAGAGTTTCCAAAAGACTTAATTACCAACCTTCTTGATCTTCCAGACATAAGCAATACTTATCTGTGGCTTGTAGGTGTCAGTTGCCCATCACATACCGACACATGTTAATCTTCTTACTGTGCAAGTGTAACACCACCAGAAAAATCCATGAGGAGAAATCAACAGAAACTCCCCTATACATATATCCTCTCATAAGCGCAATCAAAACTATGTACACTTACCGGCCAGCTAGCACTTGTGAGTGACGACGACACCTGAGAAAACCCAACATGGGGATCGATATGGAACTGCATACTCATACATGTAAATATGCTAAATGAAAATAGGATGTGCAATATCTGAACACACTTAAAACAAGTAAATAACTAAAGGAGAAACTAGAAACTAACAATTCTTATCAATTTGGGTGATGATAGTTTAGGTTTGACCAAATCTTGAGAGATCTTAGGCAGATTAATTGCTGTCAGTAGGAGAGTGAACTTCTTAGAGAAGTCACATATACGCTTGACTTATTTCACCCGACTTTAATTTTTTGGTGTTCTATATGATTTATTCGAAATATGGAATTTTTAGTAAGATCAAATATGAGGGATTAGAAAGTAGGCATTTGATGGAATCATAAAAATCGTGTTTTTTTCTTCGATCGGAGGGTTGACTTTTACTAGTAAGATATATGATTTTTCTGATATTTTTATTAGATTCAAATGAGATGTACTTCCTTATTTTAGGGGTGGCAATGGGTCGGGTTTGAGTTGGCCCAGGTCCAACCCGATCTCTAACTGACTGGCTCGACCTCAGACGAGGCACAGTTTTTAAAAACTCGGTTCGGCCCGCGATGATTAGGTAAGGCTCAGCTCAACCTGTTTTTGCCTTTCTAAAGTTTTCTTTCTATTTTTTTTATTTTTTTTACAATAAAATTGGTGTTCATTGAATCAAAACAGCATAAAATAACATTAGACTAATCTAGATAAATTTATTTCTAGTTGTTACAAATATGAAATACATATTAAGTCATTAAACATAGATCCACAACACAATTTTCAATCCAAAGTTTTAAAATATTAGAAATACCGCCGTGTCGCTTGCTTTTTTTAAAAAGAATTATTGGGCCATCGGGGCGCCCAGGCCGGACCGAGCCAAGCCCGTCCCTGGCCCAATCTTACTTCGGGCCGGGCTCAAAATTCATAAGAAATTAAAATATCCTACCCAAGTCTGTATAAAATCGGGCCGGGTCATCGGGTCTTGGGGTCGGCCTGGCTCAATTGACACCCTACCTTATTTACATGTAATATCTTAAGTAAAAAAATTATTTTTATTTACTTAAAAATGATATTCAGGGAAATAAACTATTACACCATGCATCATAAGGTCTAGACCACCCAAGCCGTAGCTTAAACCATGCATCATAAGGACTAGGCCACCCAAGGCACCCCAGGCGGGTTAAAGAGCTCGCCTAGCCCGTCTGGGACGCCTTTTTGGGTCCCTGAAAGGCGGATCTTTGCCTATCAGCAATTTGGCGCCTTCCCGCCGCTAAGCAGCGCCTTGACAACTGTGGTTTGGATTGCCCAATACTGGGCCGGGTCTGCCTGTATTGGGCCTGGTCTGCACTAGTATCCATGGAAGGCAAAATTGGCCAATCCGGATAGGGATTGGCCGATTCCAAATCTAGGGTGGGAATCCCCTTAATCAAAATCCGGCCGAATGGGTCAGAATCGGTAGAATTGGCCCAGGTTTTCGGATTATGAATTAATACTTGTATTAAATATACATTATTTTGCATATTCATGTAATGCATACATGCATTAATATATGCACATATGTATACATTAACTATATACATGTGCTTGTTATTATATTTGCATTAATATATAATTGTATGTACAATAGCACACATTAATATATGATTGATATACATATTAATTATGTTATACATAATATGATATGTATATATGTGCATATTGTTATTATATTTACATTATATATGATTCTATGTACATTAACAAACACATTAAATATGATTGATATACATATTAATTATGTTTATACATTAACTATATATATGTGCATGTTATTATTATATTTACACTAATATATGATTGTATGTGCGTTAACACACACATGCATTAATATATGAGTGGCATACATATTAATTACATTATACATCAATATGATATGTATATGTATACGCATATTGTCATTATATTTACATTAATACATGATTCTTTATACATTAACACGCTCAAGCACATTAATGTATGATTGATATACATACTAACATAGTTGTCAAGGCGTCAAGGCGACCAAGGCGTAGGTGGGGTCTCGGATCGCCTAAGCGCTTAGGCGCTCGCCTAAGCGGAGCCTAGGCGTTTAGGACGGAATCAAGTATGAGTTGTTTTCAAGTGTCCCTCTTACATGATATTTAGTGTATCTAAATATATATAATGATGAAAATTCAATAAAAAATATCATAATATGACAGACATAAAGACAATGAAAGCAACAAAAATTAAACTCCAAGTAAATAAACTCACATTATCTATCATAAAGTCATAAAAAATCTAAATTGACATCTTCAAATAAATAAGCACACTAAATAAGAACAAGAAGTGCAAATATCATTCTATCATCAGAAAATTAATTTTCAACTTTTAAAACAACCAGTGAATACACATACATGTAAATATGTTAAATAAAAATAAGAAGTGCAATATCTTAACACACTTAAAACAAGTAAAAACTAAATGAGTCTATTACATAATCCACAATATGTCTAAAAATTGAAAAGAAACTAGAAAATGACAAGTTCTGTGTTTGGGTGATGATAGTTTAAGTTTGACCAAATCTTGAGAGATCTCAAACAGACTAAGTGTTGCAGTAGGAGAGCGGCTCCCTTAGAAAAGTCATTGCACGTTGACTTTTTTTACCGGACTTTGGATTTTTAGTGTTCCATATGGTCATAGTTGTCAAGGCGACAAAGCGACCAAGGCGTTTTTGGGCTCATTGTGCGTCTAAGGCTTAGGCGCCCGCCTAAGCGGAGCTTAGGCACTAAAGAAAACGTCTAGTCGGTGGGACTGTCACTCTGTGACAATGTGTGTGAGATAGAGAGGGAGGGGGGGGACTGTGTGTGTGTGTGACCGTGAGAGAGAGAGAGAGGAGGGGTGTCGGTGGCCGGTGGGAGTCGTGGGACTGTCACTCTGTGACAGTGTGTGTGAGATAGAGAGGAGAAGGGGGGCGGGATCTGGTGTGGTGTGTGATGTGTCGTGAGAAAGAGAGAGGCAGAGGGGGGGGGGGGGGCGGGGACTGTGTGTGTGTGTGACCGTGAGAAAGAGAGAGGCAGGGGGGAGGGGGGAGTGTGTGTGACAGTGTCTGTGTGTGTGAGAGAGAGAGACTGAGAGAGAGAGGGGAGCGACCGTGAGAGAGAGAAGAGAGAGAGAGGGGAGTGACCGTGAGAGAGAGACTGAGAGAGAGAGGGGGTGCCGGTGGGACAGAGAGAGAGGGGGTGCCGGTGGGACAGGGTGTGTGTGTGCCGGAAGGGGAGGGGAGAGCTTGACAGGGAACTAGGGAAGGGGAGATGGGGGTGCCGGTGGGACAGGGTGTGTGTGTGCCGGAAGAAGGGAGGGGAGAGCTGACAGGGAGAGAGGGGGTGCCGGTGGGACAGGGTCTGTGTGTGCCGGAAGGGGAGGGGAGAGCTTGACAGGGAACTAGGGAAGGGGAGATGGGGGAGCATACCTCCTCCGGCGGCAGCGACCTCCTCCGGCGGCGGCGAGACGGCAGCGGCGCGACCTCCTCCGGCGGCGAGAACTCCGGCGCGGAACCCTACCTGGGTTGGACTCCGGGGGCGAAGCGGGGGTGGGAACGGGAAGACAGGTGATCGCGAAGGGGGAGTCGGGGCGAAGGGGGTGTGGATCAGATCCACCAAAAGACCCGGGAGGCCATCTCAAGGCGCCCAAGCGGCCGCCTTGGGCCGCCTTCCCCGCCTTGGCGTCGCCTTGCGTCGCTTTCTTCTAACCCAATTAGACGGCCCACTAGGCGAGCACAAAAAACCGCCTTGGCGCCGCCTAGGCGGTCGCCTTGACAACTATGTATATGGTTTATTTGAATTATCAAATTTTTAGATAGGTCAAATTATGAGAGATTAGAAAGTTAGCATTTCGCTAAAATCATCAAAATCGTGATTTTCTTCTTCGATGGAAGAGTTTACTTTTTTTGGTAAGAGATATGATTTTTTTGATATTTTTATTGGATTCAAATGGAGGTACTTCTTTATTTACATGTAATTCTTAAGTAAATGAAACAACAAATTATAACATTTACTAAATGATATTTAGGTAAATAAGATGTTTCCTGGAATCGGGCTGGACTTAGTCCTGAAAAACCGACTTGAATCTGCTGTCTAAGTGGATATTGCGGACCTAAAGAGTCTAGGCGCGCCCAAGCGCCCTTGGCGTGCGCCTTGGCTGCCTTAGCGGCGCCTTGGGGCGCCTTTTCTACTCTTAGAAAGGCGAGGTGTTTTAAGGCTAAGGAAGCGCCTTGGCGCTTAAGCGGCGCCTAGGCGTCCGCCTTGACAACTATGCATACTAATTATATTTATACATTAGTATATGTACATTAATATATGCAAATATTGAAGACATTTCCCCCTTATTCTATAATTTTCTGATTTTTTTCTTCTGATTTTCTTTTTTCAAATAAAACTATTTTTTTAATCTGCTGATCCTTGATTGGCTAGATTTCCTGAGGATCCGCGGATTTGAATCCTATCTGGATCGGGATCAGCCCGAACTGATTCCGACCCCCGATCCGATCCTGCCTGCCTTGCTTGTATTGGCTGATCCAGCATGATACAGGTAGGGGTGAACACGGGTCGGTTCGGTCCGGTTCACCCCCAATTTTCAGGAACCGAACCGAACCGATCCTCCCTAGCGAACCGAACCGAACCGAATCAGTTCGGTTCGGTTCAAATCGAAATCAAATAAAAAGCTTTTAAATGGCATTTGCGGAGGTCGCGAGAGTCGATCTCGCGACCTCCGTGCGCCCCCACCGCGGCGGACCAACTGCGCTACATGCGCTTTTGGTTATATATCTATTATTAATTAATTATATATATATATATTTCGTTTCATTTCGGTTCCCTAATTTGAAACCGAACTGAACTGTGAGACATTCCAAACCGAACCGAACCGAACTGGTCGGTTCGGTTCGGTTTTACGGTTTGGACCATATTATGAGCACCCCTAGATACAGCCAATCCAGACTGTTAAAAAATTTGCACAGTTCGGGATCAGCCCTGTTGGAGCCTATCCAGACTGAGTCGCTCCAATTTCTGCCGATCTGATCGGAAGCCGGTTGATCCTAGGCTAGACCCCCCCCCCCCCCCCCCCACCCCAAAAAAAAAAAAAAAAGGATCGTCCTAGGGTGATCTGGACAGGAATCAGTCAATCCTAGCCCGAATTGGCCAATTCTGCCTTCCAGATTCATTACATGAGAATGACTAGGCTCAAATTAAGAAGAAAGATTAACTGGAAAATGCCAATCTTTGCATATAACTAGTTACCTCCGTCATTCCAGCGCAGCAACATGTAAATCTCAAAGAAGTTATTTTATTGTTGAGAGTGATGATTATCTGTTGAACATGTACATTGTTTCAATGGCTAGGAAGAAAGTAGTTTCCCAGAAGAAGGGCTAAAAGAAGGTCGACTGTAGTCAGCACTATATATATATTTTTTGACCAGTAAACAAAGAAATATATTAAAATATCAAGAGAGATACATGAGTAAGGGTTGCCAAACGTGAAGTGCAAAGCTTCCCGACCCTGCACCCAGGTATGGAGGCGACAACCGGCATCCACCAAAAAGAAAGAAGGCAACAGAGTTATAGCAGCAACTGATGAACACAAGAGAAACAAATTTCCAAAAAACACAATGGTTCCCCTTCTAAGATGGTAGACGGGATCGAGCAATTGTTGATGTCCGAGAACAGAAGAACCAAGCCAAACCATGAGGCTGCTCTGATTGAATTTGGCTTCATCCCTTTTGTGCGGCAGACTGTCATAAGTTGCTCGGAAGATGCACATCCATAAGAGGTGTGCGGATGATCCACATGATGCGAGCAAGACTTGCATCTCCAAAGACCTAACACTGGGGAAGGAGTGAAAAGAACAGCTAGGTAGAACACCACAAAAGATCTTACAAAACCCCCAACTGCCGATCCTGACTCCTGAGCAACTTTGAGAGTTCCTTCACAGACTTCCGCACCGGATCGATCCTGGAACAAAATAGATGTTGTCAAATAAGAGAGAATAGATGGGGAAGGGGGGACCAGGGGGAAGGGGAAAACACCACAAAGAGGGGAAGCAGAGAGATCTGGAAGGGGGGACAAAGCGAGAGTGGGCGAAGGAGAAGAATGCAGAGGCGAGGAGAATGGGAGCAGAGTGGTGATGGGGTTGCCAAGGGGGGATGCAGCAGACGGATGGGAGGTGGAAGAAGGTGGAGCTAGTGTGGAGAGGAAGAAGGATGGAAAGGGAAAAGGAGGGAGGTGAGAGGCCAAAAAGAACAGAGCAGGAGGGCGAAGGAGGCGGCGGGGGTCAAAGCGGCGAAGGGCGAGCTATTGATAGGGAGACAACGGGATGGCAGGGAGGAAGAGAATCGCCGGAGAGAAACAAGAGGGAGGCAAGTGTAGGAAGGTGAAGGTCGAAGGAAAACTAGTAGGACAGAGACAGAGAAAGGGAAAGGGAAAATGGGAAAAGAAATAGTAGAGGCCTTCAGCAGCGAGAGCACAGGGAGGAAGGAGGGGACTGCACCCTCCCCCCCCCAAAAAAAAAAAAAAGAAAAAAAGAAAAAAAGAAAGAAACTGCCACCCAAAGGGGACAACAAAGCCGTCGGGAAGCCGGCAAAGGTCTGCCGAAGCCAGTGAAGAACCACTGGAGTCGGCAACGGAGACAACGAACGTGTATGGAAACGAAGCCAGAGACGAGAAACTCGGAGCTTCTCTCTAGAGCAAGTCTAGAGAGACACTATAGAAGAACATGTCTAAGGAATCGGTACATTTCATTTGTTGGAAAAGTAATATTATTCATTTAGTATAGTGTATTTCTACTGTTGTGTCACCCCTCCAACTCAGACTATTTCTGCAGTTTGTGTTCTACTCTTATTCTTTCTTAGACCTTCATGTTTATATGCAAAGTACCCATTACAGAAGAGATCTTGGAGCTATCACTCAGTGATACTCTTACTTCCTTTCTGGTGCCTCAGTAGTCTGATAATAGAATTAGTCTTTGTATTTAGTTGAAGAGATACTTCAGTTTCCTTTCAATTCTTTTGTTTTTCTTGTGGTACAAAGTTTTTTTTTTTTTTTTGAAAAGTGGATAGTACTATTGAATATGGATATTATAAAAAGAAAAAAGATGTACATGTAAAAGGGGTAGCTCCCAAAACTCCCCCAAGACAAAGACAAAAGATGGCAAGCTGAAGCCTACCATGGGAGCAAAGAAAAAAAAAACATGTCACTTTCAGCAAAATGCACCCCACAGCCCCATCGACAATACCCCACCCGACAGACCTGAGGCAAAATACGCTCCTCTGCTAAACCACCCACCCACATCATACAACTTTCAATAAACCAAAAAGCCACCCAAAGGAAAAGTCAAAACAGCCCTCCACACCTCCTGGCCACTCAAAACACCTAAGCTTCAATTCTTGGAAAGATCATTCCCGGCGGCATCAGACTTCGCCTTTCTAGCAATGTCCTCCGACCATCTATACTGATTAGAAGCAAAGTGGACTTCAAACTCTTGTCCACAGCTTCGCCCGAGACCAATCAATCTTGCAGTTTCGTTAGCTTGTGTTTCCATGTAATTCTCAACTTTGGACAGTATATCCATAACTTTCCCCTTGGAGAGACTTCCATTATCCACTGAAATAAATTTCTCCCCCTGAAAAGCTTCCTCTACCTGTTCCATCGCCGCACATAAATCCTTTGACAACGGAGGCGGGGGCAAGAAGAGCCAAGTCCAGGGCAACCTCCTCTTCCGGCCCAACAAGAAATGTGAGAGACAGGAGTATCCAGAGAGAGATTCTCAGAAAGAAATGCAAATTGAAGTAGGGCATTTTCCTCCTCCCCGCTGCAGCACCCAGTACCTCCTCCATGTCCCTCGCAGTTGCCGGAGCCACTCCAACCTCCTCTACCTCCCCGCTGCGGCAGCCACTGCTTCCACCAACCTCCTCCAATGAACCTTGAGAACTGTGGTCCAAGAGAAAATATTAGCAATTTTATATGTTTAGTTTTGTACAAAAATTCTGTACTCAACTCTTGGTTTTATCTAGGACTTATTGTCCAGCATGTGTAGCTCATAGATGTACTGAAGGGAGTGGCTCATGGTTAGGCCCTCCGTGTACGCCAGGTTGGAAGGTCTTAGGTTCTATTCTCAGGACAGTCAGGTCTACAGAGATTTAGAGGAAGGTTGGTGATGAGAAAGAAAAACACAGGGACGATTATGGTAATGCTATTCCATACCCTTGATTTAGAGGTAGAACCACCTCCAATCTGCCGCCTCTGATCTTGATTTAGAGGTAGATCCACCTCCAATCTGCCTCCTCTAACTTCTCTTCTTTCTTTCCCCTCGTTCTCGTTCCTGTTTTCTCTCCTCTGTCCCACATCCTCCTCCTTTCCACTTCTTCTCCAGGAGGAAGAGGAGAAAGAGATTTGGCATATTCTTTTCTTCTAGAAGAAAGAAGGGAAAAGCAGTGGTGGGGGTGACCGACAGGATGGATGGTTGGGGCCGATGGCATTTGGCAGACTAAATCCCCCCTCATGTCAGATTGACAGGATTGGGCTCACATTGGCAGATCCTGATCTGAAGCAGCCTACTTGGCCTGTTCGGTTCTGATCCTACCGTTTTTTTCCCCTGTTCTGCCACTCTTCCCCAACCAATTGAAACAGCTGCAAGCAATCTTGGATTGGCTGATGTGGGTGATTTCTGCCTGATTTGGCTGATTCCAGCCGATTTTGTCAATATTTTCAATTTAGGAGCTTAAACCCCTGACTCAGAATGCTGTAGGCGATCTCAATTCTTCCATCTGTTTCGCTTGGATGCTGCTTTTTATTCTCCTGCCATTTTTTTGTTTTTAATGTCTGGACTTGGTTGCATATCTTTATTTGTTATCTATGGCATCCCAGCAGTACAGTTTGGGTCTGAATTGCTATTTCAGCTCCATATGTTGCATTAGAAAGTAGAGATCATGTTCACTATATACCTCAATAAGAAACAGAATTCTAAACATTACCTGCTAAACATGACCTGTGGTTTGTTACGGCCTTGTATGGTTAAAATTAAAGTCATCCCTGATACTGAAATACGCTCTTAGCTGTTACTTGCGTAACATGTAATTGTACGCATGTCATCCATCCATGACATGTTTGCACGTCGATAGTGTATTAGCTGGAAAACGGTTCGACCATTTCAAATCCATGCGTGTGGCTTCAGCAAACTGATGTACGAATGTAATATAGTCATAATTAATTAGTGGTCTTTTGAAGTATTCATTTACGCGGTGCACACAACAATGGAAGCTTGTTTGTCAACATCTAAGATGCAAACACGCAGGTGTGTGTTATGTGATAGAATGCTCGTGTCTCTTACACCTTTGTTGGTCTGGGATTCTGTGCTAGGCTCTCCACCGCTTCCCTGGAGACACCTTTTCCTCTCAGAATAAGGTTGAGGCTCTGGACCAGTTACAATCTATAATAAATTCTGTGTAAGAATGTTAGTTGTTTTTTCACTGTGTCAGTGGATAGCAGCCTGTTGTTGGTGGCTCGGTAAAACGATAAACCTTGTAGAGCATGTTATGTTCTTTGATCCCTTAGTATGTTCGTCATTTCTGTTTTCTCCGTTGGTCTTCCTTTTCTGGAGAAGTTCTCGCTTATCTCTGTCATTTTTTTTTCTAGTCGTTTACGTTTGCTGACTTGCTTCTTTCCCGTGTGACAGTTTTTTATGGACGGTCAAGTAGGATGTTTGGCCTCGCGAGGTGCACTTAAAAGTTTATGCAGCTAACTGTTCTCGCCAACTGTCTGGTTTCGCAAGGTGCAACCCGAGTTCATGGCAGTCAATTGCTTGCGTCTGTCTCTGCTGGACGTTCATCGTACATGCCTCAGAATAAAAGTTTAGAGTACGTACTCCTGGTTAATTATATAGTTGAAATGCTACAAGTCCTGCCATGCGTGGTGTGCTTTTCTTGTTGATTACATTGTAACCACTTTGCTACGACTTTCCTCTTGATATGAACCGTGGGTATGTGAAGAAATCCGTCTCTTCAGGTTATATCTCGTCTTGTGTTCATAATCTAATTATTTCGTTTTTAGGACTGTGCTAAGTTAGAATGCGCAAGTGCATGGTCTCTGGTGACGCTTGGCTGATTTGTGGGCAACCCAAATGTTAAAACTGTTTCCACCAAAGAGGTATAGTAGAAGTATGAGATAGACAGGTCGAGCAGCGCTGCATTAGATCCATTGTGACCTTTTCAGAGTGAATTGGGTGATCAGAAAGGGGATATGTACTACTGATGCTTGGAAATCATCAGTTTGTGTTAGTGAAGGATCAGATGTGTGTGGTAGATTTGAGAGATTGGCCTGATTATTATTACCTCAGGAGATCAGGAACGATGAGGAGGAAGAAGAAAAAACCGAGCAGAAATTTTAACCTGTTTACAGACGACGTCGCTGGTTGGTTCGGACACATTTCTATTTGGTGAGTTCCTGGCGAAGCGATTTTTGTAAGTAGGTAATTTGTGATCACGTTTGAAAGTTTGCGTAATTAGCTTGGAGTCTAAAAGTAAAAGAATGAGTGAATTTTCAGTTTATTCGGTCAATTTATTAGGAACGTAGAGGTTTTTGTGGCTCAGAATTTGGTTCGTATTCTCCTGCAATGTTCTATACTTGTTACAACATTGGGCAAATTTTAAAGTAGTACTTAAATTAACGTCCTGTCGTGTGCATGTTCTAGAAAATAAAGATCATTTGCTCATTAAAGTTATTAATGTATGAAAAATGTTACATAGTGCATCACTCAAAATTAAACACTTAATTGTTCCAATAGAAATTGAATAAAGAGAATATAATATGGAAAAAATTAATGAAAACACACCCTTATATAAAACATTATATTTTATTCATCATCATAATCCTATCTCATTACTTAAGATCGGCTACATTAGTCCTGTTCCACCGTATATTCTATCATATGCCCTTATACTTTTGAATTCACCACATATACCCCCATATTTTGTCGTGTTACACCAAAAAGGTGTTTGTTATTTGCTTCCGTTGGATTGACACTATCATGGCTACATGTATTTTATATTATTCAATCTATATGTATGGTACGAGAAATGTTTACTTCTCATCTCTTGGATGGATGTAGCAAAGTTATTCGTTCGGGGCGGGATTAGCCATTGTGTGGTCCTTGAGCTCGGCCACCTTTTTCCACACTACAAATATATTCTTGATATGAATTCTACTTGTCAGGCCAATTTTATTCTAGACGGGTAAATTTGCATCTCTCTAATTGGATATATATGCTTATAGTTGTATAATGTCACTTATGATTGTATTCTTGTGGGACATCTCCATTGCACTTTCCCAAGTCCTCCCCCGCTAATTCTTTGCCCTTTCTCCCGTTCCCCGCCTATGCTATGCCTCTTGGGAAGAGGGCATTTTGCTTGTTCTCCCGTTATGGGGGAGGTTTTGTTCTCCACTCGTGTTGGTGAAGCCTTCACTAACCCTATCAGTGGTTCCTTCTCCAGTGTGCTCGGAGTCTGGTATATGGCGTATGTAAGTCCCTTGTTATTTGGGACGTTTCATATCTTCTTTTCCTTTTGGTTCTTGTATCTAGGTGATGGTGACCGATGGGGCAAAGCCACCACATCTTGGTCCTACTCTTCATCAGTTTGATGCTTGCTCGGATGCGTCGAGCTTCTCTCTCCACAGTGATGGTGCTTGCGAGCCTACTCCCCGTCGTCAATCTTTTGCCAGTGAATCCAGACAATCATACTCGATGACTGTGTGCAGCGCTCGGATTTGGCGAAGTTTCTCCCTTGCGGTTGAGGAGCCATGTTATGCTACACCTCTTCTTGTCGGATTTGTCGAGCTCAACCATGCTACTCTGTTTGATCATGAAAAGACGTATTCTTGTCGACCTATTGCCGACGAGCTCTAGTGACCTTCCTCGATCGCCCTATGCGACTTTTGGGGTCCTTGAAGTCTCTATGATCTCACTTCTTTGATGTTCATATGTTTTATATGGTTACATTTTCATATTTATAGTCGTATCTTGATATTTTTAATTGTATGTTAGTGTTTATAGTTATATACTAATGGTTATATTTGTATATTGTGTTTTGATATTATTATCACATACTATTTCTTATGGTTGTGTCTTCACGTTTATAATAGTCCACAGGTACTTATAGTTGCATTCTTATACTTATAGTTAGATATGAGTATTTATGAATGTATCTCGATATTTATGATTACATGCTGGGTGTCAATAGATTCTGCCAATAAAACTTTTGCACACCCAATGCCCATTCCTTAACTTTGATATATATATATATATATATATATATATATATAGAACCATCACTTTCATTCTCGTGACATTACCTAAAAAAACTTCCTTTACATTATGTTAAAACAATCTACGTACAATGAGTGATGACTCTCCTATCTTTAATAAAAAGATTAATAGGGTGTTTGGTTGTACTTTTTTTTCAAATTTTTCTCTTAATTTTTTTTTAAAAAGAGAACAAATATAATGACACGTTTGGAAAATAATTTTTTATTTTAAAGAACAATTTTTATCTAATATAAATCTCTCCAAAATAAAAATAAAGATGGACTAATTTTTAAAATAAAAGCACACTCGCTCCTCCCCCCCCTCCTTGCGGAAGCCCTCCGCCGCCCCCTCCTCCTCCCTACGCCTCCCCCCACCCCCCACCCCTTGTGGAAGCCCTCTACTGCCCCCTCCTCCTCCCTGCGCCTCCTCGCCCCCCCCCCCCCCCCCCCTCTGCAGAAGTACCCCCCTTCATAGCCCACTCCTCCCCCTCCCCCCCCTCCACTATGTAGACGCACGCCCCCGCAACCCCACCCGCCCCCACCCTCCCCTGTGCCCCTAGCCCCCCGCCCCGGAACCACCCCCCTCGCCCTCGCCCTCCCCCCCGCCGCCAGAACCGCCACCTGCCCCTGCCCTCCCCTGTGCCCCCAGTCCCCCATCGGAACGGCGGCCCCCTACCCCCGCCCTCCGCTGCCACCCCCCCGCCCCTGTCGTCGGAACCCCCACCCGTCCCCGCCCTCCCCTGCGCCCCCAGCCCCACCGCCGGAACCCCCACCACCCTCCCCCTCCCCGGAACCGCCACCCATCCTCCCTTCCGCCCCCGCCGCCGGAACCCCCACCCATCCCCGCCCTCCCCTGCGCCTCCAACCCCAACACCCCCCCCCCCCCCAGCCCCACCCGCCCCTCCCGCCCTGCGCCCCAAACACGCCGATATAAATTTTAAAAAATTTGATATTCTTACCAAACAAATAACGTCATATTTTGATAATTTTAAATTTAAAGTTAAAAGTGAATAGTTTTTTTTTTTAAATTGCTCCCAAACAACTTATAACATCTAAAATAATGTGACGCACTATCTTAGAGCAAAAAAGAAAAAGAAAACCCACCTTGTCTTCCAACTATCTTTCACAAAGGGGAGAGGCGAAGTATCAATAGCAAGTCTCTGAGGAGAAATGGAAACCAAGATGGTAAAAAGATGAGATCATGTCAGTACAAAAAAAAAAGAGAGAAATGGTAGCTACCCATTTTGAATAGGTAGACTTTCTATCTGTTTAGGATGTGATTGAGTGCTGTGAGGAGTGGTTCTAGGCTCCATTATCTTCGGCACCTTTACCCTTACAAAAAAATATTTGTCATTATTAAGTTATTATTTTTAAAATTAAAGATGATAACTAATTAGTTGAAGATGATAAATAACTTTAACCTCCTCCTTAATAGATAGGGTGATAAATAACTACTTAAAAGTGACATAATTTTTATATATCGAAAAAAAGAATTGCACGAAAGAGAAGAGAAAGCATCTATGCAGGTCAATCTCGGCCTAGAAGGTAAGTAAAATTTCCTACCTGAACTAGAAATAAGCATTTCTCACCGCCTAAGACATCGTTTGGGAGAGCTTTTAAAAATTTAAATCTTAAAAATCAGTTACTTCTGCAAAAGCAGTGAGGACATGAGATTTGGGCATCGTCGGATGTGCCAGAATGCAGTAAACTTTTTGCATCGTCCCCTACGCCCATAAAAATTTTTAACTTTTAAAATACATTAAAAAAATAAATCTCATTGTCTAAACACTCCGCCAACCGTCGTCTAATGTTAAAATCAGGTAAAAAAGGTTTGGAAGCGGCCTCCAAACCACTTTTGTGTGGTGCAAAAAGAGAGAAAATGTTCGGTCTATCTCTCTTTTGGCCGAAAATCGCTAGCACTCAATTTTAACTGGAGCGAAATCATTTGGAAATGTTACCCTTTTTGTCAGAACTTTTGCGGGAGAAAAACTGTTTCACCGCGGTTCCAAATGCAGCCTTAATTGAAGAAGAGACATGGTGAAAAGAGGAGCTAGACATCCAATCCCCTCATCTTCTATGGCAAAAGTTTTTAAAAAGAAAACATTGTTAGAATTGCGGCTAGCTACCCCATTCATTACACATACTAATATTAATACTAATTTGGGAAATGCTTAATGCACGTCCGCCCGGGCAAATGATTTGCCCGGGTGGACGAGCTCGCGCTGCCCCGTTGGACAGTGCCCTGCTGCGCGGGGCCTGTAGCAGGGGCACTGCCCAACGGGGCAGCGCCAGCTCGGCCGCCCCGCACCCAGGCGGACGTGCACGCAACGTTTCTTTACTAATATTTGAACAAGACCGAATTAGACAATCAAGATGCGCCGCTCTCATTAAAGAGAGTACATTAACTTCTACTTTGAGAAAGATCTCGTTGTCCATGTCGATTCAACGAGAAAACAATCAATTTAAGTTAGAATCAATCATATTCATGGTGACAGAGGCCATGATGATCATATGTTACTCTGTTGATCTAGAAAGATATTGATCGCAACTCCTTCCTTTTGGAAAATGCTACATTACTTTTTTGTTGATATCATAGTTCGTCATGTCGCATCGATTCAATATGGCCTGGACATACTATATAGTGGTAGGGATTTTTTGGTCCCCAACATGGATCTGCATGGGACATATGAATAATGCGACGACCCTCCTTATACCGGTATGATTATACCAATCCACGTCGGTATAGTGAGTTCCCGTCACAGTGGGACATTTACCCAATACTAGTACACATGGCTGAGATGCTCATAAATATAGATACATAGTAGCAGAAGTAAAATGGCTACTTGTCATTTCATTTCATCATCCACATTTAACATACATAGTTCAAATAAAAATTTCAAGAGAACTAAAGTCCACATAAATAAAATGCTAAAATCAGATTTCATAGCTCGTCCACAATTACATAATAGTTCTATTACAATGCCTCATTACATACTATGAAAGCAAAAGTCACAACGTCGACTCCACCAAGCTACTCGCCACGCTCGGAGTCACTCTCACTGTCTCCTCCAAAGGTGTCGGGTCACCAACTAAACCTGTACGCCGAAGCAAGGAGTAAGTCTAAAAGACTCAGCAAATAACTCCATACAAACATTCATGCATACATCACAGTAGGTTCTATATTCCAATTCACGAAGCAAAACATATAGCATGCTTGTTCATTGATAAGAGACAACCTATCATGGTATTTCTACAAAATTTAAAACATATGTTACATGACTTAAGACATTCTAAAATAATATCCTATCACATGCTTACTACTCATTCAATCACATTAAGCCGCAACATGATAGCAACTAACATGGGATTCTCACATGCATAAAAGGAAACATTCCTATCATGGATCCTACACATTCTTGCACATGCACACTATCCTTTCATACACTTAAGGTTGATGTTATAACATTATTTCACATTAACATATCATGGATCACAGTTTCACAATCTAACACATTGGTTCACATGTTTGCACAATTACTCATTCACACAGTTCTGTTTTACACATTGCACGTTTACACATATTCACACTACACAATTTACACATATTCACCTTCACATTCCCAATTTGTGCCGTGTGACACATAGTCCAAACCACCATTAGAAGGATACATCACATAACACATACACATAGACGCCACCTAGGTAATACAGTGACGACTCTTGGACTGCGCAGACCGGGAGAAGAACTCTCCACCTAACCAGTGGTACTTGTCCACCTTCAGGATTCATCATAATGCCCTTAGGATCTTAACACATTGAACCTCCCATGTGGACTTTTCATGGTACGGTTCCACGGCCCTCTATGGAAACAGTGTCACACATGGCGCATTCTTACACGTTACACATTCCGATTTTAACACACATATTATCATGATATACACATGTCTTCACATTCTCTCACTTACACACATGACTCTGTTTTCCTATTCATTATACTACTATTGACAGAAATCAAACATTCAGTGCCTCGCACTAATCAGGTTGAAACATACATAATCAACCATGTCATATTAGCATGCGTTGAACACTAGTTCTCGGATGAAAATTTCATAGAGCACTCTACAGTTATCCAAAATAACATGAGATTTTAACCAAATACTAATTTCAGGTTTATGATCACACATGCAATTTTCAATTTCTGAATCATATTAAATTTACAGAAATTAAAACATTCAATCTCATGCCATTCATAATTCAATCTAACATGGAACATAACATGAATATCAGATTTGACAGTTCACAGCCCTGAACCTGACATACACATTGTCACAGGAATTTCCCCGGATTTATTGCACAACACACAATTTACTGTAAAATTTACAAAACCTACGCATATTTTCTATTTCCAAAACAGAAATTGCAATAAATCACTTGAGCATGGAAAATTTCTCAAATTTTCATAACATAGACTGAAATACCTACTCATGGTCTAACAAAATTATGGCATTCAAGCTCCTTATGAATTACGCAACAGTAACTAACATGATCAAGGTCTTATCGTATATGCATTTTCATAATTAAAACCATTCATGCCATTTACAGAAATTCACAAGAGTCTCACCACACATTCCACCATTCATATTACATAACGTATACGTTTACAATATATCCTCATACGAAAACACATCGGAAATTTATTATATAGGAGGAGAGAACAGCTCACTGTTCTGTCCTGAAGAACTTAACGGCACAGTCTGGCCGTTAAAGGAGCTTAACGGCAACATCGTTGGCCGCTAATAGAAGAGCTTGACGGTAACGGATCTTGCCGTCAAGTTCCGGTCTGTGCAAAAAGACAGACCGAGCTCCAAATACAAGAAGAATGGGGGAATCCAGGACACGATAAAATCTCATAAAAATGATAGAAACCTCCTAGACACATACATGGACGAAGTGGGTGGGTTACTTGCGTCTTAATAAATCTCCAAAGGGATCTAAGTTGCTGTTGAAGCTCTCCTTGGGCAGTCCCAAGAAGCCTCTACAAGCTCCTTCCTTCGGGTTCTAGGTCGAAGTAGTCGCCAAACCGAGGTTGGGGAAGCCTTCCCCAATGTCCAGACTTCCTCCTAGTAGCAGTGGATCGCCGGAAGAAGCCTTCAGTCGCCGGATCAAGCTTGCCAAGTTCAATTTTTCCTCCAGTTTTTTAGCTAGGTTTTCTCTCCTCCTTGCAAAGAGTCAAGAGAGACTTTTTCTGGTGCAGAAATGATTTAGTTTATAGGAGAGGGGTTGGGATATCCCGGAGGATGTGATGGGATGTCTGATAGCGTTGGGGACTTCTCCCCAATGGTTGGCTTGCTTGCCCCCGAAGTTTCGGGGTCTGCTGTGCATGCATGTCAGAGAAGTAGACGTCCATATCTCTGGACGTTCATATAAGCATTGGCGTCCATCGAGGTGGACGCTGACTCGTCATGGACGTCCATCCATGTTGACGCCAATTGGCCCTTCGGCCAGAACTTAAAATCATGCAGAAACCATGCTTAACCATACATATATACATGCAATATATGTGGTATAGTATACACACCATCACACATGCAACATACGATATTTATAACCTATTACACATATGCACACATAAGTATCACTAGCTAATATTGTACATAGATATCTACATATGAATATACAAGTTACACACACCATGACTCAACATACAATAAATAAAAAGACAACAAAAATCAAGGGCCTTACAAATAATATCATTTTTTTTCAAATTTTAAAAGTTTAATGGAGGGAGTTAGGGCATAGCAGTGCCAATGCAAATTCGACACAGTCGGATCACTCAATACGCCCAACCATAATTAATATTCTACTTAAAATATCCCTTACATCTCAACCATCAATTTAAATAAATGGATTTTTTCCACGATCCTTTCGGAATACCCGGATGAAGAGCGATGAGAGGGGTATCTTAAAAGATTTTACTAAGGAAGTATAAATAGCATTGTGGAGGCTAGTTATAGCCTCCTAGGCCTGCGAAGTCCATCATGGCCCATCACGGCCCATCATGGCCCAATAGGCTGGCGTGGCCTCCAGGTAGCATGCCACATGTCCTCGGGTTCAGTCCAAGGCCTCCGAACATGCTTCAGCCACCAAGATGCATAAGGGTCCCAAGGGTAGTCTCCGGACACCCCGTAACCCATTCAACCAAGTCAAAGCACCAGGCAGGCCATGCTCGGACCCTTGAAGCAGCCTGCCACCAAGCACGGATATGCATTCGAACACCGAGTAGCCTAGCTGGACACTGAGCAGAAGCCCTGCTCGGTATCCTTCAGCCAAGAGCCCTCAAAGCAGCCATTTGCCTCCCAGACAGTTAATGAGGTGGCGCGACACGCGTCCCACGATGCGTCATTAACCGTAAAGGATCCCAACAGGCGTCTCAACGGGCAAACCATCACCTGGTAACTTGAACCGACGCGTCCCCTCAATCATCATGGGGGGAAGATCCTATCCGGACTCTTCGTCTCCCTCACCTATAAAAAGCACAGGTAATCCCCATGCAAAAGGTAAGCAATGCAATCCCCATCACACACAAGCCCTCACGCGAAATACACACCAGTGAACCTTCTTCTCCAAGCCTCTCTACAGTTCGGTCTGACTTAGGCATCGGAGGGTTCCCCCCGGTTCTCCAATCGAGCCCCCCTAATCCTCTTCTGGTCTTGCATGCCTTCGTCCGCACCGGAAAGCATTTTCCTTCTCTTTTTAGTGGAGGCCCATTTGGATCAGTCCCAAATAGGGAAACACCACCACATTTTGGTGCCTTCTATGGGAACGACAACAGCCATGGCTCGCAGACGAACCTCTCACCAGAATCCTGACAGCAAGGCGACGCGGTCTCACCAATCACGCGCGGGCTCACGCGATCAATCCCTCCCTGCCGACGACAACACTCCCCCCACTGGAGTGATTGACAATGGACCCGCGGCCGGTAATCTGGCCATTGGCCAGGGGGGTAGTGGAACTCCGGGGCCAAGTTCAATCACCTGTGGGCGTCTGTCAGGGCCTTCAGGCTCAATTGGCTAGACAGCCGGCCCTGATGGTGCCCCCACCGCCGGAGCAACAGGCGGAATCATCACGGTGATGACTCCCCGCTCCGTAGGCTCGCTAGGAATGACGTGAGGAGTCGGCCCGGCGCTCACGAAGAGCTCCATCAGGCCGCCGGATCCCGGAATGGCAAGAGCACTCCCCTCGCTGATCCGCGGTGGCGCCACCCCCTCCACGCTCAGTCGTCTCTGCCAACTCCCACGAGTCAAGGCACGAGGCCTCTTTACACTCCGACCAGGAGCTGGCCAGATGCCTCCGCCGCGTCGTCGACCTTGAGCGCCGCATGGATGCGATGGTACAAAGGGCAGAAGGGAAGACTCTGGGTGATGACGACCTGGACTTCTGCTCCTCGTTCACCGTGGAGATCCTGGAAGACCGGGTCTCCCCGAAGCTGCCCATTCCTACAATCGCGCCCTACGACGGTACCTCCGACCCAACGGATCACATCCACAAGTCTAGGTCGCACATGGTGTTCTACGGAGCATCGGATGTAGCCAAGTGCCGGGCCTTCCTGGCCACCCTGAAGGAGACTGCGCGGGCATGGTTTGAAACCCTCCCCGCAGGCTCCATCTCATCTTTCCACCAGTTGAAGAAGTCCTTCCTGGACTACTTCCTGGGTGGAAAGTCGCAGCCGCGCACAGCGGCTTCACTTCTGTCCGTCCAACAAAAGAAAGGGGAAGCACTCTGGGACTACATCAAAAGGTTTCGGACAGAAGCGCTCTGCATCCCCCGCCTAGATGTTCCATTGGCCACTAGTGCCCTCATCCAAGGCACTCGCGATGGCTTCCTCCAAAGGACGCTGGGAGTCCAGCAGCCCTCTACATTGGCCGAGCTCCTCTCCACCGCCCAGCGCCATGCTGCTTGCGAGGAGAGTTTGGCGGCCGGCCGAACAGAGTAGGCTGAGTAGGATAGAAAGAGGCCTTCCGATAACGGTTCCGACCGTGAGCGGAAGAAGGGTAGGCGCAACGGGGACTCGCCGCGCCGACCATGCCCCTTCACCGAATACACCCCTCTCACCGTGGCCCCCGAGCAGATCCTGGCTGAAATCCGGGACGAACAGTATGTTCAGTGGCCACCCAGGATGCACTCTGATCCCCGCAGGTGCAACCAAGACAAGTACTGTCACTTTCACCGCCACCACGACCACGACACCTCTGAATGCCGCCAACTCAAGGACGAGATCGAGTCCTTGATCAAGCGTGACTACTTAGGGTTCTACGTGCTCCAGAATGATGACCACCCAAGACGTCGAGAATGCACCCCCGTACAGCCCATCAACAACGAGTCAAATGGGCAGGAGATCAACATGATCACAAGAGGATTCGGCGCGGGCGGAGAAAGCAACCAAAGTCGGCGCGACTATGCCCGTCGGGTGCATCAGGTCGAACGGCCCCCAGCGCCACGACCAACTCCTTATCTCAGTCCAGCACATGCACGTTCCGAGGAGGCCATCACCTTCTCGGACAATGATTTTGTAGGAGTTACGACTCCCCACACTGATGCGTTGGTCATTGCGGCCACCATCAATCATTGTACTATGCGACACATACTGGTTGATAATGGAAGCACCCCAGACATGTTGGCTTACGATTGTTTTCTCATGATGGGCTTGAAAGCCAACCGGATCACCCTAGTAGAATCACCTTTGTTCGGCTTTTCAGGGGTTTCAGTGCATCCTATGGGATGGATTAACCTTCCGATCACCCTAGGAACAACACCAAGAAGTATAACCAAAATGGTGGATTTTTTGGAGATAAGAAGCATGCCAGGGTACAACGCGATCCTCGGTAGAGGCCTGATCGGCTACATCCAAGCAGTACCCTCTTCTCTCCACCAGAAGATGAAGTTCCCCACTCCGCAGGGCGTTGGAGAGGTTCTTGAAAGCCAGCAAGAGTCTCGCCGGTGCTATGTCCTCTCCTTGCGAGATAAACAGCCCACGGCGGAGCCTGAAGAGCTGCCTGTACCAGTCAACGAGCACTTTGCCAGTCGAGGAACTCCTGCAGAAGACTTGCTAGCTGTGCCGGTCGACGACAATCCCGAGCACGTCCTTTATATTGGCGCACTCCTGCCAAAGGCCAAACAACAACGCTACAAGGCTTTCTTATTAGCCAATCTGAACGTGTTCGTGTGGTCAGACGACGAGCTGCCAGCAGTCCTCCAAAGGTAATGACGCATCACCTTTGCCCGGACCCAAAGGTACCATCGGTCCACCAAAGACGGCGACCTGTCAATCGCGAACAGCAGACCGTGATCTAGGATCACGTCGTCAAAAGCCAAATAGTTGGGCTTCTTTGGGAAGCTCAATATCCCAGATGGATCTCCAACGTAGTCCTCGTGCACAAAGCCAACGACAAATGGTGAGTGTGTGTGGATTACAAGGATCTCAACAAAGCTACGCCCAATGACAACTTCCCCCTATCGCACATCGACCAGCTAGTGGACACCACATCCGGACATGAGCTCCTTAGCTTCCTGGATGCTTATTCTGGTTACCACCAAATCAGCATGCATCCCCCGGACCAGGACGCCACAATGTTCGTCACCGACCTCGGCCTTTATTGTTTTACCATAATGCCGTTTGGTCTGAAGAACACAGGCGCGATGTATCAACGGCTGGTCAACAAGATGTTCGAATAGTAGATTGGGCGTAATATGGAGGTCTACATTGATGACATGCTGGTCAAAACGCTCCCGAGCGCCGACCACATCACCGATCTTGAAGAAATCTTCGCAACCTTGCGAAGGTATAATATGAAGCTCAATCCCGCAAAGTGTGCATTCGGAGTACGCTCGGGGAAGTTCCTCGGCTTCCTCGTCTCCAACAGAGGAATAAAGGCCAACCCCAAAAAGATTTGGGCCATACTAGAGATGAGCAGTCCCAAAACCATACGCGATGTCCAGCGCCTTACTGGGCGCCTCGCGGTACTCAACCGCTTCATGTCTCGAGTAGCAGAAAGGAGTTTTAACTTCTTCAAATTGCTGCGAGTCCCCAAAAGTGCCTCACCGCAAGGGGGGCAAGTACGGTGGACCGAGGATTGCAAATCAGCCTTCACTGAGCTAAAGACATACCTTGTTGCCCCACCTATTCTCTCCAAGCCCATGCTCAGAGAATCTCTGTTCGTGTACCTTTCGGTCACCGAGCATTCCATCAGTACGGTATTGATCAGAGAGGAGGCAGCGGCACAACACCCCGTCTATTATATAAGCAGGGTCTTGCAAGAAGCAGAAAGGAGGTACCATCGAGCAGAGAAGCTCGCTTTGGCATTGGTGACGGCTGCTCGGAAGCTCAGGACTTATTTCTCGGCCCACCCGATCACAGTCCTCACCGACAAGCCATTAAAGCTCATTCTTCAGCGACCAGAGGCTTCTGTTAGGCTTATTAAATGCGCCATCGAACTTGGAGAATTCGACATCAGCTACCGTCCAAGAACGACCATCAAAGCTCAAGCACTAGCGGACTTCGTGGCGGAATGCACCCTTCCTACCGAGAAGGATCCCCCGTTGGCAGATGAGCCCCCATGGGAGCTCTACGTCGACGGATCCTCCTGCGTTACAGGAAGCAGAGCAGGCTTGGTCCTTACCTCCCAGAGGGCCTAGAGTTTCAGTACGCCCTTAGGTTCCGCTTCTCCGCCTACAACAATGTAGATGAGTACGAAGCACTCCTATCCGGGATCCGCATGGCCAGGCACCTTGGAGCACTCCGGCTACGGATCTTCAGTGATTCTCTGCTAGCCGCCAGCCAGGTGAGTGGACAGATCGAAGCCAGAGAACCTCGTATGGCACAATACCTCCAGCAGGTCAAACGCCAAACACAGGGCCTTCTCTACTTCGAAATTATTCATGTTCCACGAGAGCAGAATGCACGGGCCGATGCACTCTCCAAACTAGCATCCTTAGGTGACATCACCCCCTCTCGCTCTGTATTCGTAGAAGAGCTCGCCACGCCGAGCACCAAGGTGGATGTGGCATCCATTGAGGCTGGCCTACCAGTGCCAAGCTAGATGGACCCTCTCATGGCCTATCTACTTCGTAGAGAGCTTCCCCCCGACCAAAGTGAGGCTTGCAAAATCAAGCTGCGCTGCCAGAGGTTCACTATCATCGAAGGCCAACTGTACCAGCGTTCCTTCTCAAGACCTCTTCTGCGGTGCCTTAGTCCTATAGAGGCAACATCGGCCATCGAAGAAGTCCATGAGGGCCTGTGTGGAAGCCACTTGGGGGGCAGAACACTGGCGCGCAGCATCCTCCGAGCAAGATTCTGGTGGCCTTCTTTGCAAAAGGACTGCATGTCCTACACAAGAAGGTGCCCAGAGTGCCAGAAGTTCGGGCATCTTATCAAGCAGCCGGCTCAACAACTACACACCCTGTTCGAGCCACGTCCTTTCGCCAAATGGGATATTGACATTATGGGTCCATTCCCAGAGGCTCAAGGGTGGAAAAAATTCTTGATCATCGCCATCGATTACTTCACCATGTGGATCGAGGCGGAACTCGTTGCCACAATCACCGACCAAGCCTCGTGGAAGTTCGTTTGGAAGAACGTCCCTTGCCAGTTTGGCGTCTGGAGGGTGATCACGTCTGACAATGGGAAGCAGTTTCACATCACGCTCTTCAAGCAGAAGTGCTCGGAGCTCGGCATTTACAACCACTTCACCTCAATCGCACATCTCCAAGCAAACGATCTAGTGGAGAATGCCAATCGAACACTACTCCATGGGATACACACGAGGGTTGAAGCCGCGGGAGGTTCGTGGATCGAAGAGCTCCCCAACGTGCTATGGTGCCACCGAACAACTACTCGGGTTGCCACTGGGGAGACTCCCTTCCACTTGGCCTCCGGCACGGAAGCCGTTGTGCCTTTGGAGGTGGCTCTCCCCGCGATTTGAACAACTCACTTCAACGAAGTAGCCAATAACTGCGCGCTAAGGGAGAACTTAGACATGCTCGGTGAACGGCAAAACGACACCAGCATAAGACTGGTCTTCTATCAACAGCGCCTCGCACAATATTACAACTCCTTTGTACGGGAACGACACTTCTTCAAAGGAGATCTTGTTCTACGTCGTTGCTCGGCATTAGACCCCCGAAGAGCAATCGACAAACTCACCCCAAAATGGGAAGGACCTTACAGGTCACACAGGTTCTCGTGAAAGGCTCTTATAAGCTGACTACCCTTAGCGGCAAAGACATACCCAGAACCCGACATGTATCTAACCTAAAGGCTTATTATATATAAAAGCCTCTTGTTCGTCATTCGACCTCTCTTCCTCCCGTTCTTCTGGTCCATTAAAAAGGTTGTTCGGGTCGTCCCTAGTCCAATCTCTTCAGCTTGGAATCTAGTAAGATACTCAAAGAAACCTTAAAAAATAGGGGCATCTCCAACAAACCCCAGGTCAAAACTTTTCAGTTCCCAAAAACTTACGCAGTGTAAGCCTCTAAATGATCGGCGAATCCCGATTCGAATATAACACGATAAGGGAAGAAGATAAGAGAGCCATTTACACACCCGAAAAGAGGTACATTTCATCTCTTTAAAAGTTTGTATAGAAAAGGCCTCTCCGACCAAGTTACAAAAAAAAAAGAGAAGATACAACCTAATAAGGCTGCTCGGAGGGGTCGGCCTCGTCGTCAGTCGGGGGCATCCGCTCTGCCGAAATCTTGAAAAGTGACCTGTGACGGTCCTCGCTGTTCAGACTCGTTAACCCAACAACGAGCCTAACTCGAGTCCGCCTCCCGCGAATGGGCCGAAGCCTCGCAAGGGATATCAAATCACATGTCCGTAAAAACATAGAGGAACCAACTTAACTATTCATAAGATCTGGCAATCTCACAAATATTACATGAAATATCCATAGCCATAGCACAACTGTAGCCAAACTACAACAGAACCTGGGGCATACCCGAGGTGAACAACATGAAGTAAAATTACACTGCTGGTGGTGCAGACCTTCACTGGACGACGGGTGTGAAATCTCCCGATCTCCCTCACCTGGTAGGAGGTAGGGGTGAGCCTCACGTGTCACTGGCTCAGTAGGGAAACTCCCTAGAAACCGAGCAAACGAACACAAGTAGTAAAGCAAGAAATGCTACGCTAACAATTTATAATATTAACTGGTAAGATATAAAACTGTAAGTACCACTTACCATTTGCTACTTAACATGTATCAACGTAAATAAATAAACAGCAAAACCAAACATGTGTACGAGCTACTGTAGAAAAATGCCACACTCGAGCCACGTCAACTGGTTCGCAACACCAGTTACTGACCGGACAAACCACACATGACTACCTCTCAGTCTCGCAGCCACGGACGAAAGGTCCAGCTGCTGCCACTAAACAAGTACAAAGAACTGTGGAGTCCAACTAAACCACACAACCTGCAGGCCACACACACCTCGCAGGCCCATGCCTGCCATCTTTAGGGACTCTGGCCTAAGCTCCCTAAAGTGAGGCACTGGAAAACAGGACTAGCTGGGGTCCAGTATGTCTACTGGTGTCCGTCTCCCCAAACTACGAGCGCGCTACAAGCGACAACACAACAAACTCTCTCTCTAGTCGCTGTCCCACTCCCGTCTTTCCCTCAGCCGGACGTACTACTCAACACAAGAGTGAGGTGTCCAGGAAGACGACAAAACCTCATCGGTACCCAGTACCGGGACAATCCCCGAGCACTCCCGTGCCTGGCTCACACAAAACCTGGGGCTCTCAACTGAAGAGGTATCCACGGAAGGCGTCAAACTACATGCTACGCACATAGAAACCATGTGTACAATGCACAAGCCACGTGAAACTCCACACAAACCACGTAACACCATATAAATCACACACCACATGCTCCCCGAGCATAGAAGGAGTGCCAATGCACCTCACTAACATCATATAACACAACTACACTAACAGATAATCATACACTTATCTGCATTCTCAGTTAACAACCTTCGGTTGCTGTCGCGGCGGCACGGTGGGTCGCCTTCAGAACGCGGTTGATCGCAGGGACGCGACATGGTCGCGTCGCCAAAGGCTGACGCCTTAGCAGGTGCGAACCCTAATCCGAAATCCATCATCCGGATCACCCCAAAACTCTTTAGAACCTATGGTTTTCATTTTATTTTCATGCTTTAATGTGTTCCTACACATGCTGTCTATGATTTAGAAAGCAGGAAACACATTATCGACCTCACACGAACGATTCTTGGATCAAACCACAGGAAATCTCCCTACCTTCGAAGAACGCGAAGAACGAAGCTTGTACGACGTTTCCCCCGCTCCACTAAGCGGTCCTCGCGGTGGAAGCTCGTCAAACCAAGCTCTAACAAGCCGAATCACCCAAAATTCCACAAAAACCCCCTGGCCGAGCAGAGCTTTCATCAGCTCTGTTCTGCTAGGGTTACTTAAAAAGGCAATGCAGGTAAGAACGCGACACCTTCACAACCGCGACCTGAATGCGACACTTTCGGCTGGCGCGTTAAGCCTGATGACGTCAGTCCGTGCGCCCAGCACGCGACACGCGGCAGACATGCGAACGTTCATTAAAACCAGCGGTGTCCTTAACGCAGCGCCATGAGCTATCGCGACCCGAACGCGACACTCCTCACTGTCACGATAGGAACCGAGAAACAGTGAACACATTAGGCAAAAATCTCATACCTGTGGAAACCACCTGCCACACATGCGTCATCGGCCACACACTGGCCTCCACGATCACACATGTAACACACGGTGTCCCGACTTCCGTCCGGTGTCGTGGGATGACTGGCCACTGACGCGTCCAGGCTGGGTGACGCGTTGGTGTCGCGGCGTGGGTGTCCACCGCGACAGTCATCCGTGTCGCGACGTTCGGGTGCGTCGCTTTCTCGTCGCATCTTGGTGTAACTCCTCGAGTTCTGTGTGCCTTGGCGTTGATCTTGGGATCGCGTCGGGCAGGAGTGTCGCGTTCTGAACGCGACATGTTCCCTGTCGCCTTCTGGTAGGGAAGGCGACGGCCCCTGTGTCGCGTTCCGGTTGTTGTTGTGGCTGTGTGCCACGTGTCTGCATCGCAGGTGTAAAGGCAACGTGCCAGTTGTCGCGTTCACCTAAGGCGCCTGCGTGCGCGACACATGGTCTGGCGCCTGTCGGCCTGTCAGAGGTCTTGTCGGAACTTTTGAGAAGGCGACGTGTAGGGTGTCGCGTTCCTGTTGGGAACGCGACAGGGATCTTGTCGTGTTCTCAGGTTCCGAGGGATTAAGGCCTTTGGCCCTCCTTTCTTCCCCTTTTCTTCCTCTCTCCCTTTTCCCTTCTTCTCCGGCGGTGGAGGGCTCCCTCTGGCGATCCGGCGCTGTGGAGCGGCCGGGAGCTCGTGCGGAGCGGCGGCGCGTGCGTGGAGCAAGGAGGAGGCGGCCAACTAACGCGAGGGCTCCTTCGTGGGGTGGTTTCTCCGTTCTAAGGTAGGGATTTCTTGTGCCTTTTCCCATCCGGGTGGATCGAGAGCCCTCGGGGTTTTGTAGTTAGATTTACAGCTTCCCCATGCTCCCTCCCCGTGTGTGCTTGTGTGGTAGCTTGGGGTGACCATGGTTGGCCCCATGCCCCGTTCGGGGATCAGTCTGTGCCAGTCTGGAGGCGACGTGCAACCTGTCGCCTTCTTGGTGGCGACAGGTTGGCCGTCGCGTTCCCCTCTGCGCTTCAGTTCCGGGTTTTGTTCTGAAGGCGGCACCTTGGCTGTTGTAACGGACCGGTGTATTTATGCCTATTAAGGCTCCATATCCAGATTCGCCTCCCGCGAACGCACCGAAGTGTCGCAAGGGATATCTCACATACTAGTCCAGTAAGAGTACAAAAAGACAAACCACAAGAATATAAGACACAAGAAAGTACATGTGCTCATATCTGTTTACAAATTGTACATACTGTCCCATACATTAATACATGTCCAATTTAAAAGAGTACAACTACCTGGGGCATACCCCGAGAGAGCACAAGCTCACAGAACACTAACTACTACACTACTGCTGGTGGTACAAGTCTGACGCAACGCTACTGCAAGCCAAACACACGGCAAGCCCTGAAAAGAACTGTAGGGGAGTGAGCCTCAACAAGTCATTGGCTCAGTAGGGGCTACCCAAAACAACACTGTAACCACAAACACCTCGACCCCAATGGGTCTCACTGGCAACAACAATAGCCAAACCATTTCATGCTCACATCTTAATAATAAATAACAATTAAACATGCTTATGATAATAAACATAACATCCTCAGAAGAAAAGTAGGACTACAGGACTAACATAATATCATTAGTCAGCCCAACAACCAAAGTGCCTAAACCACAGTCTCACTGGCACACTGCTACAACAACGGGTTGCCTAAACTATAAGCCACACAGGCAAGTCACTGCCCAGGCTACAAGCTTCACAGGCGAACCACAAACACTTGAGTAACAGGACTGCTAAGAAAGAGCTGGTCCTTTATACTCCAACCACACTACATCGGAAACTACACACAAAGTAACGGAACTGGCTACCACGAGCCAATCACAACACACTAAAACTATAATTGGAATCATATCCAGAAGAGTAAATTCAACAAGTGGAAGGTCTCACACGGCCTCCACGGAGCACAGTTCTACTAAACCATATATTCTAGGCCATAAGCCTCATCGGCAATTACCCACAAAGGTAACATAATTAATAATCACAAACTAATCCACAATAAATATAAACAAGATCTCTTAAAACAGTTAGAATACAACAGTAGCAGTCAAACCACAAGACTCCACAACACACAAGTACCCAAAAGGTTGGTACACAATTTACATCACAAACTCAAGTAACCCACGAGGGAACAAGTACCTGTTACTCTGAGACCACAACACAAACACCCAAGGTACCAGTAGGTGATAAACACCACACTGAACCATAATTATATTATCCTTGTAATTAGGCACATATTACAGGTGAAACCTTAATCGACGAGTCACACACACCACAACTGAGTCTGTAACGACCCGAGAACCCGACCCTCGGCCCACGCCGAGGACCCGATTTTCGCGATCGCCGCCCACGGATCCGGGGACCCGGAAGGGCTATAACACGCGTCTGACAGGATATGTAACGGAAGTAAACGTCAACTGCTGAGCTAGAAGCGTACAAGCGGAAACAGGAAAGTAAAACGAGACCACTGCGTACCGCTCTAAGTGCAGTCCCAACGCACGCACACTAGTACAAGTAAGGAAAGGGGAGAGACAAGTCCCTTAGGGGCATACCCCGAGGGTGACGTACACTGAGAGGGGGAACCACTGCTAGCTACGGGGACCAAGACTACCGCCCCGTCTCCTCCGCCCGACGCGCGCCCTGCCGCTGCTGAGAAGACTCACCTGGAAAACAGAGGGATGAGCTTCACAACAGAAGCTCAGTAGGGACTACCAATCTCCTACTGGCTCTAAACAGGCAGAGGAACATATACAACTATAATAAGGAAACGGCAGTTTATATATTTCTACCTACAAAAGGAAGTGCGGAAGCGAAGCTAAAGCTAACACGGTACGGAAAGTACTCTCGGTCGGAAACTCCGTACGACTGCTCGTCGTGACCACCACACGGCTAGTAAAACACAGACGGAGGGACTCCGCCTGGACAGAGAACACTAGCTACGGAACACCACCACTAGTCAAACGGTCAGGTGCGTCCACAGACGTCTTATCCTCGACCTAGGTCCTGGCCCTCGCATCTCGTCAGAGCGAGGTAGGACACAAGCAACACAACAGTAACCGCCGTAGTCTGGCCGGACTACGGTCCCACGCCTGACCTCTCCAAACGGTCCGGGGCCGTAAGGAGCGAGGCAGTGAGAAGAAGGACTGGCTGGCCTGCGCCGGGTAGAACTCCAAACTGTCCTCGGCGTCCCAGACCAACCACGAGAGCTCTGCAAGCGACTCACACGCCACTGTCCTAACCACCGTTTTCCCCTCAGCTCCAGAGTCCGCCTGGTGGCTGCCAACTCGAGCACACTCGTAGCCCGGAGTACTCCCTCAACAGGCTCCCGAGGACGGGGGTCCCAGGTAACGGTAACAACCTCTCGCACGGGACAAGCCCTCAAGTGCCGCGCACCGGGCGAACGACTAGTGTGAGACCGTACTAGGGAACTAGCACAGGTGCCACGGGTACAGTAAAGCGAAAACGGAAGCGGCGGAAGCACAACCTGCCTCTGGACTGAGAAGGCGACATAGGGTATGTCGCCTTCAGAATGCGACATAGCCCCTGTCGCATTCTGAATGCGACATAGGGCGTCACCTTCAAGAAGGCGACATAGGCCCCGTCGCATTACCAGTCAGAAGGCGACACAGGGTATGTCGCATTCAGGCCAGTCGGGGGTTCCGGAGATTCTTCCTCCGGGAACCTCCCCGAAACGGGAGAAACGCTACACACGAGGGAGGGGAGCATGCTTATCATGCTAGAAGCTAGTAAAGCATTCAAACCACCCTCAACACCCAAGAACATGGATTCTACGCTCGGAGGGAACCTCACTCACACGAGCATGGAAACTCACACTCCCAACCCCCAAACCACAAGGAAACCACGCTTTGCAGGGGAAGGGGAGCATGCTTAGGGCGAGAGGATCAAGAGTCCCTACCTCCACGCGAAGAACGAACCCGTTGGGGCCTTCTCGTAGGTAAACGTCTCCTCCTCGCACCGCACGGCACGAACGCGACCCCTGCACGAACGGAGCGACCCCTCCTCAGCACGGCCGCCTCAACACGGGGGAGGCACCCCCAACACCGCGGAACTCCGAGAGGGCGAGAGGAAAGAGGGGGAAAGGAAAAACGCGAGAGAGAGGGGAAGAGCTCGGGAATGGCGCCGGGCTTTAAGCCCGGATCCTGAGAAGCGCACACCTTGTGTCGCATTGGGAACCAGAAGGCGACATAGGGTATGTCGCAATGCCACTGACAACGGTCAAATCTCGGAATTCGAAAAAGTGAAGGCGACAGCCATCTTGTCGCGTTCACCCGACACCGCCAGAGCCGTACTGACACAAAGGACGCCTGTCACGTCTGTCAGACTGCGTCTGGGGCGACGCGATGGGAAGGCGACATAGGCCATGTCGCCATTCAAGAAGGCGACATACCCCCTGTCGCAATATGAAGCAGAACCAGACATTGCTCACGATCAGAACCACGTCGCGACAGTCGCCCTGCCGCGACCCAGAGGACGGGGCCAAGGGCCAAGGGGGCCGGGGTTTACAACCCTCCCTCCTTAAGACATTTCGTCCTCGAAATGAAAACAACTCGGTCTCAACCGGAAAGCAGTACAAGGAGAAGTAACATACCACTCAATCAAACAAATAAGGAAACCGCTCCTGCATCTCATCCTCGCGCTCCCAGGTGGCCTCGCCACCGACACGGTTCTGCCAAACGACCTTAACCAGCGGAATCTGCTTCCTGCGCAACTGCTGAACTCTGCGGTCGACAACACTAACTGGGTACTCTGGCACTGACAAATCTGGCGCTACCTCTAGCTGCGAGTAGTCTAACACGTGCGAAGAGTCTGCAACGTACCTCCTGAGCTGCGAAACGTGGAACACGCTGTGCACACCTGCTAGCTCTGCCGGAAGACTCAGCCTGTACGCCCCTCGCCGACCCTCTCAGAAATGGGGAAGGGCCCAATATATCTGGGACTGAGCTTTCCCTTCTTACCAAACCTCATGACCCCTTTGGTCGGCGAGACCCGCAGGAAGACCAGGTCACCGACGCTGAACTCTAGCGGTCTCCTGCGGACATCCGCATAACTCTTCTGCCTGCTCTGCGCTGCCCGAAGCCTCTGCCTGACCAAACCGACTGTGTCTGCACACTGCTGCACTAACTCTGGCCCCAAAGCTGCCTCTCACCAACCTCGAACCAGTGAAGTGGAGTCCTGCACGGGCGACCATACAAAGCCTCGTATGGCGCCATTCCAATGCTCGAGTGATAACTGTTGTTATACGCGAACTCTACCATCGGAAGGTGAGACTCCCAAGTGCCGCTCCAGTCTAAACAGCACGCTCTCAGCATGTCCTCCAGTGTCCGAATGGTCCGCTCTGACTGACCGTCTGTCTGAGGGTGGTATGCTGTGCTGAACCTCAACTCTGTACCCAGTGCTCTCTGAAGACTGCGCCAAAACCCTGACGTGAATCTCGGATCTCTGTCTGAAACGACTGAAACTGGGATCCATGCAACGAAACAACTCTGTCCACGTACAGCCTGGCTAACTTGTCCACTGACCACGACATCCTGACCGGAAGAAAGTGCGCTGCCTTGGTCAAACGATCCACAATCACCCAAATACCATCATGCCTTTGCGGTACGGGGTAAACCAACCACAAAGTCCATGGTGATGTCGTCCCACTTCCACTCAGGAATGGGCAACGACTGCAACTCACCACCAGGACGCTGGTGCTCGGCCTTCACCTGTTGACAGGTAAGGCACCGGGCAACAAACTCTGCCACGCCCCTCTTCATCCCTGGCCACCAGAAGGACCTCCTCAAGCAATGGTACATCTTGGTGGAGCCGGATGAACGACATACCTCGATCTGTGAGCCTCTGACAACACTGCCTGACGCGCCTCCTCAGGAACGTACAAACGGCCTCTGAATCTGACCTCGCTGTCCTCGCTGAGCTCCACATCTGGCATCTGCAAAACGTCTGCCAACTGAGGGTCTGCCTGCTGGGCCTGCAACACCTGCCTGAACACTGACGGTCGACGCAACTGACAAACTGGAAGCCACGGCACGATCTCTGGTCCTCGACGGAACGAACACTCCCTGGGACAGCTCCTCGAACAGCCTCCACTCTCTGACCATCAGCGAACTCAAGCGCACGCGCCTACTCAAAGCATCGGCTACAACGTTAGCCCTCCTGGATGATAGGAAAGGGTTAGGTCGTAGTCCTTCAAATACTCCATCCATCGGCGCTGCCTCAAGTTCAAATCCCTCTGGGTGAAGATGTACTGCAAACTCTGGTGATCGGTGAAGATCTGAAAAGCCTCGCCATACAGGTAGTGCCTCCACAACTTGAGAGCGAACACCACTGCTGCCAGCTCCAAGTCGTGGGTGGGATAGTTCTCCTCATGCTTCTTGAGCTGCCGAGAAGCATAGGCAACGACCCCACCATGCTGCATCAGCACGGCACCCAAACCTGACCTCGACGCATCGGTGTAACCACGAACCCACCGGTGCCCGACGGCAAGACCAACACTGGCGCTGAAGTCAACCTCGTCTTCAGCTCCAAGAAACTCTGCTCACAGACCTCTGACCAAACAAACCTGGTGTCTTGCCTCGTCAACCGAGTCAACGGTGCTGCAATCTTGGCGAAATCCTGAATGAACCTCCGGTAGTAACCTGCCAGACCCAGAAAACTGCGGACCTCTGCAACTGATGTGGGCTGCTCCCACGACAACACGGCCTCCACCTTGGCAGGGTCCACTGCCACACCAGAACCCGAGATCACGTGCCCGAGGAAGTGCACCTCGCTCAGCCAAAATTCGCACTTGTCGAACTTGGCGTAAAGACGGTGACTCCGCAGGGTCTCTAGCACGATCCTCAGATGCTCCTCGTGCTCCTCTTCAGAAGCCGAGTAGACCAGAATATCATCAACAAAAACAACAACAAAACGGTCTAGGTACTCACTGAACACCCTATGCATCAGATCCATGAATGCTGCAGGTGCGTTCGTCAGCCCAAACGGCATCACGACGAACTCAAAGTGACCGTACCTGGAACGGAAAGCCGTCAAACCAACATCCGACTCTCTGATCCGCAGCTGGTAGTAGCCGGATCTCAAGTCGATCTTCGAGAAAACTCGGGCCGATTGCAACTGATCAAACAAATCATCAATTCTCGGCAACGGGTACCTGTTCTTCACAGTGACCTGGTTCAACTGCCGATAATCGATGCACAACGAAGACTACCATCCTTCTTCCGCACAAACAAAACAGGCGCACCCCACGGCGAACGGCTCGGACGAATGAAGCCCAACTCAAGCAACTCTTGCAGCTGGCGCTTCAACTCACGCAGCTCCGCCGGGGCCATCCGGTAAGGTGCCTTGGACAAAGGCATCGTACCAGGCAAAAGCTCGATAGAGAACTCTACCTCTCGCTCAGGCGGCAAGCCAGGTAGATCCTCCGGAAACACGTCAGAAAACTCAGAAACAACTGGCACATCAAAATTGAAGACCCGCTAGGCTCCAAGGAACAAACCGAAGCAAGGTAAGCAACGCAGCCATCACGGATCAAACGACGAGCCTTACAGAAGGAAATGAACGGCCGACGGGTAGACCGGATACCTCGAAAGCAGAGAACAGGTGCTCCAGGTATCTCGAACCGAACGGTCTTCCTCTGACAATCAACCACGGCTGAGTGAGCCTCCAACCAGTCCATGCCCAGGATGACGTCGAAGTCACAAAGCTGCAGCGCGTACAACCTGGCCGGCAACTGGTGACCCTCAACCTCGACTGTCACACCCTCCAGGTAACCGAAGGAACGCATGTCACCGGACGGGAGATCGACCATTACGTCACACTGCCTCTCGGGTGTGTGACAAGCAAGAGACTCGTAAAACTCCTCGGAAGCAAAACACAAGGAAGCACCGGGATCAACCAAAACACGAGCAGCTCTGCCAAGGATAGGTAGAGTACCTATCACCAGGTTCGATGCCTCTGCCTGCTCCCGGTGAGCGCCATCACGCGACCACGACCACGTCCACGCTGCGGCGCCTGCTGGGGCTGCTGCTGCTGCTGCGGCGGCTGCTGGTGCTGAGGAACTGCTGCTGCTGCTGGTACGGCTGGTACTGCTGCGGCTGCGGGAACTGCTGAGCTGGCTGCTGGTACTGCCCCCGCTGCTGCTGACGCGGTGCCTGCTGCTGGGGAAGGTACTGGTACTGAGGTGGCTGCTGCGCGTACTGCACTGGCTGCTGCTGCTGCTGCGGGACTTGCCCCATGGGGCAATCCCTCCTGAAGTGGCCTGGCAAGCCACAAGTGTAGCACACTGGCTCCTGACTGCCCTGCTCAGCACCCTGAACACCGACTGCTCTGCAAACCTGGACTGGCGCTCTGCTGACGGCTCCGTCCACCCCCGCGAGTAGACAACTTCCTAAACTGCGAGCGAATTCCAGAGCTACCGGAACTGCCCGAGCCTGAGGAGGAGGAAGTCGCACTACCGCGGCTGCCTGCTGGACGCTGGTACGGCGAGGACCTGGAAGAGGCTCCTCCCTGCTGCTGCTGCTGCTGCTGAGGCTGCCAAGTCTCTCTGTCCAAGGCGGTGGCCTTCGCCACGGCCTCTCCCAAGGTGGTACACGTGTGCCGTCACACCCCACCTCAGGTCTGGTCTCAGCCCTGCTATAAACCTCTCTGCACAAGCCTGGTCACTGCCTGCTACATGAGGCACATGCCTCAACAACCGGACAAACCTCTGGTGGTACTGAGAAACTGAGAGGTCGCCCTGCACCAACTCGTGGAACTGGTCCCGTCTCTCACGTCGAGCGTAGTCGGGGAAGTACTCGCTGTGGAAGACCTCTGAAAACCTGCCAAGAGATCTGGTCCAACCGCTGTCCCTGGAAGTGAGTCTGCCTCTGAACTCTCCACCACTCATGGGCTGCTCCCTTGAGCTGGTATACTGCCAAACGAACCTGGTCCTCCTCAGCGCACTCCATAGTCTCGAAGATGCGCTCCAACTCATGGGTCCAGCTCTCTGCCTTATCTGGATCATACTCGCCATGAAACATAGGTGGCCGAAGGCGCAGGAACCTCTCGAGGAGAGCGGTCCTGTCCTCCGTAACCGCCGCCCTCCGCTGACCGGACCGGGTACTCCCAGTACCTGACCGCTGCTGGCGGACTGGCTGCTCCCCCTCTGGCTCTACCTGCTGCTGCTCTGGTACTGCCGGAGGGGCACCGGAAACTGACCACCTGCTGCTGCCTGCCCGGGCTGCCACGCTCCCTGGTACATAGCTCTGAAGAACTGCTCGGCCATGGGAAACCAGTCTGCATACTGCTGAGGCTGAGGGTGGTACTCCTGCTGCTGCTGCCCACCTGCTGCCGCTGCCTCTGCTGCTGCTGCCTGTGCACCCTGAGGCTGTGCCACTGACTCCTCCACGGACACCTCCTCCTGAACCTGCCCCTGAGCGGGCATGTCGGACTCATCCTGCTGCTCAACCAGCTGCCTAGCCTGACTGCGCCTACGCGGAGCCATGACCTACACGGCAACACAACTAACAAAGGTTATAAATACCTCTCGGGCGGCTAGCAGTGTACTTGTACTATTGTTGGGACTTACTGTTGCAGTTTAGATCCACTACAAGTCCTGTCAGACCAAGATCTGATACCAACTGTAACGACCCGAGAACCCGACCCTCGGCCCACGCCGAGGACCCGATTTTCGCGGCCGCCGCCCACGGATCCGGGGACCCGGAAGGGCTATAACACGCGTTTGACAGGATATGTAACGGAAGTAAACGTCAACTGCTAAGCTAGAAGCGTACAAGCGGAAACAGGAAAGTAAAGCGAGACCGCTGCGTACCGCTCTAAGTACAGTCCCAACGCACGCACACTAGTACAAGTAAGGAAAGGGGAGAGACAAGTCCCTTAGGGGCATACCCCGAGGGTGACGTACACTGAGAGGGGGAACCACTGCTAGCTACGGGGACCAAGACTACCGCCCCGTCTCCTCCGCCCGACGCGCGCCCTGCCGCTGCTGAGAAGACTCACCTGGAAAACAGAGGGATGAGCTTCACAACAGAAGCTCAGTAGGGACTACCAATCTCCTACTGGCTCTAAAGGCAGAGGAACATATACAACTATTAATAAAGGAAAGACGGCAGTTTATATCTTTCTACCTACAAAAGGAAGTGCGGAAGCGAAGCTAAAGCTAACACGGTACGGAAAGTACTCTCGGTCGGAAACTCCGTACGACTGCTCGTCGTGACCACCACACGGCTAGTAAAACACAGACGGAGGGACTCCGCCTGGACAGAGAACACTAGCTACGGAACACCACCACTAGTCAAACGGTCAGGTGCGTCCACAGACGTCTTATCCTCGACCTAGGTCCTGGCCCTCGCGTCTCGTCAGAGCGAGGTAGGACACAAGCAACACAACAGTAACCGCCGTAGTCTGGCCGGACTACGGTCCCACGCCTGACCTCTCCAAACGGTTCCGGGGCCGTAGGGAGAGGCAGTGAGAGAAGGACTGGCTGGCCTGCGCCGGGTAGAACTCCAAACTGTCCTCGGCGTCCCAGACCAACCACGAGAGCTCTGCAAGCGACTCACACGCCACTGTCCTAACCACCGTTTTCCCCTCAGCTCCAGAGTCCGCCTGGTGGCTGCCAACTCGAGCACACTCGTAGCCCGGAGTACTCCCTCAACAGGCTCCCGAGGACGGGGGTCCCAGGTAACGGTAACAACCTCTCGCACGGGACAAGCCCTCAAGTGCCGCGCACCGGGCGAACGACTAGTGTGAGACCGTACTAGGGAACTAGCACAGGTGCCACGGGTACAGTAAAGCGAAAACGGAAGCGGCGGAAGCACAACCTGCCTCTGGACTGAGAAGGCGACATAGGTATGTCGCATTCAGAATGCGACATAGCCCCTGTCGCATTCTGAATGCGACATAGGGCCTGTCACCTTCAAGAAGGCGACATAGGCCCCGTCGCATTACCAGTCAGAAGGCGACACAGGGTATGTCGCATTCAGGCCAGTCGGGGGTTCCGGAGATTCTTCCTCCGGAACCTCCCCGAAACGGAGAAACGCTACACGGCGAGGGAGGGGAGCATGCTTATCATGCTAGAAGCTAGTAAAGCATTCAAACCACCCTCAAACACCCAAGAACATGGATTCTACGCTCGGAGGGAAACCTCACTCACACGAGCATGGAAACTCACACTCCCAACCCCCAAACCACAAGGAAAACACGCTTTGCAGGGGAAGGGGAGCATGCTTAGGGCGAGAGGATCAAGAGTCCCTACCTCCACGCGAAGAACGAACCCGTTGGGGCCTTCTCGTAGGTAGAAACGTCTCCTCCTCGCACCGCACGGCACGAACGCGACCCCTGCACGAATGGAGCGACACCCTCCTCAGCACGGCCGCCTCAACACGGGGGAGGCACCCCCAACACCGCCGGAACTCCGAGAGGGCGAGAGGGAAAGAGGGGAAAGGAAAAACGCGAGAGAGGGGGAAGAGCTCGGGCGCCCGGGCTTTAAGCCCGGATCCTGAGAAGGCGACACACCTTGTGTCGCATTGGGAACCAGAAGGCGACATAGGGTATGTCGCAATGCCACTGACAACGGTCAAATCTCGGAATTCGAAAAAGTGAAGGCGACAGCCATCTTGTCGCGTTCACCCGACACCGCCAGAGCCGTACTGACACAAAGGACGCCTGTCACGTCTGTCAGACTGCGTCTGGGGCGACGCGATGGGAAGGCGACATAGGCTATGTCGCATTCAAGAAGGCGACATACCCCCTGTCGCAATATGAAGCAGAACCAGACATTGCTCACGATCAGAACCACGTCGCGACAGTCGCCCTGCCGCGACCCAGAGGACGGGGCCAAGGCCCAAGGGGGCCGGGGTGTTACAGAGTCACAACTGTCCAACACCAAGGCACATCTCGAACAGTCAACCTCGCCACGGTCACAACTCACAAACCACAGTCACTGGCAGGCACGAGTCAGAAAGAACGACGCCACCACACGTTAACGGACTACTGGCTGATCAGGCCATAGTCCAACCCGACCCACAACACAAGAATACCTCTCATCTCGCAGTCACGGACGAAACGTCCAACTGCCGCTCCACTAGGAAGAAGTCACACCTTGAGACCAACCAACACCACACCTGCAGACACACAACTGCGGCCCATGCCTGGCACCTCTAGAGTCTCTGGCCGGAGCACTCTAAGTGAGGCACTGGAAAACAGGACTAGCTGGGGACCAGTGTCGACTACTGGTGTCCGTACCCCCAACTACGAGCGCGCTACAAGCGACAAAAGAACAAACTCTGGGAAGTCGCTGTCCCACTGCCGTCTTTCCCTCAGCCGGACGTACAACTCAAACTCAGGAGTGAGGGTGTCCAGGAAGACGACACAGACCTCAACGGTACACACAAGTACCGGGACAAAACCCCGAGCACACAAACACACGTGCCTGGCTCACAAAGAACCTGGGGTACCCGACTAGAGAGGCATTCCGGAATAGGCGCCGGACCACCACACTCGGCTAGCACAAACCACGATACTTACACATATAACCTTTACTTATAATTTCACAATATTCAAGTGTTAGGATTAGCTTAACATCGGTCACCGTGTGACCCCAAAGCTATCCCACACAAACACATACCCGACCCCAACTTGCCTATCATTGGTCATCTTGTAACCTCCAAGCTAACTCACACTACACATATATAAATCACGATAGCCAATCATATTTGGCTATCATCGGTCATGAGATGACCTTCGCAACAACATACCACTTTCTTCATAATCCATATAATATTATTCGAAAGACAACAACGGACCAGGGCTAGGTCGGTAGGACCTTCACTGCCCAAACACCACAAAGTCATGGCTAGGCTCACACAGGAACCTCACTGCCCATTGCTACGACAAATCACCAGAATTACATTACGACAAAGTGGTAGTAACCACACTCAAACCACGTAGACAATACGTGTATATTACACCCTGGATGGTGTACCACACGTCTTCCACATAAACCACATCCCAACATATGGACAACGCACTCCAAGAGTGCCACGGGTGCCAACGCACCACACATACCACGTAAAGCGATTACGTACATCACACATCATTCATGTAAAACTTGCCCATTCCATGAGCAATATGCTCCAAGAGCATAACAAGTGCACTGGCTCACACCGGTCATCGCCATGCACACACAATCACACATATTCATAACCAGGAAAGCTACGTAACACAACTGCATGGATACATGCACAGGTTGGCGGCAACATCGACTGCCGCTTGAAGGAAGTAAACGGCAAGCGATCTAGCCGTCTATATCCCAGCTGGTGATCTTGGCGGCAAGCGATCTTGACGCCAAGTTCTCCGGCCTAAAACCCTGCAGAAACCCTAATCCAGCTCTACAGGTTTTCCAACCGTTTAAACTACAGAAAAACATATAAAATGGTTCCTTTAACATACTAGAACCCGGAACAACCCATTACAACATGCTTTACACATTAAATTCATCAAACCACCCTTTAACCCCGCATGGTATGACTTGATCCGAAAATACAATAAAAATGCTGGTTCAAGTGATTAAGTCGTGTTTTAATGTTTCTAACAGCTAACAGGGCTCGACCCCTACCTCAGAAACGCAATTAAACTCCCGAAGAACCTCGAATCACGCCGAAACCCGAGAAACGTCCCACGAACACCGCGCTCCAATCCGTCATTCCCCGCCCGATCTGTCGCTACCACGCGCACCACGGCCTTCCCACGAGCTCCCTCCGACCGTCAGAACTCGCGAAGAAGCTCAAGGGTGAAGGTCGGGGAAGAGGAAGGGAGAAGGAGGAGAAAGAACAGCTCCGTCTGCCATAAAAACACAGGCATGCCAAGTTAACGTCAACCCTTGGGCCATTTAACCAGACCGCCACAACTAGACGTCCACAAAGCCTGACGCCAAGTTCAACAGTCAACGTCCTCATCGATGGACGTTAACACCATGTTAACGGCACACCACTGCCGCCAACACACAGTCGACGTCACCCACCTGGACGCCAACACACTGTGTCCAGCAAGCTGAACACCAACACGGACCCAAACCAAACCCGTAAGGATCTAGTAAGAAACACACAACACTAATGGGCCTCATATTGGCCACCAAACCCGCTAAACCTGGATCCACGGGGATCCGGAAAACGCCCGACGTTACAGCTGTCGCCTTCGGGGTTGCGACAGGGCAGTCGTCGCGTTCTACCTTTTGGGTAGCGACGATGCCCTGGTCGCCTTCTCGCCTCCGTACCGTGTGGCTGCGGGCCAATGGCCCCGCTTGAGGTCCGGCCTTCTGACGCTGAACGCGATAGGTCGATATGTCGCGTTCAGGTCAGAAGACGGCCCCTGGTCGTCGTGACCTGGTAGCGACAGGCTGGCTGTCGCCTTCCTGTTCTGAAGGCAGCACACCGTGGTCGCGATCAGGTTTTTCTGGCTTTTGTTCTGCCTCGCGGTGTTCCGACTCTGGTGCCGTGTCGTGTGTGCCGGCGTTGGCCAACGGCCCCTCCGGGGTTTCCGGGAGGGGTGCCGTGTGTGCCCGTGCCTGCTAGCTTGTCTTGGTTACAAGTCAGTTGTGCCGTTTTTGTGGTGATTGCCCGCCTGTTCTCTTTTCGCCCGGTGCTCTGCACTTGAGGGCTTGTCCCATTTAGAGGTTGTCTCCGTTTCCTGGGACCCCCATCCTCGGGAGCCTGTTGAGGGAGTACTCGGGCTACGAGTGTGCTCGAGTTGGCAGCCCACGTGAGCGGACTCTGAGCTGAGGGGAAAACGAGGTTTGGGCAGCGGCGATGAGTCGTTGTAGAGCTCTCTTGTCTGGGTCTGGGACGTCGAGTGTTTTGGAGTTCCTGGCGCAGACCAGACAGTCCTTTGTCTCACTGCCTCTCTCTGCGTTGGTTCCGGAGCCACGTAGTGGTGTCAGGCGTGAGGCCGCATCTTGGCCAGGCTGCGGTGTTGCGTGAGTTGGTGTGTTTCTGTGGCGGCTCTGTCTCGCCCTTCGCGGGGGCGGAGGCAGGAGCTAGGCTAGCGAGCAGAGCGTGTGGATTGCGGGTCCCCCTCTTGGCTGCTAGCGGCGGTGGCTTGGTTGCTGTTGTTGTGACGGCGTTTCCTCACGACGTTTCTAAGTGTTACCCGTTGCCCTAGCTTGCACGGTGGTCATAGCCTGGCCGTGCCTCGTTTCCGTGGGTGTCGTTGGTCTGGCCTTGTGCGGACCAGTGCTTTTAGTGGTTCTCGGTTTGGTGTCCTCTGGCTTCGCAGTTCCGTTTCCGGGTGCCAGTCCGTGGTGGCACCGGCGTGTATGGTCTCCCGACCTCGTGGCGTGTCCGGGTCCGGAGTGGTTCTGTGTGTGGGCCCTCGACCCTGTGGAGGTCTGAGGTGGCCGTGCTTATGGTGAGACTTCGTTCTCACTTGTTGTTGCGTAGTCTCGGCTGTGTGCCGAGTGTTGCTTACGCTGTGTGTCCGACTCCGTTGGTTTCTGCGGGAGTCGTGTGTGTAGCCCGACCTCGTTGGGTCGTGGCGTTGCGCTGTTCGGTTCCGCTGCTTGGTAGTACCCTGCTGTAGGTGTTACTCGTTTTACAATTTCCTAGTGTAGTTTCCTGTTTTCGGAGTTCCTGCTGCTCTGGCCGGTGAGGGATGGTAATCCCTACTGGGCCTTGTTCGCGAGGCACCACCCCTACTTCCTTCACTAGGGCTCGTCGTCGTGGGAGCTCGGTGTCGACGGGTTGCGGAGGCGGCTGTGGCGCCGTATTGTTGTCAGCAGCAGTGAGAGTGAGCGTTGTGAGCTCTTGTAGCCGAGTGAGCTGAGAGCTGTGTTTTGCAGTCCTCGGGGTATGCCCCTTAAGGACTGCACCTTTCTTCTTGTACCTGTGCTTTTGCTTGGGACGCGTTGTACAGAATTTTCTATATTGTACATATTGTTATAGTTGTTTAAATTCAGTACATATCTCACTAGACTTGTTCATATAACCCTTCCGGATCTTCAAATCCGTGGGTGGCGACGAAATTTCGGGCCCCTGGCGGGGGGTCCGGGAGGTCGGGTCGTTACAACACAAGGACGATCTGAATGTTGGAACGTTACAGAACCCCTTCTAGGCGCACGTCCCCTGTGCAGCAACGACACTCCAGGATGGCTGCTTCAAAAGCTTCCTTGGCGTACTCCACGGATGCTAGGTGCCGCCCTCGCTCCTCGCCGACCTTGAGGCCGACCTTCTAGCAAGTCGCGCCATACTGCTCCAAGTCTTCCTTGAAGTTCGGCCCCGACTTGTACTTAGCCACCCCACAGGCCTCTGCCTCGGACAGAACTTTGGCAAGCGCCTCTTTCTCTGCCCGAGCAACGGCGAGGGCGAGCTCGGAATCTCAGAGCGCTATTCGAAAGTTCTTCACCTCCTTTTTCAGCTCGGCTTCCCAGCTCTGGTGCTGCACCTGGAGTTCCTCGCAGAATGCGAACTCAGCATCCCACATCTGCCGATGGTCCTGAGCTCGCAGGGCGAGCCTCTTCAACACTCCCAGTGACTATTCGACGGCGTCCACCAGTGCCTCCACGTCAACTGCACCGTCCTCGTCTGCAGCATGCTCCTGAACTTCCTCCGAACGTTTGGGGGTGTCCTCCGGACTCAGCCCCTGGCACCTTGCTAGCACTTCGATATGAGAAGTGTTGAGGAAAGGGGGATGGCTCCTGGGTAGACCCCCTTGGAAACGTTCCAAGGCTGCTTCTAGAGCCGCTGCCTAAGGTTGCGCCGGAGACCTCGCCCTCAGCGACTGAGATAGAGGCACTCGGTACTCCTGGAACCAGTGCAATTCCCGATGACAACATCTATCTGCCCGGCTGAAGGATCCTCTCCGCAGACAGCATCACTAACTCCCGCATCAGCCGCCACCTCCTGGCCTTCTCCCGCAGCAGGTGACCCACGAGGTCCTTCCTCCTCGGCCACATCTGCCTGCTCGACTTTGGACGGCCCCACCACTGTCGTCTGTGGCTGGCCCTCTACGGCCGCATCAGTGGTGGGAGGAAGAAGGGCCATGGCCCTAGACGCCTCCCCTAAGTGTGTCGCCTCTACGGCCACCTCGTAAGACAGCTCTTGAGCGATAGCGGCTTCGCCTTCTGGCACCCCTCGCGATGGCGCTAGATGCTGCAGCCACAACTCCCTCCGCTGTTTGGCCCTCGGTGGGGCCTTGGGGCGCAGACACCCACACTTGCTCCTCTGGGGAACCTTCATCAGACTGGTCGCTTAGCACGACAAGTCCTAGTTCGGAGACTACCCCTGCAGTGGTCAGGGTCTTATCTCGATCGTCGTCTGTAGCCTCGCCTACTCGGCCGCCTTCGTCACCTTCCTCCGCTTGTGAATTTGAAGTTGGAGAACCTCCTCCTCTTCCTCCTCCTCGGCCTCCTCCTTGGCCCCTCTTCACAGCCCTCTTCGCCGCCTTGGGTCTGGATTCCCCCCGAAGACTAATCTTCAGGGGACTCTTCTCGGCAGATTGCCCTCCGGCAGGGCGGCTCGTTGCAGAATTGGTCAGGGGTGGACCCTCACCAACGAATGCCACATATGAAGTGAAGGAGATCTACTCGGTGTAGAGGGCCATCTCCTCCATATCACGGCCAGCAGCCAGCTCTTCGGCACCTGCACAAGGAGGAAGAGTTAGGGGAGCATCTCCTCAGCAAATCAAAAAAGAGAAAATGAAACACCACTTACTCCATGCTCGGTTGAGCCCATGCTTGACGAGCTGGGCCCCCGTCAAATACTCCTCAGCCTTGTCCACCATCACATTACTAAGGCGGTCAGATATCTTTCGCGCGTCTGGACTAGGAGGGGGACCATGTCCTTGTTGAGTGGGTCCCCAATTCGAGTAGGGAACCCTCACTTCGGTGCTTCACCCCCCTCATGGCTTGCGATGAGAAAACCCGATGTGTCCACCCCTTGTGATTGGAGTATTTCGGCGAGAAGTGGATCCACATCTTGTTCGGCCGGTGTTTGGTGTAGTAGATTCCAAGGCCGGCCATCAGAGACGTCGTGAGGCTAAAGTGTCCGCGGAAGAGATCCGCCGTCGGCACGATGTCGCATACCTTGCAAGAGATGTAGAAGACGCAGATTGTGTGCCATGAGTTAGGTGTCAACTGAATGGGGGCAATCCTCCACGCGTTGAGGATGTCCCTGGAGACCGCCAGCAGCGGTAGCTGAAACCCTGCCTCCAACAGGTCCAGGGACATGGCTATGCACCCAGGCTTCTGCAGCAAGCACGAGTCCTCCTCCTTGGCGAGGATGATGTCATACTCTTCAACGATTCGATATCGCTCCCAGAGGCCCTCGAAGAACTAGTATCTCGTCCTCTGAGACGCCTCCAGCACTGCCCCGCTGGCTCTGGCAACCACAACACTCTTCCCCTTCTGCAACATTGTTGACGGAGGAAGAAACGATGAGGAAGAAGAAGACGAAGACGGCGAAGAGGGGAAGCAGCGAAGGAATGGGAAGAAGACGACGGGCACAAGTGACAAAGGTTCATGCTAAAGCTGGAAGGCGTGAGCCTTTGCCTTCTCCCCTCCTCATCCTTATAAGGAAAGAGGAGCACGAAATCCAAAAACAAAAAAATAGCGGTTTTCCCTCAAACAGACCGTTCAAACGTGCCACTCCATGTTCTCTAGGCGACACGTCATCCCTGCCATGATGACAGATCCGTCCCCGAGGAGAGCGTCCAACGGTGTCACACTAGAGCCGTTCTCACCAACTCGGTCGATATCGCATTGAATGCGAGTGACAACCCAGCAGGCCTCCACTCTCAAGTGCCGCGGTACCCGAGCCAGCTTGAGAGCATGGGGGGTAAGTTTGGAGGCTATTTCTAGCCTCCTAGGCCTGCGAAGCCCATCATGGCTCATCACGGCCCATCATGGCCCAATAGGTTGGTGTGGCCTCTAGGCAGCATGCCACATGTCCTCGGGTTCAGCCCAAGGCCTCCGAACACGCTTCAGCCACCAAGATGCATAAGGGTCCCAAGGATAGCCTCCGAACACCTCATAACCCGTTCAACCAAGTCAAAGCACCAGGCAGGCCATGCTCGGACCCTTGAAGCAGCCTGCCACGGAGCACGGATACGCATCCGAACACCGAGCAGCCTAGCTGGACACTGAGTAGAAGCCCTACTCGGTATCGACATGTTGCGATAAGGTCGCACTCGACCGGGCCGACGCCACCCTAGTGTTGCGACGCGCATTGCGGTCGCGACATCAACGGGAGGACAAATCGCCAGAATCCTCAATCCCGGGGTCGCCCACGAGCATACAACAAACCACACAGGGGAGGGGAGCATGGGAAAGCTATCTAAACTAATTAGAAAGCACAAAGAGCTCCCAATCCACTCGGATCGAGAAGAGTTCAAGTAATCCCTACCTTTCACGAAGAACGAACTCCAATAGGGCCCTTCACGTCGGTTGGCCACCACCTCCTCACTCCACACAAGGTCCACGACGTCGGGAACATGAGCACGGCCTGCCTCCTCGCCTGAAACGCACAAAGGGGAGAGAGGGAGGCGGAGCACCGCCGGAGGGGGAGAAGAGCGGGGAAAGAGGGAAAGAGGGGGAAGGGGTCGTCGGCCAAGGTCTTAAGCCTTCGGCACCCAGAACGCGACATACCACCCCCTCGTGTTAAGGACCTTAACGCGATAGGTCAACGGACCGTGACAAGAACGCGTCCCCCAAGGATGCCGTGACAATGCGACAGGTCGTACTGACACACCTACCACCCTGAAGGTGTCAAACGACCGAAACGACAGAAAGCAGTGACGACCCGTTGACCGGTCGCGACATCAAGACGCGACGGCAACCCCGGGCACGACAAGAACACGACGCACACAGTCATCGCGACACGGATGACTGCCACGTCAAACACTCCCGACGCGACATTAACGCATCGCCCAGTCTGGACGCATTAGTGGCCAGTCATCCAAGACACTGGACGGAAAGCTGGGAAGCCATGTCTTACAAATACACACCAGTGAACCTTCTTCTCAAGTCTCTCTACAGTCCGGTCTGATTTAGGCATCGGAGGGTTCGTCCCGATTCTCCAACCGGCCCCCTCTGATCCTCTTCTGATCTTGCAGGCCTTCGTCCTCACCGGCAAGCGTCTTCCTTCTCTCTTTAGTGGAGGCTCGTTTGGCTCAGATCCGAACAGGGAAGCACCACCATAAGCATCATCCATTCATTTCTCCCATGGGCGATCTCTTGATAGAAATATTCGTTGTACTTCTAAATATACTTTAAAATATATTTTTATCTTTTTTATTGATCAACGCACTTATGATATATTATGTCCATCTAATAAAAAATCAAAAATATTATTTAAATATATTTGAAAATGCAACAAAAATATTTGCACCCTTAATGCAAGTTCTTTTGGTTGAGAGTGACTCAAGACTACCTCCTTGTGTGAGAAAGACCTCCTTCAAACCACGGAATCTTCATTTCACTTCCTTATGCTTTGCCTACTTTGTAGGAGATCATTTAGGTCTGCCCAACAAGTAGCAAGGAAAAAGCCAACTTCATTTACGAAAGGTTTGTGGCTCAAATGCACTTGGACATCACTTTCAAAGGAAAAGTTTTTAGGTTTATTTCTTTTACTAAAAGAGCTTGTGGCCCAATTCTGGTGGACATATCTTTCAAAGGAGAAAATTTCATACCCAAGGGTCATCAAACTTGTGAACTTTAAAATTAGCTCTCCAATAAGAGTTACATATTTTAAAACGTCATTGGCAAGAACATAAAAAAATTACAATTAAATACTTGAAAATACTGGGTCACTGCATAGCCTCACCAAGAAAGATATTTCCCTCTTTTCAGAGGCACACAGCATTTGATGCTCTTCATGTCGTAAGCATCAAATACGAAGTGTTTCAAAGAGTATGTGGCTCAGCAATACCTTAAAAAAAAAAAAGAGAGAAGTCATATTTTGATACTTATCCTGAGCTCAATATTTGTGAAATTATTTAAAGATTATAAATTCCTTGACAAAAAAATTGCAAAATATTACCTCTTGGATCATATAGTACCTATCCTTTTTCCTATCCTTTAAAGGGATGCTTATTTCCTCAATGCCTCTGAATTTGTCAGAATCTGGTATATAGAAGGTAAACAATGGTTTAAACTTATAAATGCACAGAAGAATCTCTGGTTATTTATTCTTAGATATCTACATCTCAAAGGATAAGATGCGCAATGAATAGTATTGAAAATTACTAAAATTACATGCATACAGCTTTTACTTGCTAAATACATGAAACATGTATAAATATATACCAAAGGTTTGTGGATGAAGAAAATTTCTATTTGAGGACCCCGGTTGGGTCGATCGGTTAGAACTCTTGCTTAAAAGCAAGAGGTCCCGAGTTCGATTCCTGGGGGGGGATTTACCTGATTTACATGCAATCCTCGAGGTGTGTAAATCCGGGGTTTTTTGATCAAGTGGGGTAAGGGCAATACGGGTATACGGAAAGTAAGAGCTGCCAAGTCCTGACCTTGGAGTTCACGAACACCAATCCTTGAGTCCACAAAGCCACACGGAGTGAGATTTCCTCGTTATCAAAAAAAAAAAAAAAAATTCTATTTGACCTATATGTGGGTATTTTGTTTTCCTTATCCTAAATAAGGAGGACAAGGTTAATGTCCTTATCTTAACTTTCCTCTAAGGATCAGATATGGATGAATACTTATCCTGTCCTTGTGCAGTACTGCATCCCTTCATGGGAACAAATAAAAGTGAAAGTCCACATCAGATGTGGGTCTCCCAAGAAATGGAAATATTATCTACAGCTGTCTCTACAAAATTAATGCTTACCCTGCACAATAACTTAATCATAATTTGTGCAAACATTTTCCTTTGTCTTTCTAAGATTTGTGTATTTTCAAGGTAACAAATTTATGTGCATATATTTTACCCACAAAATGTATAAAAGGGAAAATATGCACATACCATGTCAATGTGCAGAGGAGACTCCAATCCAGGGATTACCCTTTTGTCCTTGATAATATTAACTCTTTTTTATCCAGAAAAAAAAGAAGAAAAGTTAAACCCTACATCATAAAAAACTTCACATAGTATATAAATCTAGTTATTTCTCAATATTGCAAATCCAGGACTAAAGCCACTCAAACTATGTTTTTATCGGCATGTGTTAGTAACCTTAACAATCTCTCGATTATTCCTCTTAATTAAAAGCTCGTGTAAAATCCCATTTACATGTACGACAATACTAATGAGATATCACTAAAGAAAATAAATTTGTTTCTCACAAACTCGACCACATAAAAAATTAAGAGCAATCTAATATAGACTCTCATAAATCCATATATTATCTCAGTTTTTTTTTTTTTTGGGGGGGTGTGGTTTTGAACACTAACCTATTACACTCATCATTAGAGGCTTATCTCATTATTCGAGGTTGGCACTAATCTATTACACTCTTCTTTAGAAATTTCTTATAATCCTACTCATCATAAGATTTGAATCTCAGACCTTACAACCTAATGTACACAGAAAACTAACTACTAAGCTACTCACTAAATAGAGAAATATTTAGTGCAAACATATATTTATATTTCAGTTATAAGTGGACTCATAAAATTTTGAGTGCGAAAAACTAATTACTAAACTACTCACTAAATAGAGAAATATTTAGTGTAAAAATATATTTATATTTCAGTGGATTCATAAATTTTAAGTTAAATTCATAAATATTTGAGTTGAACTCATAAAATAACGTATCATAACAAATTGATCCATCATAAATGAATTAATAGAAGAAATATTCTATTTCAAACGTAAGAGTTCTTCTGTAAAAAACATTTCTCAAATATATAAGATTCTGACTCCTCGTATGTGATCTCAATATGCAAGTGATTCAACCAAAGAAAAATACTTGGTACACCACATAACACTATATGATTGGCTGATGTGATAACTATTTAATGACAAGAATATATATATATATATATATATATATTCTCTTATATCTTATAAAAACATACATTAAATATTGTATGTGATCTCAATATGTTTTTATAAGAGAATATATATATATTGTATGTGATCTCAATATATTTTTATAAGAGAATATATATATATATATTCACGACATAGTCTTTGGGTACGGCCTCACTGTATCATCAATACAGATCGTTAGATTTTAATCTAAAATCTAACGGTCTATCTATATTTATCGAACAAAATCGAACACCGAGTAGAATCGAACACCGAACAAAGAATATTTCGAACACATAAACACCAAATACAGATGTACTGTAGCGCTCCGCCGTTATATTGAAATTCAACGATCTGTGTTATGCTACGGCAGAGCCGTATCAAAAGACCCCACTGCATCATAATATTTCTATAATATATATATATATATATAGCGACCTCAACCTCTTTCTTCTCCCATCGCAGAAGGAGATAACCGATGTGACACCGTCGGTGCACACGGAGCAATTGCCCAACGTCGATGCCTCCTCTTAGCAACCTGAGGGCAGTTGTTTTGGTCCGAGAGAGACCTCTGTCCTCCCATCGAAGACAGCTTTTTGGTACGATGGAGACGTCCCCCACCGCAATGGGGCTCCGCCCTCGCTTGTGGGAAACCGCGTCTCCTTTCTGCCAAACCAAAACGCAAGCGCGAGATGTAACATTGGCGTTTTGGTGCAGCCCCCCACATCACATGGGAGGAGGGTGCAAGTCCTCGTCCCAGCTTTGGTTGCTCAAGCAATATTGAAGACGTTTTTCCTAAGTTGTGGATCACATCTTGCTCTAAGTTAAAAGGAGGAGATCTCCTTTCCTTTCCGTAGGTATAAGAGATCAGTGTTGTCTGTAATCACCATCTTTTTAACTTAATTTGTGAGTGGTTACAAATAGGTTGGTTGTCATCATGTCATGTTTTGTCACGGCCAAAGATTTATTGAACTTTCGACAGTGCAATAAATATATTTTTTATTGATCAATATACCACCCACCACAATAAGAAAGATAAAAGAGCTTATTTTTCTTTACCATGCACATGTACATAGCTTCCGGTGGCTGTGCTCATATGGAAGGAGGAAAACTTTTCCTGAGTAGAATTACATACATGTGATGAATTAAATGACATATATATATTATTATAAGAATGAGGGTGACAATAAAAGAGGTAGAATATGATGATGGATACAACTTATTTTTTTTCTTACATCGGAAAAAATATATTCTTTATATTACCACTTATTATACACACTTATTATTCACTTATTCATACATCAAATATTACTAAAGACACATGAATTCGAATCGCCATAGCTATTTTTCATAACCTTTCTAGAGTTAACGTGTCTTTCTCTCTCTCTCTCCCCTTTTTTTCAACACTCAGGTTAATTTCTCTCTCTCTCTTCTTTTTTTTTTTCGACACTCGAGTTAACGTCTCATATTGTCTTATACTTGAAGACTGAAATCAAATCTTATACAAAAACTCCTTGAATGTGATAGCTTCCAAAAAAAATTGTCCAACGTTGTGATAGTACATGCAATGATTCGATCGCATAGGTGTCCTTTTCTTTGTTGATACACGAAACAATTTTAAGATACATGCATATATATATATATAGTATTTATTTAAAGTATCTATTTATCTATACTAATAAAACCGTCTTAATCTGGACATGTGACACCACTAGGGTCCATGCAGCAGTTTTGTTTTTTTTTTTTCAAAATGGGAGGGGTAAAAAATCTGTAACATTTTTTATTTTATTTTTTCAAATAGAGGCGGCCGCCTACAAGACGAGTCGCTTGCCTATTTGAAAGCGGGTCATTCGTCTATTTTCAAATAGGTAGACGGTTCACACCCACTTCTTTAAAAACTTATTAAAATTTAAAAAAAATTATAAATCTTTTTTATTTTTTTATATTTATATTCGTAGATCGCACGAGAGGAGAACTAGTTAAAAACATTAGACATATCCTCCTCCCACATGTTGGTGATCCCATATATGCGGAGGCTACTACACATCACAGGTGGGCGCGGTCAAGTGGGGGTGGTGCTGCTGGCCAGCAACCCCGCGTGCCGGGTGCGCGGGAAGAGGGGGGCCCACCACAGCTTTTATCAGGGTGCGGGCGATCGACGGAATCCGCAACCGCCCGGACCAGATCGGACGGCTGGCGATGGCGACCAAGTGGGGTGGGGCGCGCCGGTGTTGTTTGGATAACGTGCCGCGTAGGACCGCAGAGCGCGGCCTGCCCAACTTGCGCGCGCGGGTCGAGCAGGCGGGGTGGGCCGGCCGGCCGGCCTTCGGTTGGTCGCCACGCCTCCGATTGGGAATCTGGTGGGCCCCGCCCTCGCAATCGGAGATCGACCGAATCTGTAACGCCCTCCTGAGAGCCCGCGCCCCCGCCACCTCACCCCACTCTTGACACGGAGGACGCAGATCCTCTAGCGTCCCCGGCGCACTGCGCCAAGGCAATGGCGCGCTAACGAGACTCGCAAACGAGTAAAATTTCTTCTCTTTCTAGAGGGACTTTTAGAGTTACGTAACATGTCACATAAATGGTGTCTCGTCCTTTTTTTTTCTTAATATGCTTCAAATATTATAAATTGTTCTTGAAATTTCGAAACGAGTTGATTCATGTGGTACCTTTTTTGCACGAAGTACATATATAAAATCATATTGACCTGATACTTTCTTCACAAAAAATTTTCCACACACCTCACGTGAAATAGGGGCAATATGACAGTCTGATAACTCAGATAGTGTTTAAGTGCAACTTTTAATCATATGAGATCTACTCTCGTAATGAGAAGATGAACGATTACAATATAAGTCACTCAAGTTTCTCTCATTCAAGAGACAGACGTGGTAGAATTGATAACTCATCTCCCATTCAAAAAGTGTATTTAATTTTTCTTATTCTCATAAAAGGATATTGTTTGGTTCCTCTCATAATATATTCTTTTTCATCTAAAATTTATCACGTAGCAAAAAAAGTACAAATGTGTAAACACCATGGTTATTACAAGGCTCAAAATTTTCACCTCTTAGTATTCAACACTGAGCCTTAAGCCAAGTTGAGTTCTTCTTTATTAAAAACAAAAATCTCTCATCCATCTTAAACGAAGGAATGTTGGGAGCCATTATTTATCTTCCTTTTTTGGCGCCCACAGAAGATCCGCTCTCTTAATTAAGAAGGCCAGTAGTATAATTACTTTTTATATCAAAATTTTATGATCATTTTTTCATTTAGAAACTATTAATTACTTACCACTAATCTATTTCACAATTCTTCATTCCTAAAGTACCAATCTCACACCCTCTCAATCTCTATTTAACACGAAGAACATACCTAATCGACCCTATTTTTTTAACATTTTAGATTTTATGACCTGGTATTAGAATATAATTATATAATTAAGTAATAAAATTAAATAATTTAGATTCAAAATTATATAGAACTAAACTTGCGTTAATTTTTTTTCTAACCAAATCTGTGTCGTATGGTATGAACAAAGGAGACGATGGAGAGGATTCCAACATTGCCTCTGCGGCGCAATGCGCCCGGTCCAGGCGCTGTTCACCCCGGTCCAGCACGGCACCTGGCGGTCGATCCGGAGAGGCGAGCCGGGCGGTTGGGCCTCGTCCGTACGTGGCGCGGGCCGCTTGCCCCTGCCGTTATATGTCATCTATTTTACTGCGGATTTGTTCCTGAGCTCCGTCCACGGTTTCCGCCCCAGCGGCTGCCCCCGCCAGCGCAAATCCTCCTCCCCGGCCGCGGTCTCTGTCAAACCCATCTCTCCCTCTCTCCTCTCCTCTCTCCTCTCTCTCTCTTCTTTGTTGGACGGGGTGGTACTGCGGGCAGCGGTGATGTGCTCCCCAGTCCCCAGGACGCCCACGAAACCTCGGAGTACGAAGACCCAGCCGCCGCACCCTGTTTCTGGCCTCCGCCGTCGACCTTCTTGCCCTGCGTGGCCTCCCTCTCGTCTCTCTTTCAGCCGCTCCCCCAAGGGCCCCCTGCCTGACTCAAATGCTCATACGTCACGGCTTCTATGAGTTCGAGCTCCTCGTCGCACCATCAGCAGGCCGGGGGTGCCGCAAGCGGCTCCGGGAAGAAAATACGTAAACCCTACACCATCACCAAGTCCAGGGAGAGCTGGACCGAGGAGGAGCACGCGCGGTTTCTCAAGGCGCTCCATCTGTAATTTCCCCTTACCCGCTTCCTCTGCCTTCCGGCCGCGGCCCAGCCGATGCCGGCATTCCTTCCCCCACCCCCCATCTTTGTCGCATGTTTGGTGTTTCACATATTTTTTTTCTTCTCCGTGGACGTTGATTGGATTCTATCTGAGTTTCTTGTGAAGGAAGCGCCTTTGTTTTTAGCTCCTACGACAAGCGGTTCGCTTGACATGGGAGAGTCGACACTGTTTCAGATGTGCCTTGTAGCTGGAGGCATTGCATATGGGATCTCCCACTAATACGTGGTTCCATCTCGTTTATGTTGTCCAATACAGTTATGATCGAAACTGGAAAAAAATCGAGGATTATGTGGGCACGAAGACTGTAATCCAGGTAGGGCACTCAGTTTTTGATGCTTTTTTATATTGCAATTATGTTGTCTATGACGCCTATCATAATTTGACTTGTTGCTGTATTGTGTCTTTGTTCTCATGACGTCGGAATGTGTTCTCTGTTTATGAGGGTATGAATCTTGAGTTTACATGTCCTTTGCATCTCGGATTTCATGTTTCTACTGTGTTGGAAATGGTGGGCGTTGATGCGTTTAGATACTTAGTTCACTTTTGGATTACGATGCTGTATCACTTTGTGATGTTGCCGATGGGACCTTTGATCCTGGATCTTGCCGCTGAGCTGCTCTCAGTCGTTTGCTTGTCATAATTTTATCTATAGTGAGCTTTTTGGTATGGCCGATCTATTTTGCTAGTAATTTTGATCAAAAGTCTATATAGTTGCAGTATATTGCCCTAAACACTAATTTTATCTAGACTAAGCTTCTTTGGTATGGTAGATCCATTTTGCTAGTAATTTTGATCAAAGGTCAATGTAGTTGCAGTACACTGTACCCTTGGACATTCACAGCCTTCCTTCAGCTGGGGTAAAATTCAAAAGATTCGATTGAGTAGTCACGTTTTGATGAAGAGAGGTTCCTCCACCTTCTAGGGTAAGACAAAAAGAAAATAGCTAGTTGAAGGCTATATCTAGCTCTCATTATTTACTGCCAACTACTATAAGACATGTGCAGAAAATTTCTACTCCATTGGATTTTGAACATGGGACTAAACGACAACACCAGCCCCTTGTGCCGAACCAACTAGTTTGGGCTGCAACATGGGTAGAGACAAGTGTCCACATGTGGAGAGACGATCCATTGGGTAAATCTGCTTTGATATCATGTTAAAGGCCTGAATTCTAACCCAAAACCTAGACATTGAGTTGAGAGAATTCTCTACACATATAGAGGTGAAAACTCCCATGGATTTTCAATATGGGACTAAATGACAATATATATATGTTTCTTTGAAAGCTACCTTTGTTCAGTTTGCTGCTTGGCTTCAATTCATAAGAAGTTGTTCATCTGATATCATATACAAGATAATTTAATGTTTTCTCTTCATCTGGCTGAAAATATATTCTGAACAGATTTGGTAAATTCACTTGTACCTACTAAGCATATTCCTGGGCATAGAAGAATTGGTTTTTTATTTCTGAGTATCTGAACTCGAAAGAAACTGATGAAAATGCTTCCAGAGGATGTAATATGAAATCTTGTTCCTCTTCTTGCACCAGCGCTAATTCAAATACAGATCATGTTCAGATATTTTATATTTGCAGATAAGAAGTCATGCTCAGAAATATTTTCTGAAGGTTCAGAAGAATGGGACGGACGCACATGTGCCTCCTCCTCGTCCCAAGCGCAAAGCAACCCATCCATATCCTCGAAAAGACTCTAAAGATGGTTCTGTTCTATTTTTCATCAAGATCAGTTGTTATTTTTGACTTCATATGTTGTATTTTTTTGACGTTCTACTATTTTGGATGTTATGCAGATATTTTACTAATGCAAGCATCTATGGCCCATCCATCTTTAGTGGGTTGCCTTACACCTTATAGCTTGGGGACTGACCCATCTCTGCTTATGCAATACACAAACATGGGGACAGTGCCACTGCTGGACAATCCCACCATTCTCCATGGAACCGAAGGTAGTTGCACGACATTTTTTTTCAGTTTGACTATCAAGTTTAGCTTTATTTATTTATTTATTGAAGAAGGGGTATCTGATTTCATAATCCAGCTGCTCATATGAGATCTGCATATTTTATTTGAGAACTCTTGTATCCCGAGCATATCTATAATCATGAAGCATCTACATTTCAGGCTATTTCCAAACAATGGAAGGAACAAATGTTGGTAATGATAGTCCTTTCTGGACAACAAGTTCAAGCAAACAATTGCTGAATTGTGAGGCACCAACGCAAGGGCATCCAGGTTCCTTACAACATGGTAGTGATTATCATCTTTGTAATTTTTGTCCATAAATTTGGCTGGCTGGCCTTTGATTTTAATCATCTCCTTCCTCTGCACAACAAATAACCACCAAAATGTATCTGGATCATTTTTGTATCCAGGAGAAAGAGTTAGTGAGGAACATATGAGGCTTCTTTCTCTATTACGTGGCGGATTATTATCTAGAGAAAGTGCATTCAATTGGGAATTGCAATCATCCCCATTTGATATTCTTTTGACAGTCATTCCCCCTTGGGCTAGTAATAAAGGTCTGCTCTTATGGACTTTGAACAACGATAGATCCTGTTTGGATCAAGAATGAGTAATTAAGGAAAAATAGGCCTGGTATAGAATGCATAGATATTGGAATATTTGAGTAATTTGTCAGCCAGCTGCGGCCATTTACCTTGTCCAGAATGTTTCTGTGGTGACATGCCTCATGCTGGGTCAAAAGCTAGTCTCTAAACGAAGACTTTGTGAATGAAAAATGACAGCTGCCTGAATCCCAGATTTCCTGATGGTCTGTAGTCAGTTACCATCTATAGACCTTCTGAAGATTCCTAGTCTGGAACTGCATCTCAAGTCTGCACTGAAACCTGAGCATACTACCACTTAAATTCAGATCAAGTCCTCATAGCCTCACCAGTTAACTAGGCAGGCATACCCAAATACCCCAGATCATGGTATATGCTGGTTCAAAGTCATGTCTTGGTGGCTAAAGTACATTTTCATATGACTTCTGGCAGTACTGAAGTTGCTGGCATTACAAATACAATGAGAAAATTAAGTTTTTTACTGTTGAAGAGCTCCATGAAAATAACTTCTATTTATTGATGTTATCTAATACATATCTCAGAGGTTGTAAAGACGTTAAGGAGTTATGTGTCAGTTGTACATCACTGTTTGTGTAAACATGGCAGATGTTCAGGCATAGACTTAGAGAGTTTACTTTTCTGATTCCAAAGTGTTGGATATGTGCATGAAGTATGATTTTTAGTTCAAATTAACAGTTATAGCAGTCAATTCTAAGTCAAGCCACTTTAAAGAAAAGGTAGAACCATGTATAAGTGTAAAGAAAGATGCCTTCCTGATTCAGATATTTACAAACCTCCTTGTTAAGAACTTTGGTGACTGATTCTTCAAAATGTAAGGATCTTTATGAGGTGACCAAGATGTCTAAGGTGATGGCTGTCGAAGGGTGTAAGGATGGGTGGGTGACTTGCAATGGATATGCAGTCATAATTCTTGGGTTTCTTTGAAGGGCAGCATGTGACACATGTTGTCCAGTAGACAGGGATTTTTGAGATCTTATATACCATCCCCTTTTCTATTTAATGAACTTTTTGGTGGTAATTACTATCCAAAATTGAGGGGGGGGGGGGGGGGGGGAAGGAAGTTTTCTATTTGTTGTGGTGCCACTTTTGCCATTAACTGGAATAGGGCATGATCCTCGTATATCAGGTGCAATATACTGATATAACTGTATCATATAAAGATGAACACCATAGAGAAGAGTGCCAAAACTGACCAATATCATGTCTTGTGGAGGTTCAACTAACTTGAGATTGACTTTGTGGAAGTCGGTCGAAGTGAGCAGGGAAGATACAATTGGTTCCTTTTGCCATTACTTCCAAGTTTAAGTACCTAGACATCTCTTGCATTAAGTGTTGTAGTGTATTCCATGGTAAAGAAAGACCATATCAGCAAATGTTCACTAGCTGAGAAGTATAGTTTCTCAGTGTCTAATTTCCTTCAACCTAGGGGTGAACTTTGCTTCTTTCTTCAAAAATTAATTGTGTGGCAAATTATTTCATTCAAAAGTAATGAATTCTTTTGCATCTATTTTGTAGTTCGACCAAACTTTGCTAAAGTGTACAGATTCATTGGAAGCATCTTTGATCCAGACACTAAAGGTCATATGGAGAAGCTCAAAGAGATGGATCCCATCAATGTTCAAACAGTATGTTTCTTGTTCTCTTTGCTTTCTTACTTTTGTATTTTATCTGTTAAAGCATGAATTTTGATCTCTTATAATGGTTTGAGTTATCACATGTTAACTGGTGAAAAATGAGATCATGTTGTTAACACCATACTAACCAGTGTTTTTGCTAGTTTAATGTACTGATGTCATGTCCTTTTCTGCCTCATTGCTGGACTGTTCACTGACTTGTATTAGAGAACTATATATTGGGAGCAGTTCAATGGTTCTATAATGAACATGGTCAGCTCTTGTGAATGACTTTCATATCTTCCCACTCTTCAATCACTATACTTCTAAAGTTGTGTCCAAAGGCATAATGGATTCTGGGAGGTTGAGGCCTCAAAACATGATATAGCCTCTAGTGGAGAAAAGTAGGTTTGCCATAAGGGAAAGAATTTCAGTCACTTGTTTGGAAATGGATAAGATGCTTACTTTTGGCAAACTTAATGTAAGAATGTGGGGAAAAGGAACTCTGACTTGGTTTTGGTCATTCATTAGAAGCTAAAGTTTGATAGATTCCACAATTTTTATGTGATTTTTTGCCCCTACAATGAGCATTTATTATCTTCTTCATGCACTGAAACTATTATGTGCTTTTAGGTTTTGTTGCTGATGAGAAAACTTGTTGTCAACTTGTCAAGTCCTGAATTTGGCCCACTTGTGAGTATATGTTCCTTCATTGCCAATGAATTACAGTAGGATGTTTATTCTTTTTGCATTTCTTTTGAGAAAAGGTAGCAACCCTTCCTGCATATTTTCGGAAACAGGCTAGTAAGGACTAAAGTACTTTACTTGAAATTCCATTAATATCTATGATTCTTTACATGAAATTCCTGAACAACAGGATGGTAAGAAGTAGTGCACTTCTTTTACATAAGTTCTTCATGTCCAAAGTGTAGATTAGATCTGTTAGCATATTTTTATGGTTTGAATGTTTTGGTCTTTTGTGCCTTCTTTCCACTTTCTAGACATTGGGCTTGCCAACCTTATAGGATATTTTACAAATTTGGGAGTTATTTCTCCCTTTGTGACCAAGTGTCCATTACCACATTTCAATGTTATCTGAATTTTATGACAACATCAGTTTGTTTTTCGACAGTATTAATTTTCATAATTTTCTAATTATTTTTGCTTACGGTTATCTCTTCCCGTCTATTTTTAATAGTTAACCTTCGATTCTTTGTTATGTATACAAAGCAAAATTTAAGAAATTCTTGGCTTAGGTTTTATAGGTTTTCCTTGGCAGAGACTGGTACAGAGTTACTCCTGCTTCTTTCTCCATCTGAACTTTTTCTGGAAACAAGGAATAGTGTGATTGTTTCCTAGATGCATTAAATTTGGTTCATGTAGCCAATTAATTAGGCCTCCCAAGATGTCAAAACTTGTCATGTTGTCCTGAGTTTCACTAAGCAAAAGCTTGTCTCTGTTTCATGGAATTCTGCTCTCATTTCTCTGAAGAACTTCAGGTTACACTTTGACCAATATGGGAATAGGCTTGTTGGATTTGAATGTGGGTTATGTTATACGTATTCATAGTAGCTCCGAAATTGCTCAGCATTTCATGTAGAAAAATCTGTTCCAAGCTAAGATGATGACCAATTGCTGTAGAAATTTACTAGCCGTACCTGTTCTTCTGCCTAATGCGCAAACTGTAAGAAGTATGTATTTGCTTATAGCACAATTGAGAGACATGATGATGCATGAAGAAAAAGAAATCCCAAGGACACAGAGATATTCGTGATTCAGATATAAGGTTTGCATGCAGGTCTAACATGAAATTTCTAGATGAAATCCAAATCGGGATGTATTAGTTGGGGTAAAGTTTACCTACTGGATAACTGCAATAAGGAACTTTGTATGGTTCTTTATTAAGTGGAATGGGGATCATGATTATAACTTCCTGATATACATTTTGTCTCATCTGATCTATTTTAAAGTAAATACAGAGAAGTCTTATTAATATTTGAAAGGAACCACCGGCGGGCTGTAGCCCAGTTGGCACAGGGTAGGGATAAGATGGGTGCCACACAGGTTGGAACCTGGGTGGTGGTGGTTTTCTGAATTCGGGTGAACAGGCTTTGCCTCTGCTGAACAGGCTTTGCCACTGCAGCAGAGCCCCTCACAACGAAAAAGGAGAGGAAACCTTACAATGCAGTTGAAATGGCAATAAACATTTCATTTGCCTATAGATATGGTAATTTTAAGACATGGTTAAGGGTATTTGGGGAAAATGCTATATTTGAGATATTGATGGATTTTCCAGATTGTGCTATTCATCAGTTTTTCAAGAATCATGTTCAAGACAGAAACATCCATAGTCATTATTTATGAACATATGTCCAAAGAGTACTCGACCCATGGTTTTGCAACAGAGCTGTACTTGACATGTCTTTCTCTTGACTGGGATATGGTGGCTGTTCAGAAGCATATATCCGCTACCTTTGTAGCCATTTGTTGGCCTTCCATGTCCCGAGTTGAGCGGTCAATGAGTACATGATCAGCTATTTACTAACACTGTTTTAAACTCCTTGTTCTCGGTTATTACCTGCACATGTTTAATATTTAATTTGCACATTTTGTAAGGTATCAAAATTTTGTTGTCTGGGTATGTTTTTCCCTCCATTCTTGTCTCTATATACATCTCCATGTCATGTGACAATTGTAGTTATTCTGCACCATTTAACTTGTTTTTTTACAACCCTGGCATCCAAGTTTTATACCTTTTGGCACAAGACTTTTTTACTGTCTTCTTAACAAAGTGAATCCAGCAAGTGCAGAACCTAAAATGCTTTTTCCTTGGCTTGATCAATGTGAATTTATGCTGCTGGCTGTGCATCAACTAACTTGTGGTCTTCTTAATTTTGCCATGAGCAGAAAAGGACACTGTCATCTTATGATGTGAATACCAAAAATTTGGGGTGCTTCACTGTGGATACTCCTGCAACTCAGATATATTGTATGCTTCATTCTCTTGGTTTCAGATCTCTTGCAACTCAGATATACTGTATGCCTCTCCTAATCACAATATTGATCCCATCTTTGTTGACATTTGTTGGAGATTAGGACCAACTTCAAGAACCGTCAGACTATGCATCTGAAGTCTGAAATTCCAATAATTTCACTGCTCATGGTGGAACAGTGATCAATATCAACCAACATCCATATTTGTTTACCACTTGCTGGACTGCATGATACACACAATGCATATTACTCCGTGAACTTGCCCACCATTTATGTGGAAATACCACAGGTGCTGGCCTTTCAAATAATATGTTTTCTTGATACCTCAATCTCGTTGTGTCATTCATCTTCCACAGAACATCTAATTCCAGATGGATGATGTCCTATCAAATGAAATCTGGCAATTCATGAAATGGTGATCACCCCCGAGACTAATCATCGCAAAGGTGTCTGGAGCATGTGAGGAAATGCACGGTTTTGACTTACTAGTTCTGCCTTCTGTGCGGTTAATCCATCTTCTTGACCCTTCAGAGTCCTTCAGGGCCCTTATACACTGGATACGAGAGGTGTTTCTACCGGGAGTATTGTCCTTGTGAATGTCTCAGGGCTGCTTCAGATATTGGTAGTCTGGCTATTTATTTTGATTGTTTACTGCCATTGATGTTGTTATTTCTTCATGGTCATGATGTTTTTCCTACCTTTTGCTGATGTATCGGGGTAATCTTTATGTTTGAAGAATTGATCTGATTAAACATTAGATTGATTCATCTGTTCGTCAAGTCTCCTAACTTGAAGGCATCAGAATGGTAGATGGACATCAGTTCGTCAAGAATGGATTCATGCTCGCTGCAAAACATGGTTTGCACTTTGCAGCAAGCATTGCAAATTTCACTTTTAATCGTCCACATGAGACTCACACTCGATGTGATTGGAGAAATGAAGAAGTCTAGATTAATCTCATTCAGATCCATGTGAACTTATTATCTGGGCACATGCACAGGTGCGGCATCCACCTGCATGTCTGTGATGACTGACAATAGTAATGTTTTCTCTAGATTTTATTGGCAGCAACTTTTGTAATAAAATCATTAACCACGACAATATATATATATAGTGCCATAAAAAAATGAAAATGCACAGGCGGGGTGCCCCTTGGATTTTAATCCAGGAGCCACCGCTGTGTTACGGCGGGGAACATAGCCTTTACGTATATATATGTATCAGACATGAACTTATATTCTTAAACAAACAATCTTCTCGCATACGTGAAAACATCAGCTTTACACAAACTCTCTTATCGCTAAGCATTGTAAGTAAGTCAAATCAACCAGTAATACCTTGATTTCTCTGTATTAACATAATTTTATTACAAAAAAACATACATGCAGAAAGTGACTTTAACAGTCGCTCTCTATTTATACATCGATCACTGTGTACTCAGATGTCAAAATTAGCCTGAATGAAAGTTTGTGCACATTAGATATAGACTTACTGTTGTAGGTTATAAGCGGGATCTTGCCATGTATATAATACTTGGAGAAACACTTAATTGCACATCTGAAGTACACTTATTGCACTTCAGAAGCCTCCCATTGGACGGACACTATGTGCGGCCAGTGCATTTGCCTAGTGAGAGGTCTAAAATGCACTTCAGAAGTGTAACAAATATTTCTCACTTCAAGTTTTAATCCAGAGTCGAGAAACGGGGAGACATTGTTGCCATGTTTGATGCTTTCAGATAGAACAGACCCCCGATTGCACTCATGAATAAGACCCTTGCTCTGACTATGTCATTATTCTTGATGCACAGCCTACTAGGTTTTACCATACTTGTATCAATTATGGAATCATGTGCAATTTGTCAGTCTTTTTATCACCTCATGGCATTCCTCTATTTTTAATGATTGATCAGATCGGAGATCCAATTCTAGTTCTTTTACCAATTCCTGAAGTTCACAACACTACATAATAGGCCCTTTAAGGCGCAAGCACTTGCTGCGAGGAAGAGGCAATTGCAATAAAAAAAGTCTTGTATCTTCTTGCCCTATTACAGTGCGGGAAAAATAATCTTGTCCAAGGACGGATAATACCTCATAGATCAAATGAATCCAAAAGGAACTGGTTTTGCAGATAAAAGTAGCAATCATAAACTCTTACACATTTCAATCAGGTGTTGGTGCACCTTGGTTGAGCTCTGCAAAACGCAGACCTACCCTCATGGAATGCTTCAGAAATTTCTCAGCACATCGACGAATGCAAGTTTCTTCTTGTTTGTCAAGGGACTTCCGGCGGAAGGTGTCCACGCAGTCCGAGAAACATCTCTCCACCAGTGCATTGTACATCCTCAAACTACAGCACAATTCATGAAGATACAAACACTTCAGTGCCAAAAGATAACTGTCTTCTTGTAGAAACTTAATTTTCACAAGGCAATGGATTGTATCAACAGAAGGAAAGAATGTGATAAAATTGCCATTGGTTAAACATCCCAACTGCAAACAAACACACGATCAGTATCTTTTTGACTCGGATATCCCTTCATGAACACTCAAAAACAAAGCTATCACTATGAGCCAGAGCAGACCCCTTTTCAAAACTTTGACAAGCATTTTTCAACTAATTCAGCAGCAAGGACACTAACAAAGAGGCAGAGCTTCGGAGACTGATGGAAATGGAACTCCAGCAGCAAATATTTCAAGAGGAATGCATGCAGGTTTTTTTGGTTAAGAAACTCAAAAGAAGCTGTACTTGTTTTGACCATGAAGGTGAGATCTGTGAGGAACATACGAGGAACAAAGATCGTTGTGTCTTTCCAAGGCATTACTTTCTTTGAGAGTGACGATTAACTTATGGTTCAAAATGACATGTAGAAAACTGATAATGGTTTGATAGTATCATTCAGAGGGGCATTTTAAAAGTGGATTTGTTTGCTATACAGGTCAGACGGATCATAAGCTGCGTTAGAGATGCAACTGTGGCTTATCCTCCTCAAATCTTATCGGCGAGCAGCTTCCCACAAGAGGAGTACAGAAAGAAGACACATTTACCCGTTATCCTTGTACTGTTCTGCGTGCTTGTTGTTCATGTTTGTAGAATTTAAAGACGAATCTAAAAGCCTTTCCTATTGGAGGTATATCTCCGCCATCGACCTTCCATTATTTTTAGATAAGCATTAATTTGTGGGGCAAACTCGGATAAAAAGTTTACATTGCTTGCGCATTGTGCTGGGGGCCAGGAATTAACTAACTAAATGGAAACATAGATCTAATTGTTTCTTTCACTGATCCCCACAAGGACCCTACGATTTTCGAGAGTCAACTTTGGTTTTTAAGAATTCAGCTGTTTCCAGATATCTTTCTCTATTTGGCGCACACAGTTACGTCAACGAGATCAAAGCTGTAAGCTTACAATTTTCTAGCAAAACGGGGCAGACTCAATACTCCAGACTATGGAACTGTCGGGATCACCTCAGTCCCACACCGAAACCCAGCCCACAATCACCAGCTGATACCCGTTAGCATCACACTTCCTTTCGCTGGATCCCCAGACAAAGAAAGATATAACACACGAAATAGCATAAAAAGGGAACCTAATGCGAACAGGGGAAAGATGGATCCATGGCGCATATATATTACGGATAAAACGTTTGGTATTCCAAGCAGCTGCTAGCAAAGATGGATAAGGCTGGAAGACAAGGGGGTGGTGCTGGGTGTAGGAAGAATCCAGACCTGTCGCTGATCTGGAGCCGCTCGATCATCTGGGCCATCTTGATCTTATCTTCCTCGGGGAGGCCCTCCAGATCACCTAGCATGCTCTTGTCCATCCCGGCGGCGTTCTCCCCCGATCAAACAAACACCCCCGGCGGCTCGGTGCTCTGTGCAAGCAGCCTCCCCCTTTCTTCTCAGCCTGGCTAGGGTTTTAGCGGCGGGGTTTTCCCAGGGACGTGAGGAAGACGGCCCAGCGCTTTGGTTCGTGAGGTTCGTGGGATGATCTCTTGATGAGATCTTGGCCGTCCAAAAGGTCAAAAAAGAGTGTTTTTTTTGCAGAATTTGGATAATTCTCTTCATATAAACGATTTTTTTTAATTTCCAGAGATCTCACTTACAAAAAAAAAACACATTTTATGATCCAAAGGAAGCGATGGCTGTCAAACTATAAACTCTTGGGTGTTTAAAGTTTTTTTCCCTAAATAAACCACCATTAGATGGAATCGTGTATGAGTTAATATTCCCCAGATAGAACATTATTTATTATTAGACCACTCCACAAAAACTTCTAATTAATTGATATTTTTTTATTGCCAACATGATAATCTAATTTAATCATCTATGCTGGTACTACTATTTTTTTGCAAAATTATCTTGGAATCGCAACAAGGCTGCTTGGACGTGGCGGTGTGGGCCTGATGTAGTGGTGACGGAAGACGCTGACGTTGCTGGGTTGGCGTTTGACAAATAACGTCAGCCTTTCGCCATCTCCAAGACTTGTCCGCTTTATTAGATTGGCTTGGCGCCCTGCACCGGGCGTCACGCGTTTAGAAATGCTAGGTATTTGGATCTTTTGGATACCAAATATTCAAATGCTAAGTACAAAGCATTTGTGGTGGACCCACAGTTTCTAGATACCCACCTACTATTTATACTGTGTAGAGAAGTGTTAGTTATTCGGGCGTTCGAATAATTGGCCAATATAGATCAGCCGCGACCGACTTGATTGGTCGGCCATGCGTGGGTGCCCACTTGAGCGGCATGGGGTCCACGAGACTTGAGTTGGATCGGCCGGAGTAACCAATATTTCTCCTCTATGTATGGTGTCCGAATATTTACTTGAATATTTGGCATTTCCCTTGATATATATTGGATCGGTTGTAAACAAAAAAGGCATCCCCTCAGGTACGAATGGATCACGTGTGCCAACCAAATCGGAGTTGAAAATATAAATAAGTGTTCCCATTTTTTATTTTTTATGAAAAAATTATAAAAGTAAAAATAAAAAGAATGTTTCCATTTATACATTTGTTTTCATTCTAAGTAAAAAAAAAACGGAATCAGAAATAAAAGCAAACTAAAAAAACTTGGGAAGCAACAACATTAAACTGAATAGATGATTAGATCCACAAAAACAAATCGCATGGTTTCAAATATAAATCATAGAAAAAGATTTATTGTACATGTATATTGCACTTATGACTAGATAATAATTCATGTGACACCCCTCACACGAAGAGTGATAAAATAACAATTTAATTATTAGATGTCATATAAATTTGTTGTCTAATCATATTACACTTAAGGGTAATAAATTTATCTCTAAATCATATTAATAAACCTATAAATTACACAGATAATTAAATATGTGAATACAAATCACATGGATAGATCATGTAAAGTCGCACAGAGTGGGCCATCGGATTGTGTAAGATCCACCGTTGGTCCGTTGGCCTAGGGAGAACGCAACGAGCTAGCTGGTGGCGTAGGCTATTTGGCTGGGGCAATGCTACTGGCGTCTAGGGGCATGATGATGGCGGACTGGCTACACGGCAAGACGAAATGATGGGTGGGCAACGTGTAACACGAGTTGGACAAACAAATGGGCACGGCAAGTTGGGTGGGGTGGGGGCAAGGGGTAGGGGCCTAGGGGGGCGAATAATGGGAATATGAGAAATAGTTGTTGTTAGATTGGATTGGTAACAAATATTAAATAGATTGCTTGCTATGATAAAGATTTTATTAGATTTTTTTTCACTCTCTTCTTTAGCTAATAAAATTGATTAGTAGATAATTCATCTAAGTCTTATCATCAGATCAAATCTATAATAAATATTTATTTGAGAATGTATGTATGAGCAAATGGGAGAGAGCTATTATTATTAAGCTACAAACGGAATCTGAGATCCTGACTTGACTTTGATAAACATTATTAGATTCAGAATTGAGAAATAATATTGGTAGCAAGATTGGTCGTGTCGCAGGAATTGATCGTTTTAAATTTTTTCTGATACGATTTGAATCGAAATATACGACATCAATGTGATTTGATCTGGATGGTACACTTACAAAACATACTAATCATAATAAAATATATAAAAAATAAAATAAGTTGGATCGTATCAGTCGTGCCAAGGGCTCATTAAACCTCTGACACGGTATAATACGGTCGTGCGACCCGTGCCACTGCAATACATAGAAACACAACAAATTGTCATCGGTAGCTTATTAGAATCAATATCACTTATTCCAATGGGACTCGAAATCAAAATATCATCATTTCGAAATTGATTTTTGATTTCTAATTAAATTAAATATTTAAAAATAAAAAAACTTAAATGTTAAACCCTAAGATCTCACTCAACGTGTACCCCCAATTTGTAGAGGTGTTCAAATTTTGGTCTAACTCGAAAAATCGAATCGAATCGACCGATTCAGTTCGGTTCAGGTTGGACATCCCTTTGGTTCGGTTCGGTTCAATTCCATATTATGGAATCAAGATGAACCATATATATATAATATAAATAATATATAATTTTACAAAAGAACAAATAGCATAGTGGTTAGTGCATTGCTTTTCTTTTGAGAGGTCTTAAAAATGCCTCTTTTTTATTTTGGTTTGAACCGAATTGAACCGATTTCATAAAAAATTTCGCATTGGTTCGGTTTCAAAAAAAAAAAAAAAAGGTGAACCTAACAGAGTCGAATCATATTCACCCCTATCAACTTGTGGGATGTGTTAATGTATGTCCCAATCCATAAACTCAAAAGATAAAGTCACAATAAACATATTAATCCACATATTTAGGTAATCAAAATTGAAATCAAAATTAGAAAAAACTTGAATTTTATATTTAAAAAAATGATATGAATTCCAATTTCGATTATGGTAGCGTAATTGGAATCGATTCTGATAACGGAATTGAAAGCAGATCAAAATAAAAATAACTATTTTGATTATATCAAAATTGGAAGCTTTATTCGAAGGCGATATTAAAACTTTATGTTTCTGATAAGAGGGAGGTGTGGAGAGCAGTCATTTGCTGGGCAGCGATGGGCAACATTTTGGGAAGGATTAATTTGACGAGTTGGGATCCTCTAGAGCCCCCCGCAGGAGGGGGCTCGGTTAGTACCATAGATGGGGTGATTTTTTTTTATTTTAACTATTGTGTAAAATATAAAAAATATTTTAAAATGAGAAGTTAAAATGAAAAAAAATCCACCCCACCCATAGTACTGATCGATCCCCCCCTCCTGCGAAGGGCCGAGAGGATCCCAAAGAGTGGATGCATTCATGTACAATTGGAGGTGGGGGTGCAATAGTTAATGAGTTTGAAATAGGTTTTGGATTTAAAAAATAAATAAATAAATATATCAAATATATTTAGAATGTATTGCCAAAAATGGTAAATGAAGCTTCTGTTTCCGCAATTTATAAAAATTCAAAACTCTATTTCTATTTTCACAAAGCTATTGAAAAGTGTTTTTTTCCCCAAGTCATCTATCCTATAAAAAATGCAAAAATGGGTTAATTAAATAAAAAGTGGATATCCTTTGGGAGTCTTAATCACGTCTACTTTTTGTATTTTAACTCCATTTAAAGATAGAAAATTGTGTTTAAAGCAATTCTTTTACACGAGTATAAATTAAGTTATCTCTTATATGTATAAAAATGAACTTTTTAGGGGTTCTCCTCTAATCAGAAGAAAAAAAAACCATCACCTTATCTTCGAAACGTAGTGAAGTCCCTCCTATGTCTCACTCAATGTCAATTAGTTTGCAGTTCACTAAACTACTTTTTCCAGGACTAAAGTTATCATCAATCTTTTAATGACAGAGATGGAACAATGAAAGAATTAAAAACTTTCCTCAGATCACAACACGGGTACACATCAAATTTGACCAACCCAAAATCTCAATTCTCAAAGATCCTCCCTCATATCTCTTCAAAAATTTAACATCAAAAAGAAAAGAAAAATACTTAAGTGTACAAAAACTAACGTCCCCGAGCAAACAAACTAAAAAAAAATATTAAAAATATACATTAAATTAGTCAAATCCACTAAAATTGTGATATTTAAATTTAGAGATTGAAAAAAATGACGAGAAAGAAGATATTAAAAACCCCCTAAATCTAAGTATCACAAACTTAATAGATGTGACTTAACTCAATGTGCTAAGTATTTCTCACGGGGTGTTGGCTTGTTCGAAGCCCAACATCCGCTAGCTCATCCTTATCCGCACCGTGCTTCCGGTGGACCTAGGAAGTGGGGGCGTGTCGACAAAAGCGACCTAAATCCCACTCACAAAATTATATAAAAATGGGGGAAGAAAGTTACTTGTTCCTTTTGGGAGGGCCCACGACAGGAAGATTTCCACCAGGCAAACATTGGAATTGGGAAAAGTATGTTATGACGTTGAAAGAAAAAAAAAAAAAAACTCCGTTTGTTATAATATGATCAATTGTCCAAACTGCGGTTTTTAACTTTACTCTTTTATCTTCCGATATGTTTCATGTTTGATGTTTGGTCTGGCCTATGTAACCCTGAAAGTTTGAAACTGCTAAGATCTATGGTTGGAGTCAGTGGTAGATTTAGAATTTTTGTTCAGTGAATGTATTTTTAGACATATTTTTTTGATCCAGTGGAGTCACTGATGATGAAATTTTATATCACTAATAAAAAATTTTCAATCCAATAAAATCACATGACCCCACTGATCCCAAAATGGCTCCGCCATTGATAGAAGCATCAACTTCACTAAAAGGAAAGATAAAAATTTTAAATTTTCCATTAAAGATTTAGATTGCAAAGAAGGGGGGGGGGGTGAGAGAAATGCCTTCACAAATTATAAGCTGTATTTTTCTCGAGGATTAAATGTCCAAAGAAGGGCGGCACAAGCATAGATATCTTACTTAGATCAAAACACGGAAATCAAAGGGAATTGTTATTGGGTCCGAACTTTAACTCAAAATTTTGAATTGAGAGTGAAAAAATCCCTCACATATGTTAGGCAAATAACATAGAAAATTTAATATGAAACTAACCACAACACCAAATATGGGGGCATCCCCTCCTCCTAAGTCCCAACTCAGGGGGGGCACATGTGGGGGCACACAATTATCATCATCCGACTCAGAATAATAATCTGCTCTGATACTATGTTGTTGGATCCGAACTCTAATCCAAAACTCGAGTTGAGAGTTGAAAGAATCCCTCACATATATACCAGAAAAATAACATAGGAAATCTGATATGTGAGTAGCCATAATAGAATCGATAGATTAAGAAAAGTAAACTCTAATCGAAGGGCGTTGTCATTTTCTTTAAAATCGTTCCATCCTTACTCTGGTGCAAATAGATTTCTTGACGAAACTTCTCTCAAAATTTGACGATCCAAATAAATGGCCGTAAGGGAAGGGGCAACCTCCACAGTTCTCCCCAAAAGCTTTCGTAAGAAATCGAAGAGTCACCACTTAAAAAGGATATGAAAACTCTTTCCATTGTCTGATGTGGGATAAAAGAACTCAAATCTTTTAAAATTAAACACACAGATTTCAACATTGAGGTGAGGATGACCATTGAGTTGTATTGTGTGTTAAAATCACTATAAATATTTGCAATTTTTTAATCTTAAAAATGGGGTTTTCCAAAATGAGTCATTCTTGTCGTCAAATATGTTTAAAAAAGAATTTATAATAAAAAAAAACAGGAGAGCTAGAACAGCTCCTAGTCTCCTTTCTGAAGGCAAAAGCCATCTATGGATGGTATTACAACAGAGATGTCTACTTTTGTGACGGGCAGAAGAGAACAAAACCTTTACTGATGACCATATATTTAATCTTGTCGTGATAAGAAGGAACATTCTTGACAATTTCAGATTGTGTCAAGGGGAAAAAAGAGCCACAAAACTGAGCCACGGAATCATTTTTTTTTTCTTCTTCTTCTGTTTTCTCTCTCTATCACAACACAAGAGAGAGCGAAGTTGAGACCAGGCTTGTGTAGACTTCGCGGCACTCGATGACCACACCTCAGCATGCATGTGGATTAGAGAGCAGAGTGGATAGTCGAAGGGAGAGCATGAGACAAAGTTAGTGGGAAGAAAATAAAAAATAAAAAGAAAGCATTTCGATCCCGACAAACACGGAATAGTTGGTGGCTGCGACGGATCCTTCTTTGGACCGGTGATTCCTGGGAAACACATCAAGGAAAAAGAAAGAAAACCCGCACGCACCAATCAACATAATCTGTGAAAAGATGTGACAGAGATCAAACCAAATAAAGTGTTTGGGGAAAAGATCTGACCTTTTCACATGGGGATCAAAGATCACACAAATATCCTCGAGAGTTTGACAAGTAGATAAGAACAAGATCCAGATAGCACACAGCTGGATTACATCTTAACCAAATGGAAGAGGGTAACAACAATAGCATTCAAATAGCACACAGCTGGATTACATCTTACATATATACAAAGGACATTACCTCTGTGACCTGTCGGAAAAAAAACGAAGGTTACAGAGGAATGACAGAGCAGAAAGTTACAGTTATCATAAGCACCCACCAAGATCCTATTTTTGAGACCTTACATAGCAAGCCCACAAGCCAAAGAAAGAGGAAAAAGACCGCTAATTTGACACCCCTAGCCACTGAACCTTGAAGAAAAACCAGTATCAGAGACAACTGCAAGACCCTTCTTTGAGACCTTTACATATAAGCACACCCACAAGCCAAAGAAAAAAAGACTGTCTATAGTTCTTGTGCAATCCTATCCTCTCTGGAACTTGAATAAATATAGCAGTTGCAGAGAAGTTATTGGCAAGACCCACATATATCATGATCTATTATGGCGCTTCCAGGAAGCAAAACAGAGAAGAACTACCAAATCCACCAGGAAAACTAGCGACTAAAGATGGAGACCACCTTGGTCCTTTGTACCTGCAAACTTATCTAATATGGCGCTTCGAGGAAGAAACAGAGGAAGAACTACCAAATTCACCAGGAACACCAGCGACCAAAGATGAAGACCACCTTGTTCCTCTGTATCTGCGAAAAAATTTGCAGACACAGAGGCACAGGTGGCACGACAACTGCAGAAAAAGAGGGCCAGGGATTGCATAGCGGACGAGCGAAGCGCCCCCTGCCCTGAAGGGAGAAATAGTAATAGACGGGATCATGGGATAGTATGAGAAGAGAGAAGCTACAGAAGGTACAGGAAGTAAAAGTTAAAAGCGGCAACTTCTAAAGGCAAAAGGCGTCTGCTTTGCTGGCCTCCACCGTCCCCGTCCGGCAACTTTCAAAAGGAGCTTGCAGACGCAGAAACTGGAGGCCTCATAAGGAGCTTCCCGGCATGGCGAATTTCCCCAATCAGGAGTCGGAGGAGCCCTCGGAGCTGTAGGCGCTGCTGGAGGTTGGGGTGGGGGTGCCAGCGCCGTCGCCGCCGCCGCCGCCTCCGTTGGACCTGCGGGGGCGGGCGAGCGCGACGAGGGACATGAAGAAGTCCCGGATGATCCGGTTTCTGATCTGCCCCCGCCGGAGGGGTGGTCGCCCCGGGGAGCTAGGGGTTGCTTGAGACTCCATTTGCGATCGCGGCGGGGTTGGGGAGGTACGGTGGTTCGCCTTGGGAGGGACGGCGGGAGCAGAGGAAGAGGGGAAGAGCTTGGTGGGAAGATGATGAGAGAGGTTGGAAAGCTTGATTAGAGACAGGGAATTGGTACAGAGGAAGCGCGCCGGCCCATCTAAATAGGGAGGGAGGGAGGCCTGGGTTGGGGAGGTGCGAGGTGGAGTAGCGTGTGGACGGGAAGAAGGTAGTGGGGACAACGGCGCAATGCACCTAGCCCATCGGATAGATAGAAGCAATTTCTATATGTAGATATCTACTACATATCTAAATTTCAATATAGTTTATATAAGATATTAACTTTCACATGTCGGAGAGAAATTTAAATTAAGATATCAAGGACATGAGAGAAGATGGTGAATTTGTCACGCAGTGTATGTATGGTTTCAATTTTTGGCGGGTTCTTAGGGCATGTTCCCCAATATAATGATGAGAAATGTTTAATGCCCCGTGCGAGGAATCGTTTGCCCATCTATTTTAAGGCATCGTTTGGAAGCACATAATATAATGATTATGAGAAAAAAATCATTGACAAAAGTAAATTTGTTATCAAATAACAATAACCCACCTACACTTATGTGAGAAGCACTTTGAGTGCTAAAGAGAGAGATGGAGAAAAAAAAAATCTCTCTCCATCTTTTGAAAAGCGGTCTCGAGGCCGCTTCTAGGAGAGTTAATGTGATTTTGCTTTCGAAATATCTAAGAAATCTTCACCCAATGTGACTTCTCATAGAAGATTAGGGGTAATATAGTAAAAAGTCTCAAAATCTCCTTTTACACTGCGGTGTCCCAAATGAAAGACCCGGTTTTTAAAAATTCATCGTGACAATCTGGTGGTGTGTGAAAAATCTTTAGGAATCGACTTGTAGAAAATTCTATTTTTGGGACTTCTGTCCCAAACGCTGCCTTAACACAAGCCAGTGGACTTGTCAGCGGGATTTTACCCTTGCTTGTATTTGAGTATAGAGAGGGGCGGCGCTTCCGTCGCGCAAGAAGCATTTCTCTATAATGATACATCAGAGTGGTGCAACACTTCATAACTGGTCCAAGTATAAAGAAAAATATTTGTTATATGTTGAGTTTGTCCGGGCGATGCAAGTAAGTCCTCCTGCCATAGGTCGGTTGGACACCTGATTAGGGTGGAAAAAGGGGAGTTCGGATTCGATACTCGACACCAACAAAAAAAAAAGAAAGTCGACGCACATAACCTATGATTTAGTTATTACACAAGTGTAGCAGTCCTCGTCGTTCAGACCCGTTAACTTAATAACGAGTCCGATCCGATTCCGCCTACCATTACTTGACTTTTTTAGAATATAAAAGAGACATTTAAACATACATAAGAGTGCACACTTTTATACATTCCTACGCATATTTACACAGAGTTTGCATAACCACATCTCAACTGAAGTCAATAGAAAGTGAAGGTACAGCATCTTGGGGCATACCCCGAGGTGAGAATAAGAATAGAAAATTACACTACTAGTGGCGTAGGTCCGCCTCTATTATGGTGTGGCTCAAAACTAGAAGAGGGACGTGAACTCTCCTACTCTCCTTCACCTGAAAAGATGTGTAGGGGTGTGCAGGGGCGGACCTAGCAAGGGCCCAGTGGGGTCCTGTGACCCCACTGGATAAAAAAGTTTGTATTAAGTGGATAAATTTTTACCATGGGTGACCCCACTGAAATTATATGGGTGCACTATTAAGACCCCAGTGAAATAAAATTCTGGATCTGCCATTGGGGGTGTGAGTCTCACAAGTCACTGACTCAGTAGGAAAACTTCATCAAAATCGATATCATATAAACAACTAATAAATCAACATTTAACAAGCTACACATGCATGGAGTGATGGAACTACAAGCTGAAATTAAGTAAACAATTATATGGAATATACATTGATAAATAAACGACAAACCATGCATGGGCGCATGAGTTAAAGAAGGGTAACGCCACACTGGGGTCACGAAGCCTAATTCGCGACACTAATTATTGACTCGGATAAACCACACATGACAACCTCTCAGTCTCGCAGTCACGAACGAAATATCTAATTGCGACTCCACCTCTACAGTGCCAACAAACTGTAGAGACCAACCAACACCACATCTGCAATGTCACACGCTACAGACCCACGCCTGACACACCTCCAAGGGTTCCGGAACCCTTAGAGTGAGGCTGTGGTACACGAGACTAGCTGGAGACCAATACGTCCACCGATGTCAGTCCCCCAACCACGAGCGCGCTACAAGCGACTAAACAGAGAATCGACACACACAAGTCGTTGCCCCACTGCCGGCTTTCCCTCAGTCGGACATACAACTTGACAGATGAGTGAAGGTGTCTAGGAAGATGACACAAACCTTGATGGTACACACAGTCCCGAAACAAACCTCGAACACTAACGTGCCTAGCTCACAAAGAACCTAGGGTACCTGACTCGAGAGGTAACCACAGAAGGTGTCGTACTGCCCAACTCGTCACATACGCACAAGCCACATAAATATAGTATCCTATAATCTCAACACGTGCCAAAGCACCGCTATAATACTAAAAATAAACAAAATGGCATTACATTATATTCATACCAAGTAAAATAGACTTTCAGCCCTCGGAAGCCAGAAGGCGACAGGAGGACCTGTCGCGTTCAAAATGCGACACCCGAGGTTGTCGCCTTCACAGATAGAACCCCAATCTAGAAGTACCACTTCCAAAAACCCCATAAAACACAGCTAAACAACCATGCAAATCAAATACAACCAGTCTAATAGTTACACTAATATGTCATCTAACAGTTAGAACTCCTTCCATGCATCAAACACAATGATTACACTATTTACAATGAGAAAATGAGCAAAATCTCCCTACCTATGCGAAGAACGCGAAGAACAACGACGAATCGACGTTTTCCATGCTCCAAGCAACGTCCTCGCATTGAGAGCACGCCAAACCGCACACCACACGACCAAATCGCCACAAACCCAGCTCCAAAACCTCCTCCTGGTTGAACAGAGCTTCCTCTGCTCTGTTTAGCTGACCTAGGGAGAGTTAAGAACGCGACGTGACTTGCTATCGCGTCAAGAACGCGACGGTTTAGGCCGTCGCCTTCTCCACGCCGACACCACGCGACAACCGTGCACACGGCACGTGTCAGGCATGCAGTTGAGCACCCCCAAACATCGGCGATGAAAATGCGACGCTGGTGTCTGTTGCGTTATGAACGCAACACACACCTCTGTCGCCTTCTCAAACAGAGAACCAAGGGGTGTGTTGGACTCGATTTTCCGGTCCACTACATCCACACAACTTGCTAAAACACCAAACCATGATCCGGACGGTCACGACGTTATAACAAGTAACATAGTGTTTGTCTATACATTGATATATAAAAGGAGTTTATTAGTCCCGATAAATGTTCCACCGCTTTGATAAACCAAAAAATTTATTAGGCCCTTATCAACATTTATTAGTGATAAATTCTGATAAATCTAACTCTCATTTCAAAAGTTGTAAAGTTATACATAGATATCATTGGCCCTGAGGATGCCTCCTTCTCTGATCGAGCGGCTCATCCCAATGCGGCATGGAGTGGTGGAGATCGGCTCAAGGAATATTGGTTTGGGCAGTCGTGGTGGAGGTCGGTGGAATGCTGAATTCGTGTAGCCCCTGAACCCTAGCGGCACCACACCACAGAGCAAGTTGTTTGGCAGCAGTAGCTCATGCAGGAAGGCAACAAGGGATAGATGTTTGTCGGGATCTCACCGAAAAACTAGTTGACGGCTATAAAAGAGGCGGGGGTGACTCTACGGATGTTTTCACCGCCGTGGAAAGAGGGCAACGTGCAACGGAGGTGTAGGAGTGGGGTTTAGAGTTAGAACGACGGTAGATTAGTCATTGCAACATTTAACCCAAATTTAACTCAAGAAATTCTAACAGAAGAAGTTAAGACGAAGATGATATAATCTCACCATTGGACGTAAATAAAAGATATTCTTGGTAATGTACTTGGATTAGGATATGTATAAGCATATGTATGCAATAATCCATTAAAATATGGTGAAAGAAGAAAATGGCGTAACCGCGTCCTGTGGATGGACGTAGGCGCCTTGCACGCTAACTTGGCCCCCAAGCTTTGAGGGACCTCCTCTCCCTGCGCCCGGCATGATTTGGACTTGTGGGGAATCTCTCAGATGCGAAGCTTAGTACATGAACTGGCTGCACTTAACGCTGTCAACTTCCCACCCACCACTTTATACTACTAATAGTTTTGATCGTCCAAGCTTTGTCGCGGGCCAATCGTAAATATTGAACGAGAAATAATTAATATTTAATCAAATATTATCCGCTCTTACAAATAAATACGAGTCTTGTTACTAATATAACAGCGAAGCCCTTTGTTTGCGAGAATAGATGGCGAGGCCGAGCATTTATTCGACTCAGCATCAAGTGTTTGTGAAGGAAAGAGTACTGCAGTCTTCATCATGTGTGGTGTGAACGCGGTTCTCGAGTTCTTTTCTGATGGGTTTCCGGAGAAAATTTGACCATACAAACACTAGTCAGCATGATCCTACTCATCGCCTAACTAGATGGAGAGGGCAGTCGTGGGTTTAAGTATTTACACCAATTCTCACGTCATATTTTATTTCTTTTTTTTTTGTAACGAGAAAATCTCACCCGTGTGATTTTGTAGATTCAGGGATTGGTGTTCGTGAATTTCAAGATCAGGACTAGGTAGCTCCTACTTTTCGTGTACTCATATTGCCTTTACCTCACTTGACCGAAAAAATTACGGATCTACACACCTCGAGAATTACATGTAAATCAGATAAACCCCTCCAAGAATCGAACTCGAGATCTCTTATTTTTTAAATAAGAGTTCTAACCGATCGACCCAACGGGGGTCCTCGTCATATTTTATTTCCCTCTAACGAGAGACGTTAAAGTTATCAACATAGAATATATATATATAATATCATATTTGAATATATATATATATAATCTTAAAATTTATATAATAAATCATATATTCTTGAATTCCATGTATTTTCGTCATGTATGATCCCTATCATTTAATTCTATTTGTTTGATCTAACTATAGTTGAGTTAATAAGCAAAAAAATAAAACTAACTTGTCTTCTACAATTTTTTCAAAAACAAAATCTCATCTCTCTTTCTCTCTCTCCCCTCACTGTCGAACACAAACCTCACCTAATCAATCTCATTGGATCATCTCTCTCTCTCTCCTCTTGAAGAGAGATGTTTTACTATTTTCATCTATTATTTAATAGTTATGTTCATATATTAGTAAAATATTTTTTATTTTTACATATTATTAACCACAAAGATATAACTAATATTTTTTTTTGGAAGCTATAATAAAGTATAGCATGAAGTTTTCAAGACTATACATTCAAATACGACATATTTTATTGGTAGAATTTGAATTCATGTGTTTGAAACTGATACAAACAACAGATGGAAGAACTGGAGAGATTGACCAATCAAATTGTATTACGGTATTACCATATGTATGTATATACACAAATACGATGGCGCTAGAGAAAGGCGAGGCCAGCAACCAGCTACCTTATTCCTGGCAAGGTACAAAGTGATGGAAGGGAAAAAGGCAATACAGAGGACCGATTCTAATATGATTTGGAGATCTTTCTCTTAACAGTAACTATTCTACTCCACGTTCTTGTAGCTCATCAACTTGAGAGCTGAGAGTTTTCTCTTCCTTAATTTGCAGTCCTGTTCATGGGTTGGCAACTTAATCGGCATGGATTCCAACTCGTGGTATTTCTTCTGTATATCTTTTAGATCAAAACATCAGGGAAAGAGTGATAGACTACAAAACCCAATCCTTATAAAGGAAAGAGAAGTCCAAGTATTAACTCCCGAGAAAAATTTATTATACTTAAGGACAATCTACATAGGATTACGGTCCATGTGGCATCTTGTTGGGTGTCACATATTTTTTTTTTGAAATCTAGTTTTTTTATTTTGGAGTCCAACTCTTTTATTTTGGAGCCCTACTTTTTATTTTAGAACCTAACTTGACTTCTGTTTTGGAGCCTAACTATTTTTTAGGCTCCAAAATAAAAAAAAATTTAAGTTCTAAAATAAAAGAGTTGGACTTCAAAATAAAAAAATCAAATTTAAAAATAAAAATCACTTGACGCCCAACAAAATGTCACATGAGCTGCAATCTCCCATCCCCCCCCCCTAAGATGAAGCTTTCTTTGCACAACATCGCAACAACAATAGAAAAGAAGAGTAATATTTTGCTCTGGCGAGGTGAGAGAGTAAATATCTAGTTAGAAGAATCGAATGACTTTTGATTAGTTGTTTGGGGTGCAACATAAATTTTTATAAAAAATAGTATTTAATATTTATTAAAATCTAATAAAATATAAAAGTATAATAAATAAGGATATACGTGAAATAAATAGATAGTTAAATTTATTCACTTACTTAATTATTTATTATATTTATAAGTGGATCAATTAGATAAATAAATAGAACAAAAAAATATATAAGTAGAACAAATAAATATGCAAGTAGAATAAATAATTTTATTTTATTTATTCTACTTATATATATATTTATTTTACTTATATTTTTTATTAGATTCTAATAAATATTAAATATTATTTTTATGAAAAATTATATTACACTCCAAATAATAATAAAAAATCACCTAACTCTTCTAACGAAGTATTTACTCTCTCACCCCAGTGGAGACACACATTTCTCCAAGAACGAATCCTTCGTTTATTAACTACAGCCAGGGCGAGAGTTGGAATCGAAAAAACCGCGGGACGGGGTCGACTTCACAACATTAAAATTAAAAAGGAGGAAAAAGTGAACATAATTTAGTTCGCCCTCTCCTCATATTTTCCCTCCCCCATTCAATTTATCTAAAAAAAAAAAAAAAACTTTATCCTGCATGCGATGCACTTTTCGGCTTTGCAGTACATCAAAACGAGTGGACCACCTCCATTAGTTTGGACTGCGTGGAAGAAGCAGGGGAGAGGAAGCCAGGAAGAAGCCAGCCCCGCCGGGCGGCGGCCACCAATTTTTGCGCGAAGAAGCCCTTCAGCATCTGGTGGTGATGTTACTGCAGTCCGTCCGGGTGCACCACAGAAGCCCTCTTTTGTTGTGGGTCGGCGCCCTGTCGAAGGCATCGACAGCGTCCCGACCACGACAGACAGAAAGAACCAGGAAAATGGCGGAGGAAGATACTAAACGCGACGGATGCCCGTGGCTTCTTGTGGCGAGGGCCGAGAAGACTTCGGTTCTCAACGCAGCCCTTCCAGTGGTTGTTGATTCGGAATTCTCATTCAACGGATATATATTTTTAGGGTAAATTAATTTAAAAATATTTAACTTATTTTTTAGTCAGTTAGTAATTTATTACGGTAAGTATTATCTTATGTTACAGTATTCGTTAAATCATATTACAGTAAAGATTTTTTTATTACAATAAAAAATTTAATAATTTTTTTATTTTTTAATATTTTCTTTTGATTTAATAAGATTATTAATAATAATATTTATATATTTAATAAAAAAATCAATCTAATAAAATCCCATAATCTCAGTAATTTTAGAAGAGAGGGGGGGTAAGAGATAGTTTAGAAAAAAAAAAATGAGTTGTATTAGGGGAGAAATATGTTTTGAGGTGGGGGGGGAGGGTTCTCGAAGGAAACAGACGAAGAGAAAGTAATGGTTTGGAGCTCCAATGCAGATTTATCTTTCTCACATATGATTACATGGTAAATATCCCATGTATGTATAAGAGATTTATTATTGATTTACATCTCTGCCCTCATAATTACCTCCCAAGAGATAAGACTGAATTTATCTATTAATTATCTCTATTTATTGGATTGTCGTTATCAAATTTCGACATAGTTGGACATATCTCAACAGTTCTTAATCTGAAAATTTTTAGGTTAAGGAGGTAAAGGTGGAGTTATTTTTTTTGGTAGATTATTTTAACCCCCCTAACTCTTAAGTCTCATGTCTCCTCTCCAAATTTATTTTTTTTTTAATATGAATTAAGTAACTCCCAACTAAAATAATTGAATTTTGTATGCCCTAAATAAATTGGCGCTTAAGGTGGATCGATGCGGTGAGAAGTTAGACCGGAACTTTGTAAAAGTCTACTACACTACATATATATTTGTTTGTATATATGTAAACTATAGATGTCAAACACAACCCAAATTCTAATTCTTCCGATGACTAAAAAGCACAGAGTTACGATTGCCCGTATGTTTTCTTGTCGTATCTAAATGATTATTCGGCTGGAAGATTTTACTATTTTAAGAAATTATGATTCCAATTCTTCCCCGTCGTCCTGAACATAGATTTGACTGCACGACCTTCCCCACGAGGACGATCAAGTACTATTTTGATTTTAAAGATTCCCTCGAATATTAATGTTTTAATTTAGAGATATTAAATTTCTTTCTATTTTCGTGAGGCATGTAATGCTTACCATCCATCTGAATAGATAGTTATTACTATTTATGTAGCTTCTTTTTTGTCGCCCTTGTTAATAGATAAGATTTTAAATTTTTTATAATTAAATAAATCTTGATAACTCTTGATAAAAGAGATTTATCAACTCTGATAATTATTTTATTGTTTTGATAAATTAGATAATTTATCAGTTACTTATCAACTCTGATGATTATTTTGTCGAAAAATTTTATTCTACATATTTATATTTATATATATAGATTTATAAGAGACTCAAAATATGTAGAGATAAATTTCATTAATAATCTTAATGTGATATAAAATGACGGATGTGATATAAAATTATTATCTCATCAAAATATTACACTAAAATAAAGGGAGGTTAACAGAAATTATCTTATCTAAAAATATTCACTTGGTATATAACTTATTTGTTTATAAAAATAATTTTAAGAGTTTAATTTTACTGTGCATCTAGGGGTGTCAATTGGGCCGGGTCGGCTCAAAGTCCGGTGGCCCGACCCGGTTTTACACGAACTTAGGTGGATATTTTAATTTTTTTTTTTAATTTTGAGCCTGGTCTGACTCGGTTCGGAGTAAGATTGGGCTGGGCCCGGGTGGCCCGGTGGCTCGGTAATTAAAACAAACAAACAAACGACACAGCGATACTTCTAATATTCTAAAATTTTAAATTAAAATTTATGTTGTGGAATTATATTTAATGACTTAATATTTATTTCATATTTATAACAATTAAAAATAAATTTATCTTGATTAGTCTAATATTTATTTTATATTGATTTGATTCAATGAATATTAATTTTATTATAAAAAATATTAAAATATTTTTTAAAAAATAAAATCAAGCTGAGTGGGGCCTTGCCTAATCTTTCCGAACCAAGTCATATTTTAAAATATCGGACCTTACCACGGCCGATCCATTAGATACCGAATTAGATCTGAGCCAACTCAGACCTGTCTAAACCCGGCCCATTGACACCCATGCATGTATCTTAACAGGAATTAAATAGAGATTGTTTTGAGTTTACAGCAGTCATCGGGAGGAACAAATCTTTTTAGTTGGACATGTAGATGTGCATTAAACGTACATTTAAAATGATTAAGAAAAAAGAAAAATGTGATGCCAGCTAAGCCCCAAGTGGTTGGCGGACCACATATTATTATGAGCACCACTTGATGCAAACTTTCATGGAGAGTTTGTATCTAGGTGGATGCAAATTATAACTCCATTGGGGGTGGAGCTGAGTTTGTTGCACCCTGCCAGGCCGGCGGTTTGCAACAAATATTTTCCTATTATTATTAGACATTAAAGAGCACAAGTACCGTTTACATCCCTGATGTTTGGAGTTGCGAGCTTCCAGAAGAAGGATATTCGATACTGGCTGACGAGGACGGTGGGGCATCGCCGCCGCCGTGGCGGATTTCCATAGCCCACGGATTGCCTGCCAGTGGATTTCTGGCTCACCAACCATGGTCTTTTGAATAATAAGAGATCAGGTATTTATTGCGCTTGGACAAATATATTAATTAGTGGTACTTTTACAAACTCGTATTCGCCATTGAATTGGAGGCACAAATATTATATATATATATATAATAAAAGAAAATAGAACAGTGTACCGTCAACTTTAGGAAATTTCCCACCTAATGAGATTATCTTATTCCACCAAAGCACCTTGACCAGTGACCACGCTTGGCATGAATAAAAGAGATGGAAAAATATATTGCACGAATGTGGTGGTTGGCATGCTTCGGCCGGAGCCATTCCATATCATCAAACAGGACCTAATTTGCAGACTGAAACAAGGAGGGGGGGGGGGGGGAATGGGATTAAAGAAAATACAAGAATGGAATGAGATTTGCATATAAGGAAAGGATCCACATGCTCGTAGACGGATCTAAAAAAATTATTTAGTCAGATCATTAATGATGCACTATAAATTTATATTTTTAATTCAGTGAAATTATTAATGGTAAAATTTATTTTTTAATAAGATTTTTACAATTTAATGAGATCACGTGATTTTTTGATTCATAGGTGTAACATTTGTGTCCTCTGCTTAAAAAATGAGGGAAGTATCAATCTTTTGTTTCTCTCTTACCCTTACAGCTCGGAAATTTGGAGTTAGTTGCTGCAGACACTAGGAATAGATAGAGGTCGACTCTAATCCTTGTGCCTTGAAGCAGAAACCCTTAATCGTAGTTTTTTAGTTTCATGGCGATAAACCTCACATTGAAGAGCCAAGAACTTTTTATAGAGTTCACCAAATCAAAAGAAATCAAAAATAAATTTTTAAATTTCATAATAAATATTTCAACAGTTGCTACCTCTGTTGCATTCACCGTGTTTCGGGTAGATTTGGAAGGTGATAGGGGTCTTATGGTCGGTTCATCTCGACCCAACTTAGACCCAATAATTGTACTAATTCTACACAATAGATCAGCCTATTATGACTCAGTGAACTAGACTAGATGCAGTTCACAGCGGTTTTCACGGATCCACAATTGTGTGAAGAGTCGTGACAAAAGATCCAGACGACTATATACAGTGGAAGGCCAATGCACGGTCAACACACATTCGACGCACGATCAACACGCATTTAACACACGATCAATAAACATCCGAGACAAAATTCGACAACCCCATCTATGAATGTAGGAGCAACGGATTTGCCTTCTCCTCTCATGCATCATATAAAAATAGGATTAAGGTCATAGATAAAGAGAGACAAAATCAGTGAGATCTCTCAATGCTAATTCTTGACTCTCTCTCTCTCTAAAATCTCTACTTTCCTTCAAAAGTCAACTCACAACTTGAGCATAGTCAACTCCGATAATCTCATTATGAGATTAATTGCTTACAAGCACATCTCAATGTCGGTCTAATTAGGAGTGTTCACGATTTAGTTCGGTTTGATTTGGACTTTTTTTTTTGAGAAAATCGAATCGAACCGAATTTAAAATCATGATCTAATTATATTGTTTATATTATATACACATATGTTCGGTTCATTTCGGTTATTCAACCCCGAATCAAATTGAATTGTGAAACCCTCCAAACCGAACTGAACCATACCGAACCAGTCGGTTCAATTCGATTTTTCGATTTAGACCGATTTTTAAACATCCCTAGATCTAATAAGCGGGGACTTTGTTTTCCATCTGCTTCCACCTCCCAACCACTCAACTTGAGATCTGAAAACAGTCATCTCAGCTCTTACAGGTTCTTTGCAGACTGACTTCATCCAAAAGAACATACTCAAGATTAATTATTTGATGGGGGATATTATTTCTGTTGTGCAAAGTATCTTTCAGGGGGCGAACGAACGGGGAAAAAAGAGGCCATCGCCTGGATCACGACAGATCCTCTCAAAACTCTCTCATTTCACTGGAGCAACAAATAACGTTGCTGTTTACACTGTTACAGTGATTTTAACTACATTAAATTTGTCTCTTCTACCAATCCTCGATTGGCGAAGTTTTCTTTGATGAGAGGGAGATGATGACCCATCTGATCATTACGTACCTAATTCTGACTCCCATCCGCAGTTGACGCAGCCTTCAACGTGCTCATATGCAGCTATACGGCGGTCAGTTTGGCAGAATGCACGCGGTGACGGGGTGTTGAACAAAGAACACATGAAAAAACGAATGGGAACTTGGGATGGAGATAGTAAACAGCAAGTTGTTGTTAACATTATCGTTAATAAAAGATTGAAAACGGGATGAAGCAATGATTGGAATTAGACTGTTATAGTGAGTGGCATGTGGGTCATGATAGGTTTACATGTGATGTGTAAATATCTACTCATCTGACTACCTTACCTATCCTCCCCAATGTTCAGGAAAAGATTAAGATATTTCAAAGAGACTTAACATCATCTTCTTTATTGTCTCGAGCTTTATATACACTACATCCATAGTCGGTGTTTTATCTTCATCCACAACTCTCAACACCTAATATAGAGAGTACACCATGATCTCAACCATCTTTGCAACTCTAGACCAAAAGTTAGAGTTGTTGATAAATACATCCACCTCTTTTCTTTCGCTTGAAGATGGTTGTGGCCAAATGGTCACTCCTAAACATTTACCTCAATTTATCCTTACGGTTGACGAGACTCTCCAAAGTAATGAAGCCCATGACGAACTATGTAATGCCTTCCCTCAACATATTACCACCACAAAATTGTCACGTCCACTTGAGCACAAAGACGTGGTTGTATATATCTTATATGATATTATGGATTGCATCCACCACTTGCTTGACCTGACGAAGCTAAACATGTATTTCAACATTAAATCCACTCACTGAGCTATGCGAGGAGTTCAAAAAAAATATATGAATGAGTCATCATCAAGTCTTAACTATCTTGCAATTTGTGTATTAACCATCTACAGTACAACAAATTCCTCACCAATTTTTGTCATCATTTGATTCATCATCTACATAATGTATTATTGGTAGTGTTCAGCCTCTGAGACGTCCATTAACTTGTGATGAAAGATTTGTTGGTCACAGTAGATAAAAATTTGATCATTATATTTTTAGTGGTTCCCGACCAATCATCACACATAACTACAACTCCATATATTTTTTTCCACTTTTTCTTAAAAAAAGGCAATGAACGTCTTCAATTCTTCCACCTCCACGTCAAAATATATGCCAACCAGCAGTTCTTTTATAGTAGAAGGTTCGGCATACTTCCCAAGCGATTGTGTTTCTTTGAAAATGATCTTGTAGTGGAGACTATTAGCATTGGATGTCGATCTTGAATGGTGCCAAAACTTGGCAACTACCCTTTCCAACCTCCACTTCGGCCCTTTACTTTGATAAGTATCTTCCATTCTAGCCTATTTGTCACTCTCTTGAGAAGGTACGTGGATCAATCTTCTTAACATCTTGCACTATGCTCCTCTTCCTCTGTGGTTGAAGATTTGAGAAGTGAGGGGGAGGCTAGTGAAAAAATGTTGAATGCTCCATGTCCATGGCATTGAAACTGAGTGACACCTCCATGACATATCACTCTTTAATTGCCTAATTTCTTCATAGGGAGGTGTTTCTATACCTCTCCTCGCCCATGCCTCAACCTTATTTTTGCACAGAACCCACTAAAGATCCTATTCATTTTGGATGCACTATCACATGTACATCAGAGTCTTGAGGCGATATGTCTTCTTGATCACAGTGCCCTCCGTCCTCATGCAGAGTCTCTTGAACATTCTGCAGCCACTTCTGGACTCTGACCTATCTTATGTGTTCAGTCATTCTAATCTTTATCTTATAGGCACGCTTGGGCATTCAAACACTTCGTTATAACCAAAACCTTTGCCACCTCCAAAATATTTTGTCAAATATTTTTTAAAGACATCTCTCTCACCAGTGTTTTTTACCATCTAACATTCTTGTATATTGTTGCTCTATCATCTATCTATGTTTTACAAGAAAGCATCTATAATAGTGAACATTTGATATGCGAAGGTCAAAGTATTTAAGATCATCACCATATGAACATGAAAATTATTTAATACATTTAAGTCTATATAATAACAAAGTATTTAAATATAACAATAGGGTTTAATGACATAATTTTGCATAAATTCTAAAGCTATGCAAAAATTTATTGTAAAATTTGTACATGATTTCTAACCATTTGCACATAATTGCGAAGCACATCACTTAAATCTAACAATCCCATTAATATAGTATCTCTGCATCATTAGAATATTTCTAAGATTATCAAAAAAAATAAAATTTATTTTCAAATTTCAGATTTCTTTGAACCTAACCCCACATCTACATTAAATTACCCTAGATCTATGCAAAAATTAGCTACAAATAGTTTCTAACCACTTATAATAAGTGTTTTAAATTAATACTATGGCCAAAACTAATACCAAAAAAACTTAGATTTAAGGTTCATAATAATCGACCCTAAAATCACCCACAAATGATCCTCAATTGCTTTCTCAAAAAAATAAAAATACCAAAAAAATAAAATTAATGGTAAAAGAAAACGTAAAAACAGAGTGCGGTGGTTGGAAGGAACCAACTCTTACCACCGGCTGCGCAGGGTGTCACTCGCCTTGGTGGAACTTCTATAAGCGGGTAGAGAAACCTAAAAATAAGGTGTGGTGGTTGCAGTGAACCGACTCTAGCGGAAGACATCACATCCTGACAAGCATAGTAGAAAGAGTAAATAAGTTGTTTTGATGAGTTTAAGTGGTGTTTGATAACATTTATTTAAAATATTTAATTTTAATTTTATATTTATTCATTAAATTTGAAATTTAAAAAAAAACTTAATATATATAAGATATAAATTAAGAGGTGTTTGACAACTAATTTAAATAATATATGAAGTGTATTACAATTGGTTAAGATATTACACTACTATTAGGTAGGTCTTGGGTTCAAAGGCCAAGTCAAAAATATTCTTTTTGAAATTGAGTGCCGGCGACGGCGATTGCAGGAATCCGATGACGATGATCGTCATCGTCGACTACCGCTGGATTCCGATGATATTCGTCGTCGGTCGTCGATCTGAAAAAAAAAAAAAAAAAAGTGATTCATCTTAGCTTAAAAATTAAATAATTTTTTAGACTTAAGTGATTAATTATGATATAATTTTAAGTATTTTATCAAATAATCTGAAATCTTAAAAAATAAATATTTTAGACTTTAGAATTTGAATAAGTGTTATCAAATATAGCCTTAATTAGTGACGAACACTAGATCTTACAAACAAAAATGATAAGTTAATTTAGGTAGCATTCCGACGAAATTGGAACTAAAAGCCGCCCCCCCCCCCTACGGCCTCCCCACCCGCCAGCCACCCCCTCCCCCATCCCCCCGGCACCCCCACCCCAGCCGCCCCACTCCGTCGGCCACCTCCTCCCCCATCCCAGTTGGCACCCCCCCTCCGCCGGCCATCTCCCCCCAAACCCAGCCCCCCCCCCCCCCCTACGGCCTCCCCCACTGGCCGGCCACCCCCCGGCACCCCCACCCCAGTCGGCGACCCCCTGCACCACTGCCCCCTAGGGCTACAAATGGAGCGGATATGGGCTTTCCGGTTGCGATCCGAATAGTTAATCGGATAGTTCGTATCCGCTCCGAATATAATTCGAATACGGAGCGGATAATTTAATCAGATAATTTTCGGATTCAGAACGGATAATTTAATCAGATAATTTTTGGATTCGGAGCGGATACAGATATTATCCGCTTCGGAAATATAAGCTTAATAAAATATATTAAGTGATCTAAAAATTTAAAAAAATTGTAAAATTTTTAAAAAAGTATAAATATAACAAAAGATTAACATTAGATATATTATATATTTATAATTATATATGGATCATTAGTGTGGTGGCCAAATCTAGCCGCCTATAACCATAATGGCCCACTACGGCCCTTGCGCGTCCTGTCAGCTGACGTGGCCCCATCTCAACGGGTCACGTTCATCCCAAGACGATGTGATGATCTCAAGGATACCGCCAGCTTGATCGGACGCTGTCAAGCCTCGTGGCGGTATGCCCCCGAGCGGGTCGTCTGTCCCTCTACGACCGAACACCCGCGGAAAGGTTCCGAACAGGAACAGTAACCTTACTGCGCGGAACGACCCTCAACATCACCGAACAGCATTCTTGGCCTCCATGTAGGTCACCTGCTCGGAAGGTGTGTTTAAAGGGTCCGAGCAGGCTCCCTGGCTTACAGAACGGTTGTAACCGTCCCAGGCCACGTTCTCCACCATCAAGGGGCGTGAACTGCCTGGCAGCCCAACGGGCACCAGAATCATAACTCCTCCCGTTATGCGCGCGCGTCAAGGCGCCTCCTCAGGCACGATCTGCCGAACGTTACGCACGTTGGCCTCGGCACCGACGCCTATAAAAGCACAGGTACAGTACCATGCAAGGTACGTTCTCTTCCCCGCGCGAACACATTCTCGCACTTCAAAACCCCCTGCCTTTCAAGCTCTCCACTGACTTAGGCATCGGAGGGTTTTCCGTGGTCTTCACCGGGCCCCCTGATCCTCTTCTGGTTTTGCAGGCGTTCGTCCTCACCAGCGATCGTCTTCCCTCTCTCTTTAGTGGAGGCCCGTTTAGCTCAGGCCCAAACAGGATCATACCTGGATACAATGCTATCCTAGGCAGAGGTCTGATCGGACGCATCAAAGCAGTACCTTCGTCGCTCCATCAGAAGATGAAGTTTCCTACTCCGAGCGGAGTGGGCGAAGTGCTCGGGTGTCAGCGCGAGTCTCGCCGTTGCTATGTCCTCTCCTTAAGAGACAAGCAACCACTCGCTGACCCGGCTCCTCCGCCTTCCGATCAGCCTTCAACCAGCCGGGGGACGCCTGCTGAAGACTTAATCCCCATTCAAGTGGACGATGACCCCGAACATGTCTTGTACATTGGCGCCTTGTTGACAGAGGCCGAGCAGCAACGCTACACAGCTTTCCTGCTGGCCAATTTGGACGTGTTCGCTTGGTCTGATGACGAGCTTCCAGGCATTCCCCCGGAAGTCATGGTGCATCGCCTCCGGCTGGATCCCCGAATCCCGCCAGTACAGCAAAGGAGGCGACCCGTGAACCGAGAACGACAGACCGTGATACAGGATCACGTGGTCAAAAGCCGAGCTGTTGGGCTCCTCCGAGAAGCCCAATATCCAAGATGGATCTCCAACGTGGTCCTCGTGCGCAAGGCCAATGGCAAATGGTGCGTGTGCGTGGATTACAAAGATCTCAATAAGGCAACGCCCAAGGATAACTTCCCCCTGCCGCGCATTGATCAGCTGGTGGACGCTACTTCCGGACATGAGCTTCTCAGCTTTTTGGATGCCTACTCTGGTTACCACCAGATCAGCATGCATCCCCCGGATCAAGACGCCACAACGTTCGTCACAGACCTAGGCTTATACTGTTTCACCAGGATGCCCTTTGGTCTGAAGAATGCAGGCGCGACTTACCAGCGGCTGGTCAACAAGATGTTCGAGCAGCAGATCGGGCGCAACATGGAGGTTTACGTTGATGACATACTGGTCAAGACACTTCCGAGTACTGATCACATTTCCGACCTCCAGGAAACCTTCGCAACCCTGCGAAGGTATAATATGAAGCTCAATCCTTCCAAGTGCGCGTTTGGCGTCTGGTCGGATAAGTTCCTCAGGTTCCTCGTATCAAACAAGGGAATAGAGGCGAACCCGGAAAAAATCCAAGCAGTGCTTGAAATGAGCAGTCCAAAGACAGTGCGCGACGTCCAGCGCCTGACGGGGCGGCTCCCGGCACTGAATCGGTTCATGTCCCGAGCAGCAGAAAGAAGTTTTAACTTCTTCAAGTTGCTCCGAGGCCCTAAAAGCTCCTCGAAGCAAGGGGGGCAAGTACGGTGGACTGACGAATGCGAAGCCGCCTTCACCGAGCTGAAGGCATATTTGGCAGCCCATCCTGTTCTCTCAAAACCTGTGCTCGGAGAACCTCTGTTCGTGTACCTTTCGATCACCGAACACTCTATTAATGCGGTCTTGATCAGAGAAGTAGGAGCGGCACAGCATCCTGTATACTACATTAGTAGGGTCCTCCAAGAAGCTGAGAGGAGGTACCCCAGGGCGGAAAAACTCGCCCTTGCTCTCGTCACGGCTGCTCGGAAGCTTAGGCCCTATTTTCAGGCCCATTCCGTTACAGTTCTAACCGATCAACCGCTGAAATCCATTCTTCAGCGGCCGGAGGCTTCCGGTAGGTTGGTTAAGTGGGCGATAGAGCTTGGTGAGTTCGACATCAGCTTCCGACCGAGGACGGCGATCAAAGCACAGGTGCTGGCGGACTTCGTGGCGGAATGTACCCTTCCGGCCGAGCAGGATCCACCGTTGGCAGACGAGCCCCCATGGGAGCTTTATGTTGACGGATCCTCTTGTGTCACCGGAAGCGGGGCAAGTTTGGTCCTCACCTCCCCATAGGGGTTAGAGTTCCAATACGCCCTCCGTTTCCGCTTTCCAGCCTCCAACAACGTCGTCGAATACGAAGCTTTACTGTCCGGTATTCGCATGGCTAGGCACCTTGGGGCCATTCGGCTTAGAGTCTTCAGTGACTCCCAGTTGGTTGCTAGCCAGGTGAGCGGACAGTTCGGAGCAAGGGAACCTCGTATGGCCCAATACCTCCAACAGGTCAAGAGCCAGATAGAGGGCCTCGTATACTTCGAAGTTATACATGTTCCACGGGAGCAGAACGCGCGAGCTGATGCACTGGCCAAATTGGCGTCTTCAGGGGACATCGCCCCTTCTCGCTCTGTGTTTATTGAAGAGCTCGCCTTACCGAGCACAGAGGCTGAAGTAGCTGCCATAGAAATGGGCCCACCAACTCCGAGTTGGGTAGACCCTCTCTTAGCATACTTACTCCGGGGCGAGCTGCCGCCCGAACAGGGCGAAGCTCGGAAAGTCAGAATGCGCGCTCAACACTTCACCCTCGTAGAAGGCAAACTGTACCGACGGTCCCTTGCTAGACCTCTTCTTCGTTGCCTCAATCCTGAGGAGGCCCTTGCGGCCACGGAAGAAGTCCACGAGGGGCTGTGCGGAAGCCACCTGGGGGGTAGAACGCTAGCACGCAGCATCATCCGAGCAGGGTTCTGGTGGCCTTCTCTTCAGAAGGATTGCATGTCCTTTGTCAGGAAATGTCCAGAATGCCAAAAGTTCGGAGTTCTTATCAAGCAGCCGGCCGAACAGCTCCACAGCCTGTTCGAGCCGCACCCTTTCGCTAGATGGGGCATTGATATCTTGGGCCCCTTTCCAGAGGCCCAAGGGCGGAAGAAGTTCCTGTTTGTGGCCATCGACTACTTCACCAAGTGGATCGAGGCCGAACCTGTTGCCACAATCACTGAACAAGCCGCATGGAAGTTCATATGGAAGAACCTTCTCTGCAGGTTTGGCGTTCCAAGGGTGATCACGTCTGACAACGAGAAACAGTTTGACAGCGCCCTCTTCAAGCAGAAGTGCGCCGAGCTCGGGATCTACAACCACTTCACCTCCGTGGCTCATCCCCAGGCTAACGGTTTGGTCGAAAACGCCAACCGAACATGCTGCACGGGATCCGAACGAGAGTGGAAGCTGCGGGTGGATCCTGGATTGACGAGCTCCCAAACGTCCTTGGTGTCACCGAACAACTGCTCGGGTAGCCACAGGGGAAACACCTTTCCACTTGACCTATGGCTCGGAAGCAGTTGTACCCCTGGAGGTGGCTTTTCCAACCATCCGAACAACCCACTTCGATGAAGCAGCCAACAACCGTGCTCTTCGAGAAAACTTGGACATGCTGAGCGAACGACAAATCGACGCCAGCATTCGCCTCGTTTCTTATCAGCAACGACTCGCACAATATTATAATGCGCGAGTTCGGGAAAGGCGGTTCAATGTGGGAGATTTGGTTCTTCGCCGCTGTTCGGCTTCGGACCCCCGTAGAGCAGTCGGTAAACTTGCCATCAAATGGGAAGGACCTTATCAGGTCACCCATGTCCTCGGAAAAGGCTCATATAAGCTAACTACTCCTAGTGGCGAAGCCATTCCCAGGACTTGGCATGTTTCTAACCTTAAGGCTTATTATTTATAAAAGCCTTCCCTTTTCAGCATCCCACCTCTCTTCTCCCGACTCCTGTCGCTTCACAAGCATTTAGCATATACACCTGATCGGAATCTTCTATAATTCCGATCTGCGCTTTACGTGCAATGCTTATGCAGCCTAGCGGATTCCGATCCGAGCAGGAACAAGCATAAAAGGAAGAAGACAGAGAAAGTGAAGCTACAAGAACAATCTCATGAACAGAAGACTTTGTTCACAAAAAGTTTTTTTTTTATATAAGCAAGCCCCTTTTTTGGCCGTGGTTACAAAAAGGAGAATACAAGAAAGATCAAGGAGCCTGCTGTGAAGGACCAGCGTCGTCATCTGAAGGGGGCATCCGCCCAGACTGGAATTGTGCGAACCGCACACCATCCAGACGAGCGTCCTGAGTGCGACGCCGGCACTCCCGAACAGCGGCCTCGAAGGCTTCCCGGGCACGTTCAACCCAGGAAAGCTGTTCCCCCACCTCCTTCCTAGCGTTGAGGCCCACCCTGTAGCAACGGGCCTCATACTGCTCCAAGTCCTCCTTGTACTCCGGCCCGGCCTTATAATCGGCAACGGCACGGGCCTCTGCATTCACCATTACCTTGGCCAGGGCATCCTTTTCGGCTCGCGCCAAGGTAACATCCAGCCTCGCAGCATGGAGAGCAGCTTTGAGGTTCTTCACCTCCTCCTCCAGCGCCGCCTCGCGAGCTTTATGCCTCGCTGAAAGCTCCACGAAGAAAGCTGCATTCGCCTCATGGAGATACTTCTGTCTCTGGCCCCGAACAGCTAAAACCTTCAGAGTGCCCAGCGACTTGGACATTTCGTCCGCAAGCGCCTCGACGTCGACGTCACTCAGACCATCTTCTACCTGGCACTCCGGGTGGTAACCTTCCACTGACTTCTCCGGAGTCTGTTCGGAAGGAAGGTCCAGGCACCTTGCCAACCGATCAAGACGAGAGGCAGTGGGGCTCGCAGGCAGCTCTCTTGGCGTGTCCTCCATCTGACGAAGGGTCGCCTCCAACGTTGCCACCGAAGGAGCTCCGGGAAGTCTCTTCAGAAGCGCCTCGCTAAGAGGTCTTCGGTCGTCTTCGGACCCTTCAGCCCGAGCAGCACCCGCAGCCTCCCCCCCAGTACCTTCCACGGCCTTGGAGGTTGCTTCTGCGTTAGCAACCACCTCGGAGGGGGGAATGGGGAGCAGGATTCCCCCGGTGGAAGTGGCAACCTCTTCGGACGCCCTCGTAGTCGCAGCCGCCTTTTCAATGGCCCCTGCTGCAGGCACAGAAGTGGCAACCTCTTCGGACGCCCTCGTCCTCGCGGCTGCCTTTTCAGTGGCCCCTGCTGCAGGAACCACTTCTTGTTCCGTAGAGAGAATCGTGGTTGGCGTTGTCGCCACCACACCGCTCGCGACCACCCCAGCAGGGGCAGAAACCTCCGTCGCATCTGCGACCTCCTCCCGCCGAACAGGAGACACTGCACCTTCTCTACTCCTCCTGGAAGAGGCCCCCGCAGTGTTGCTGGTAGCACCATGCTCGGCACCACCAACGTGGGAAGCGTTAGAGGGCTCCCTATCCTTCGAGAAGGTGGAGCCCCTGGCCTCTTCTATGGCAGGGCTTCCGGACCCGTCGCTCACAACGACGAGCCCCAGCTCGGTCGCCATCCCCTGCACGACCTCTGGGCGCTCTGTGGAGGCCGCCCGCGACACTCCCTGATCGGCCAATTGCACGGCCCTACTTTTTCTGCGCAGCAGCAACTGCGCCCCGTCCTCTTCCTCTTCGGTCCCCTCCTCGTCACGTGGAGGAGTAGCCTGGACCGCCTTTTGCTTCTTCCGAGCACGGAGTTGTTCTGCCTCCTCCGCACTCTCGTCAACCAGAACTGGCCTCTTTTTCGCGGAAGGCCGGCTCGCCCGGTCATCCTTCTCCGGAGGAGTCCGAGCTCCGGCCGAAACCACCTCCTTGGTGGCCTTCTTCTTCAACCGGATCCTTCCGGGCCCCTTTTCAGAGGCCCGTGCCTTGGCTGGGCGCTCCTCGGTCGACAGAGGAGCAACGAACGCCGTTGTTACCGCAGCGCCAACCCTCACTGCGGAAGGAACCCGGGCAACGGCGGCAGCATCATCGCCTTCGAACACCATGTGCGCTAGCACAGGGATCTTTTCGGCAAACTCTTCATTTGCCTCCTGATCCCTTCCGGCCTCCAGCTCTGCGGCCGCTGCGCACAAAGAAGACAAGAAGAAGAAAGGTTAGTATGAGGTCACCAAACCCAAGAGTAAACGACCATGAGATAGTATACTTACTCCATGGTTTGCTGAGCCCGTACTTAACGAGCATGAACTCGGTCACATATCCTTCTCCGTTCCGAACACCTGCTCGGAGAAGCTTGTCCGACGCCCTTGCCTCGTCCTGGATCAGATGCGGAAAGCTGTCCTTCCGCGCAGAACGCATAACAGTGGGGAATCCCCACTCAGCACCACTCCGGTGGCGCACGAAGAGCAGCCTGTCCATCCAACCTTTGTTGTTGGAGTACTTGTTGGACAGGCCAATGTGCATCCGGTCTGTTCGGTGCTTGGCGTAGTAGATGTCTGCTCCCGACGCCCGCGAAGCAGACAGCTTGAAGTGTGCTCGGAAGACGTCCGCCGAGCCCCGGATCTCTTTCAATTTGCAGACAACACCGAAGATACATATGTATCTCCAGGTGTTGGGCGTCAGCTGTATCGGCGAAACGCCCCAAGTATTCAAGAGCGTCTTCGCCACCTTCGGCAACGGCAGCCGGAAGCCTGCCTCCAAGTGATTAACGGAGAGGATCTGGCAGCCTGGTTTGTTCACCAGGATGGTGTCGCTCTCCTTGGCGTCGATGATCTCGTACTCCTCCCCGATCCTGAAACGCTCGCGGAGCCCGCTGTAGTGGCGGCATCGTGCTCCACTGGACGCCGCGGCGGTCACCCCGCTCGCTCCGGCGACGGCCTTCCCTTTGCTTGCCATTGCTGGAAGGATCGTAGGGGGCGACGACAGCACAAAGGGACGAAGGAGAAGATGGAAACAAGAGAAGGCAAGAAAGCACGAAAGCTAAAAGCTGGAAGGTTTCTGGGAGGCGTAGCTCCCGCCCTCGTCTCTTCCCCTCCTTATAAGGAAAGAGGAGGGAACGAAATTCGAGGCGGACCCCGAAAGGCCGCTCCTTCCTGTTTTTGAAAATGCCTCTTCAGGTACAGCGTTGGCGACCGTCCAAACGCAGCAACAGCACCACAGGCATGGCGCGGTTTTGCACCCATCATGATGGGTTAACCGCCTGCCCAGGCTCCAAGCGACGGCATCCCACAACGGGCCATTGCATTAAATGCGGAAGTGACGCCCTCGAAATGCTCGTCTCACCGAGCCACTCGAGAGCGTGGGGGGCAAGTGTGGTGGCCAAATCTGGCCGCCTATACCCATAATGGCCCACTACGGCCCTTGCGCGTCCTGTCAACTGACGTGGCCCCATCTCAACGGGTCACGTTCATCCCAAAACGATGTGATGATCTCAAGGATACCGCCAGCTTGATCGGACGCTGTCAAGCCTCGTGGCGGTATGCCCCCGAGCGGGTCGTCTGTCCCTCCGCGACCGAACACCCGCGGAAAGGTTCCGAACAGGAACAGTAACCTTACTGCGCGGAACGACCCTCAACATCACCGAACAGCATTCTTGGCCTCCATGTAGGTCACCTGCTCGGAAGGTGTGTTTAAAGGGTTCCGAGCAGGCTCCCTGACTTACAGAACGGTTGTAACCGTCCCAGGCCACGTTCTCCACCATCAAGGGGCGTGAACTGCCTGGCAGCCCAACGGGCACCAGAATCATAACTCCTCCCGTTATGCGCGCGCGTCAAGGCGCCTCCTCAGGCACGATCTGCCGAACGTTACGCACGTTGGCCTCGGCACCGACGCCTATAAAAGCACAGATACAGTACCATGCAAGGTACGTTCTCTTCCCCGCGTGAACACATTCTCGCACTTCAAAACCCCCTACCTTTCAAGCTCTCCACTGACTTAGGCATCGGAGGGTTTTCCCCGGTCTTCACCGGGCCCCCTGATCCTCTTCTGGTTTTGCAGGCGTTCGTCCTCACCAGCGATCGTCTTCCCTCTCTCTTTAGTGGAGGCCCGTTTAGCTCAGGCCCAAACAGGATCATACCACCACAATTAGATTTAAGATTTAATGGTAAAAATAACTTCATTTCGGAGCGGATCTTAAACGGAGCGGATCACATATTTCCATATCCGCTCCGTTTATTATCCGGATAATATCCGTATCCGAAATCCACTCTGCCGGATGTTTGTTAAACGGATAATATCCGGATAATCGGATACGAATTCGAATCGGATCTGAATATTATCCAGATCCGTTTACAGCCCTACCCCCCCCCCCCACCCTCAACCCGCGGCACCCCCTCCCCCCTCCCTGCCGGCACCCCCACCCCGCCCCACGGGCGCCACCTCCTCCCCCCCCCCCCCCCTGCCGGCACCCACCCCCACCCCGCCGGCACCCCCCTACGCCCCCCCCCCCCCATGGGAATTCCCACCCCAAACATCTCAACATAAATTTTAAAAATTTTATTATTTTTACCCAACACATGACAACACATTTTTATAATTTTAAATTTAAAATTAAAAGAGAACTCAACATCATTTTTTAGGTAGAAATAGTTTTTTTAATTGCTCCCAAACACCCCATTTAATTAGTTTTCTGATTGAGTCTTGTCTTAGAAGCGGATCCTTCTGTTGCTAATTAGTAAAAGGACTTAATTACTCAAAAAACGAAAAATTTATTTGGACCGGTTTGATAGCCTGATAAAAATTGGAAAGGTACTAGTGGTTAATGAGATCTGATAAAGTCAATATACTAACTTGGAAAGGCTTATAAATTACTCGGTGCTAATTACTTGGGATAACCTCTCTTATTAGAGTTGTTAACTAATTAAGTCGACTCAAAAAGATGGACTATATATACTAACTACCCTCGTCAGAATTAATTGTTTACAAAGGTTTGATAATGTTTAATGAAAGTCTAAAATCTGAAATACTTAATTTTTAAGATTTTAAATTATTTGATAAAATATTTAAAACTATATCTTAATTAATCACTTAAGTCTAAAAAATTACTTAATTTTTAAGTTAAGATGAATTACTTTTTTTCAAATCGACAACCGGTGGCAGACATCGTCGGAATCTGGCGACTGTCGCCAAAATCCGGCGATCGCCGGCGGCAAGCTCCAGCGACCACCGACCAGTCGCTGGATTCCGGCGATCGCCGGCGGCCAGCTCCGGCGACCGTCTGTCGAAATCCAACGACTGTCGCAGGATTCAAGCGATCACTGACAGCCAGCTCCGGCGATCACCGATTGGAACCCAACAACTCTCTCCGGATTCCGACGATCGTTGTGATGGCCGACTAAAACTCGGCCAGCTCCGACAATGATCTATAAATCAATTTTAAAATATATATATTTTTGACAATTTTGAATTTTGAACTTAAGACCTACTCAATAGTAGTGTAGCATCTTAATTAACTAATTGTGCTACACTTCAGTTATGATATTTAAGTTAGTTGTCAAACACCTCTTAACTTATATCTTATATATTAAGTTCTTTTTAAATTTCAAATTTAAAAGATAAACGAAGAATTAGATTTAGACATTTTAAATAAGTGTTATCAAAGACCAGGTTAAACAATTTGAAGATTACTTACCCGCGATTTTATCTTATTTGACAAACAAACGGGATCCACTACTACTTTAAGACTAGGTAATCGCATTATATTCAGATCAAAACTGATCATTGTAAAAAAGTTACAAGAGCTAAAAACTGGGGAGAAAAAAAAAAACACACACACAGACACACTAGCACCGACCAGCTTTTGCCCTCGAAGCTTCATGAAGCATATACGTCATCATATAAAAGACTACTTAAGCAGCCCTAAACAGTCTGCATACACAGCAAGCAGTTCTTGATTCCGTTTGATGGCCATCCGCCACCTTCTGAGAACCTTCAAAGCACCTGCGCGCTGGGCGCCTCAACTACAAACGCGTTGAGGGATTTGGTGGAGCCGAGGAAGTTGCCGAACGGCGACGGCGGCGACCCGGCGGCGCCGTAGCCTGGCGCTTCTGAACCCTGGCGGCCGGTTGGGGACGGCCTAGTGGACGAGACGAGGTCTTCGCCATGACGCTGTTCTCTTCCCTCCCCTCCTTCCCTCCCCTTCTTGGAGCCCAACGTGAGGAGAGAACGCACGACGACTCCGAACACCATGACCTTCACCTGCCCTCTCCTCGGCAGCTGATCTCTCTTTCCCTTGCGTGGGTTGTCGGGGCCCTCATAAGCCATTGCCCACAAAGCTCTGCAGCAACCAGAGGCGCACCTACGCCTGAGGAGCTTTGTCGGTGTTTGGGCGGTGGAAGTGGGGGAGCTAGGGGGGCATATAGAAGAGATAAAGTAGCTCTGGGGACAAAGAGAACAGAATTTTCTTATCCGAATGGGAATAAAAGGGGGGAAAGTATTTGGAATGCAAGTGTGAAATGCATCTGAGACATGAATATACGTTTAGTAAGAAATTAAAGAACAGCACGATAATTAAGTTCTTCATCAGCAAGTTTGAAGAGCAGAGGATCGGAGCTAAACGAATCCTATAATTAGCTCTTAAAAGAGACTCGGATATGGTACTCTAGATGTCATTTCATATGACGCAAGGAACATTCTCGTTCGAGAAAGATTTTGTGTATTTTTATATTACACTTTAAGTGTAATATAATTAGATAATAATTTATATGGCACCCGTCAAATAAAGAGTGATAAAATATCAACTCAATTATTAGATGTTACATAAATTTGTTGTCTAATCATATTATATTTTATGAAAATACACTAAATCTTTTTCTCTCATTTGTCGTTTTGTGATTAGAATGGAACTGACTTGAGGATCCTGGTTGGGTCGATCGGTTAGAACTCTTACTTAAAAGCAGGAGATTCCAAGTTCGATTCTTGGGGGGGGGGGGGGGGCTTACCTGATTAACATGTAATTCTCGAGGTTGTGTAAATTCGAATTTTTTCCGATCAAGTGGGGTAAGGGCAATACAGATATACAGAAAGTAGGAGCTGTCAAGTCCTGACTTTGAAATTCACGAATATCAATCTTGAACCCACAAAATCACACGGAGTAGAATTTCCTCGTTATCAAAAAAAAATTGGAACTGACCTATTAATTAAGTGGGCTAGTCCTCTTAATTCTTCTAATCATTGTGCTCAAAGGAGATCTTTACGAGGAGCTCAGATTTCGGAGGAAAAGATGAACTGGGCTGCTAATCAGATAAAGTAAAGTACTACCGGGGTTTCATTTTTTAGTGCGGTTTTTTTTTTGTATCGAGTCTTACGGAACTTAAGAGTGCGAGAGATGTTTTACGGGAAAGTTCTTTTCACAGAAGTTTTTCACGTTTCTATTTAAATTTTTTCGTAAAATATAATAGGATACGTCACTATCTCTCTCATACTAATGGATTGAGATCTTATGTTCTATAATTTTACATTATTTTTCTACACTACAATTTTTTAAAAAAATATATTTTAAAATTAAAAAATATAAAACTTTTATCATTATTATAAGGAGGGTGGAATTCATTAAAATTTCATTAAGAATCGGTAAATCTTAAGGGGAATGAGTCTTTCTCTTAGTTTTGATTTTTTTTTGTTAAAAATGGGTCAATTTTAATCAACTCTAAAAGAACAACTCATTCTTTTAAGGTTTATCCATTCTCAATAAAATTTACTCTTTTTTATAATAACATATATATTTATTTAAAAATTATGATGTAAAAAAATAATGTAGAATTGTGGAGCAGAGGATCTCAATCCCATATCCGACCCGGTATTGAGAGGAACTGCACTCTTATTCTTTCTTTTTCTTTTTTTTTAAGCTGCCATGCGTAATGAACCCAAAGCACCCAACGATGGGTGGTACGTTAGAATATTAGATAGTTTTTGAAAGAGCTTCTAAAGTTGTGTCGGCTCTGTTCACTTTAATTAAGAGCAGTTTGCTAGCCTAATGACTTACAGTGAAGATTCTCCAATCCTTGCCAAAAGTAAAAAAAGTAGCAGTTTGCTTATGATGGTTCTTTAATGTTAACAACTACAGATTTTGGTCATAAAAAGCATTTAACAACTTCACAATCCGCAGAGACAAAAGCCAGTCTGCAGGTTTAGGTCTAATTCACAAAGACCCAGTTCAAATTTCTAGACGTACGCTCCTTATACATAACAACAAGGGTCATACTTGTGCCATCCTTTGACCTCTTCTTCCACAATTAAGGTTAGCCTTCATGAATTCCAACAAGCTCCTACCCTAATTTGTGGACTGAAATCTCTGATTCTTCCTATAAAAATATTAGCATTCTTGAATTCACATGTTTCGTTTTTTTTTTTTTTTTTTGTCTTTTTGGTAACAAAGAACCCCCACCCGTGTGGTTTTATGGGTTCAGATATTGATGTTCATAGATTCTAGAGTCAAGATCTGACAGTCTCTACTTTTCATGTACCCATGTTACTTTTATCCCACTTGATCGAAAAAAATTATGAATCTACACATATCGAAAATTGTACGTAGATCAAGTAAGTCTCTTGAGAATCGAATTTGGGACCTCCCATTTCTAAGCAAGAGTTAATTATAATCGATTGACTCAACCGAGGTCCTCTATATGTTTCGATTTATTTTTATATCAGTCGAGAGAAATACTCAATGCACTTTTCAAATGTATTTATAAAGACACTTAATATTTTTTTCTTTTGATCAATACATATGTGATATATTGTGCCCATTCAATAAAAGATCAAAAATAAACTCTCAAACTTATTTGGAAAGCGCATTTGCAAATACACTTATTACTTTTTCTATTGATCAATATATTCATGATATTTTGTGCCTATCTAGCTAATAAGAGATCAAAAATAGATTTTCAAATTTATGTGAAACAAATCTCTCTCATTGGATGATCCCCTCATTCCATTGAGTGGGTAGACCTCAAAAAGACTCCACACCGCCCACAACTTTCTAGAAACAGAACCACAAATACAGAGATTTGGGGAAGACAAAGTAAAGAGGAGGCGAAGTTTCCGAGCTGAGACAATGGGAACGGAATTTCTTGACTAAACGAGTGTGGAATGCACAAAAGCGCAGTTGAGTTCGACATCACTAGAGCAAATTAAGGAGGGGCCAAAACAAGCTTAATTTAAATTCGAAAGGAGAAATGCCAGTTCACACTGATGTAGCGATCGATGTGAACCCAAACGGTGACCGAAAGGAGCACTATGCTACGCTACTTTTCATGTATTCTTCTTGTGGATCTAATCTGTGTTAATTAACTGGGAACTCGAAGGTTCTTTTCATCATCCTACTTGAACTGGCTCAGCAAGTTAAGGCATATAATTGTAGTCTTGGCAGTCACTAATATTTTCTTTGAAAAAGTGGTTTAATGATATGTTTTCTTGACACAACTATTAACATATAATTGTAGTCTTGGGAAAGGCGATGATATGGTATATTTTTATTACTTGCAGTCAAATTTAATGTTAAGTGACAGGTATAACATATTTATAAATTTAATGTTAAGTCAAATTTATTTTTAAAATTATTTACATAAATATGCTCAGATCTAATATATTTACAAATCTATATCTCTCATTTACACTGATTCAGTATAACTTATACATTTTTTTACGTCTTACATATTTTTTCTGTAACTTACACAATTTTAATATAATTTATATTAATTTAATAACATATTTTTCTATAAATTAAATTGAATTAACGTAAACTGCGGAGAAAAACGTGTAAGTAAGAAATATAAAATTATAAATATATTTATATAAATATTTTTAAAATAAAATTATTTGAAAATTTTCCCTTCATTTCTTTCACTAGGCTCTCTTCTTAGAGTATTGCATGTGTTGGAACGGGGTTCCCATGTGACCTTGATTTCCCAAACCAATTGCCGCACTGAAGAGTGAAGACTTGTCGGGTGCCGTACAGCCCGTGGCAAATCAAATCCGAATTAAACTCCACTAATTATCCGCCCTATTTACCCGTCATATCATGATTGTCGGATCCGCCTTCTATACTTGGGGCAGGTATGTGTAATAATATTTTTTTTCAATTTAAATGGTAGCGTTTGTAAAGTAGGTGAAAAGGTTATTTTAATTGCAATGATTGAAATTTATTTCTTTTTCACTCTATTTTTCAAATAAAAAAAGTGAAAAATCTATTTTTTGAAACAAATAGTTTTTGAGAGAGAGGAGGGAGATAGAGGGGGGGGAATATTATCTGTCTTAAAGTTTGACATTCAAAAACTATCAAGAGTGAACTTTTAAAAAAAATTTCAAATTTGTAATGATAAAATTTTCAATAAGTAGTACATACAACAGTGATGGAAAGAGGTCGATTCAAATGACTTTGTGGTACCTCTTTAAATTAACTTGGAGTTGTTAGAGGTTAATTATTGATGCTAGGGCTATGTGAATTCATATATATATATATATATATATATATATATATTATATATATATATATATATATTATTAACGTGTTCTCTCAGAGTTGGTACAAAAGGATTGGTAGTTTTGGGTCTCCTCGGTATCTACTTGGGCATGTTCCTTTTACCGTAAAACGTTGTAAGATGCCATTATTGGAGCTTCATCCTATCTCTAGGGAGATGAATTATTGGTGAATCACTTTTTGTGTTGTTGGGGAGATTTATTGATGCATCTCACTTATTAGTTGGGGGGTCTCTTCAGATGCCACACTCACTGATTGGACTGGGTCAGTGAAGGGCATATAATTGCACAATCCAGCTAAATCTCATCTTAGGGACCACAAAATCTACCCAAGATATATTTATGGATAAATTAATTAAGAATCTCTTATTATAATAGAGAAATTCTTATTATAATAAGATTGTATGTTTATGATAATAAGAGATAACATTTATTGTAATAAATTATAATTCTATTAAAAATTAAAAAAATAAGTCAAATATTTGATAAATTTTTTAATTAATTTACTTTATATTTATTTGAAGATTAATCTTGTAATAATGATGGTCTCAATTGCACAAAAGTAATGACATTGGTGGGAGGAAACTGAGAAACACTTATTTTGGTCAATATTGGTTATTTTTTATAGGGAAAATTAATTGGGGGTCCCTGTCAGAGCCTGGTACTTATTTCCTCGTCCCTGTCAGAATACCGGTCGATGTAAAGTCTCTGCTTTTCTCCAGGTTTAATTTCCAGTCCCTGCTTTTCAGATGTCACCATTTACGGCCCTCCACACACGATTTCCGTCTCATTGGCCTCCGTCTCTTTTTCCCATTCCCGTCCTACCCTTCCCTCCTTTTTTCCATCGCCTTTTCCCCAAACGACGCTGACGCTTCGGTGGCCCGTGAACTCTGACCGATGCGAAGTTACTGTTACATACCCTGCCAAGAACTGATACAGCAACCATTGACAGCACTTACAAACAGCCTTCGGACGACCGTTCTTCACACTATAAAAGGAACCCAGGGTCATTCCTATCCTCATCACAAGCTTCCCTCGCTCTTCTTCTTCCTATCTTTGTTACTCGTCTTCTTCATCTTTATTTGCAGATGTCTTCATCTAACCGTGCTCCCCAGAGAGATGGCAAGGCACCTGCCTCACCGGTGCCACCGTCGCCCCCGGCTCCCCGTTGCGACAGTCCAACTTCAGCGCCGACTACTGGGACGGTTTTTACATCGGCTGGAAGATGGCTTTACAGAAAGCCTCCCGGCATTACGGCGACAAGGGCCTCAATAACATCCTCCCAGACATCGACCCTAGGGTAGAACACATCCCTTCCTCCCCTTCTCGCTGACCGATCCGGCAACTGCCCTTCCTCCGCTGACCGTTCTGGCACCTGCCCTTCCTCCCCTGACCGTTCCGGCACCTCCCCTTCCTCCCATCTCCTCTGACCGTTAGCCTCCTCCCCTCCGTGCTCTACCGAGTGGTCGGTAGAGTAAAGGTAGAGAGTTATTGTACATGGCTTGTTTATGATAAGCATTTTCGTTTGATGCAGTCTTTTGTGTGCTTATGTATGTGCTATGTATCATGGAAACTCAACATGTTACCAATAACACACTGTAACATCCCCTCATATATACTATAATCAACATGACGAACGACTGTAAGAGATTATAACATATAATGTAAAACTGTATGTTAGACTGTAGTGCTTGAACTGTAAGAGTGTAGTGCTCAAATTGTAACAAGGCTTTTCTTTAGGTGTAACACTGTAGTGCTCGAACTGTAACAGTCTAGAACTTAAACTGTAACATTTATTACGTATAATATAACAGAATACGTAAGTACTGGAACTGTAAGAGTGTAGTGCGCGAACTGTAAGAGTGTAGTGCTGAAAATGTAAGAGTCTAGTGCTTCAACTGCAACATCTATTGCATACATATACTGTAACAGAAATCGTGAGGAGACAGTGCTCTTCTTCCTCCTATCTTTCTTGCTCGTCTTCTTCCTCTTTATTCGCAGATGTCTTCATGTAACATACGGTACACAGGTCAAACTGTAAGAGTATTAGAGTTAAACTGTAACACTACATTACGTACACTGTACAACAAAACGTAATTGTAAGTGCGCGAACTGTGCAAGTGTATTACTGAAACTGTAATAGCGTAGTAGTGAAATTATAACAGCGTAGTGCGTACACTGTAATAATGTATTACATACACTATAATATTGGAATATTAGGACGACGTTCTGTTGTAACTAATATACAAGATTTAAAATCCGTCAGGATTGTGGGGTGGGTTGCTACAAGTTCTTCGGTTGTGACCTGTTTGTTTGCACCTTGAACAAATATATGCATGATCTACTTCTCCTCTTGAATGTATTCTCCTCTTTCTCGGTCTTCCTGGCAACTTTTTTGTTGTCGGTGGCTTGATTAGAACTTCTGATGGTTGAGGCGGATCCGGCATGTCAAATGTTGGGATAGGTTGAATGTTTCTTTCATATGCAGCCCTATACACTTCTGTGCTGTAAAATGCCGAAACATATTGAGTAACGGCCTCCTTGTTACTGCCAATTGCTGCGCATGCATGCTTGCAAGGAATCTTGACAAGTTGCCAGTGTCCACAGGAGCATGTTTGTAGATGGAGGTCTACGGCGTACGTCTTCATACTTTCAACAACCTCAAATTTGATTCCATCTGAATGACGGATTGCTAAGCTTCTCCTTTCTTGAAGGTTTTTTCGATGATTTTTTGTACTTTAGGACAGTATGGTGTATCCCACAATGCAGCATCAATTTTCCTCTTTGCAGCCATTTCCATCATTTGCACTCTAATTTTGTCAACCATCTGTAGTATTGGTAGACTTCGCGCGTCATGTATCCAATTGTTGAATGACTCTGCCAAATTAGAGTATAATTCACCAACCTGTATGGCCATGTGAAGGAAATTAGGTTAACATCAAATATCTGTAACAAGTGTCCACTACATACTGTAACCTTATTTAACACGTTCTGTAATAGATTATCCCTATAACTGTAAGCACATAAATGGCAGAATGTAATAGAACATATCGCTTATGTATTAAAGAGCCGAACCTTTGTCCCTGGAAAAGAGCATGGGACCAGTGTTCGACATCATTTCGGAGCACCCAATCTTTGGCCTCAGTAGAATTAAGCTCCATTGCAGTCATTGCGTCTTGGTACTCTTGTTCAGTAACAGCATAGGCAATGCGCTGGAGAATTTTCTAAGTAATTTTTGAAAGGGGCGGCATACTTCCCGCACATTGGTCGTTGAAGTTCTGCATGATGTGCTGGAAACAGTAGCCGTGATGATCATTCGGAAATACGTAGGGATCGCTTCCTTCAGACCTCTCCCTCTGTCTGATAGGAACGCGATCCTTCTATCTGATAGCAATGCCTTTTTCAAATTTGTAGAAACCAGACCCAGTTGTCATATGTTCCGAATCTGCGATGGAGTAGGCTACACTGAATAGCTCATTGTTACCGTTTAAGGCACTTGCAGCAAGTATAACCCCTTGCACTCTATGCTGTTTGATATGAGTTCCGTCCAAAAAGAGCATAGGTCGACAACCAACTTCGAACCCATATGCAGACGCGTCGAAGCATATGAAAAACCGTTTGAAACGTTGAGTCTCTGGGTCCACTTCTAGAGACAAGATCGATCCCGGGTTTGACTGTAATGCACGTTCGCTGTACCAGTTCAACATATGATAGCTTGTTCTGAAATCGCCGTATAGTGAACCGACAGCAACCTCTTTGCCCCACCATGCCTATTCAAATGATTATACATGTTCTGTAAGAGTGTTACAGTTCTTGTCCTCATACCTTACAGTAGCCTTCTTAAGTTGTTACAGTATACGCTCAAATGATTACAGTTGTTACAATACAAGGTCAGAGACTTACAGTATATGATTACAGTTGTTACAGTGGCATGCAGATATTGTTACAGTGGCATGCAGAGACTTACAGTATATGATTACGTCGAAATGATTATAGTTATGACAATGATAGTCTTACAGTATATGAGGACAATTGTTACAATGCTAGGGTCAGAGAATTACAGTTAAGGATCTATTGATTACAGTAGACGTCATGATGTGTTACAATTCAATTCATGGCATACCTGATGATAAGAGATGCAGATACCGTATTCCCGACGGATGTCACTCATCATTTCACTTGCTCTGTAGGTGGGTTTATCAACTGGTTTCCCCTTCACAGCATTTGCTACCCACTTCTTAGATGTCTGTGGATGTCCGTCGCTCATAATGTCACATCCACAGGTGTGTATGTTGTTGAGAGTCTTGATTTGAAATTGTGGACCTTGACGAACGACGGACGCATGCAGGCGCCATGGGCAAACAGAGACATTGCAACGTACAGTTAATCGTATAGAGTCGTTCTTCAAATATTTCCAATAAATCCTCGTGCGATCGCGTAATTTGTCAGTTCCATCTGCAATAGCTCTTTGCTTATGAAGACTTGTCCTACTGAGTGTATTCTACCTACGGAATATTGCGTCAACACTGGTACTACACCTTCCGCTCCTTCTCCTCGCACATACAACTCGAACTGCTTCCTGGTAATTGGAGGGGTTCTGGGGTTACCAAAGAACCGCCATGCGTGTTTGAAGTACTTCTGCAAATAATGTACATACATACATTCGTAAGACGAAGGCTTGTTAAGAATGCATGGGATAACATGCAGGGTGGTGAAGAATACAAGGACCACGTACCTGTCAAGTGGTTGCGTTCCATCTGAATGACGACTAGCATGCGTACTAAGGCAACGAGTTTCCACCTGATGAATTTGTAGATTTATCAATGATGTTCCCTGACACTTGTGAAGATCAAACATAGCTTGGACATCCCCATCGTCAAGCAACACCTGTTCAACGTCGGTATCCATGGGAAGACGATACTTCAGGTGTTCTCCTGCATGTCTACACCCAACCTTTGGGAAACCCTGCTATGAATGGACGCCAAATCCGTGTCCCTCCCTATGAAAAGAACGAAACTTTGATCTCCAAATGAACATCTTCCAGGGAGCTGCTCCATTGGGTGGCAGAGGAAGACGAACGGTTCGTGGAAGACGTTTCGTGTATGAGTGGCTCACTGGCTTGGACTGGGGGTCAAATTGGCGGGAGTGCGTATATGGCTACCAATCATGGCGGGAAAGCTGTATACGAAGGGCTGTGATTACATACACGTCCCCTCGTCTGTCGTACCGAGTATTTTCAGCCGCCCGATGGTCATCATTGCAGTGCACCGCCATCTCTTGAGTCCAGTGTCCACCCGTCGGGTACACCGACTTCATATATCATGACTTTTTCTCCTTCCCTTCTCCTACACCGCCATTCCTCCACCAGACCTCTTCTCTGTTACAGTTTCCTTCCTTCTGATACATCTCCAGACGAAGCAATCCGTCTCTCCCCTCTAACGATGGCAAGCCGTCGATCTCCTACGAGCGCTGACATTCAGAGCATTGCGGCGGATGCGGTGCAAGCGTTCGTGGAAGAACCCAGACTCCAAGTCGTACGAAAAAGTAGTTTCTTCTTACCCTAATACGGATGTTTGTCGAATGAATGTTTTCATTTTTAAGATGCGATCTTTTCTTTGCAGAAAAGAATGAATAATATACGCGATGCTCGCTTCTGTTCTACCGTTCCGTTATGGACGATTTGCAATTTAGGAGCGCGCATCTGAAGTTGATGAGGAATTCACCATTTCGCGCGTATATCAAATGCGAAATGGTGACCTACCCATTTCACTCATTGTCGATCTTATGACACGTTTCGATGGAGAGCGTTTTAAGATTGGCTCATGCAGCATGACTTTTCGCCCTTCAGACATAGCCAAAGTTATGGGTATACCAAATGTTGGTTCCCCTATCGACCTGAACACGGATGGGACAAAAGCCAGTTTGCGCCGGATCCTTGGAACCAAAAGAACGATGGACAGGCACAATGTCCATTTGAAACTTAAGGAGTACGTTCCACAGGAGGGTCAGCTTGCTGTTGAGATTTCGGTGAAGCTTTGGGTTGCGCTTCTTTGTTCCTGTTTCTTCTTCCCCACAAGTGGAATGTCGGGGTCGCTGTCCATTCTGCCATACCTGGACGACCTCCATGACATGAACAACGCCAATTGGGCTGCCGCAATCCACGAGTACCTGATGTCGGGGGGTGATGGCATTCAAAACAGCAGCTGGTTCCTGCAAAAACATCTTCCTAACCGGTTGTGTTCCCGCTCTCGGTGGTGAGTATACTGTTACGGTACACTCTGTTACAGTTCCTGAATGTGTCTATTCCAGAAGACTCATAGAGTACATTTACAGAAGACATATGTATATGTTACATACATTTTCATATGTCCTCTGTTACAGTTCAAGACGGTCTCTATTACAGATGACATATGAACCTATTACAGTACGCGTAGAATACATTTACAGAAGACATATGTATCTGTTACATACGTTTACGATACACTTCTCATACGCATTATCTATTTCATAATGATGTAGGCATGGTTTTGATGCACCAATACAAATGGAAACCAGATCATCCGGAAAGGAATCCCCATTTTTCCGTTGGGATTGCCGGAATAAGGGACCGGAGTTATCCGCCCTACTATGGGGGTTGCGACGATCTGATGTAAGTGTCACTTACCCCTGGAACTGTGTTATCTTCGTATATGACTTATACCTGTACCTGTACCTGTGTTAATTCAGGTGTATTTGGAGTATAATGAAAATGAGGAGCCACCTAGAGCTTCGCGACGATTGACGGCATCCACGTCAACCACTTCCCGAACCCCTCCATCAGATAACTCTCTGCATGGCATCTTATCCAGTACAGCGGCAATGACCAGTTACAGCGGCAGAATGACCAGTACTCGGCAGAATGACCAGTTAAAGCGGCAGAATGACCAATTACACCGGCAGAACAATATCCTCCAGTCAATGGATGGAAGGCTACATAGACTGGAGGAACAATTTCAGCGGCAGCCTCGGTGGCAACATCCCCCCCCAGAGACAGAATGTGCAATTTTAGCCCTACCGCCATTGGAGCTCCCAACAGCTTCAGTACGATCACATGCCGTGGCAAAGAAGAGTTACCAACGTCCAGGTAAACGTTTTGTGTCGTTACATTGTTTCATTTGCTTAGTTACAGAAGATGCTTTCCTCATTTACAGTTAGAGTCCTACTCTCTTACAGTCATTCCAATACTTAGTAATACGATTGTACTCTACCTTTACAGTTTCATTACTTGTCTGTTACAGTCTTTCATATATGAAGTTACAGAATTGTTCTCTATGTTTACAGCTCTCTTTCATAGACATTAACAGACTTTTGTTCTCAGTTACAGGAAGGAGATCCGTCCAGACAAGGTCGCGGCGGTCATTTAAGGAGTTGCACATTCCCGAGTTGAAGGAGGGGAAAAAGAGGGGGCGAAAGGAGGAGGAGGAGGACCAGAGGAAGAGGAAGAAGGAGGAGAAGGCGGAGGCGGAGGAGGAGGAGGCGGAGAGGAAGAGGGAGGAGGAGGAGCAGAGCGGAAGAAGGAGGCGGACAGGAAGAAGGAGGAGGAGGAGGAGGCGGAGAGGAGGCGGGAGGAGGAGGAGCAGACGAAGAAGGAGCGGACAGGAAGAAGGAGGAGGAGGAGGAGGCGGAGAGGAGGCGGGAGGAGGAGGAGGCAGACGAAGAAGGGGAGGAGCAGCGAAGAAGGAGGCGGAGAGGAGGCGGAGAGGAGGAGGAGCAGACGAAGAAGGAGCGGAGAGGAGGCGGGAGGAGGAGGAGCAGACGAAGAAGAAGGCGGAGAGGGGCGGGAGGAGGAGGAGCAGAAGAAGGAGGCGGAGAGGAGGCGGGAGGAGGAGAGCAGAGGAAGAAGGAGGCGGACAGGAAGAAGGAGGAGGAGGGGAGGCGGAGAGGAGGCGGGAGGAGGAGGAGCAGACGAAGAAGGAGGCGGAGAGGAAGGGGAGGAGGAGGAGCAGACGAAGAAGGAGGTGGACAGGAAGCAGAAGGAGGGGGAAGAAGAAGGAAATAAAAGGAAGCGGCGTCAGATATCCCATCATCATTGTCCCGACGTGTTACAGCTGGGACGAGGATAAGACGACAACCAGATATCTTTACGGTATGGTTTCCCCTTACAGAATTTACATAAGCTGAGCATTCGGTTACAGAACCCTTCATGAGACATAACAGTTTGTTCCGAGTCCGTTACAATTACATTATATTGTTTTACAGAACATTCCTTTTTTACTTACTCTATCGCAGCCAGACGATTTTCGGCACCACAAAGCCACGAAAGTGAATGTGTCCACTTGCGAACCGATCCTTGTTGAGTCTCAAGAGAGTACAGACACACTTCCAACGGGCAAGAAAGAGGAGAGACGTGATTACGTCGCCCGGGACGCATTAGGAGTGGCCGAAAAGTCATTGATTGAACGATTTTTCAATGAGTGCTTCATTAATGAGTACGTGTTACAGTATATGTCTACCATGTTTACAGTTTCGACCAAAGATGTTTACATTATATATCTACCATGTTTACAGTATATGTCTACCATGTTTACAGTATATGTCTACCATGTTTACAGTATATGTCCACCATGTTTACAGTTTCGTCAATTACTGATGACAGTCTTAATTCTTACCTGTAGAAATTTAATGTTCAACGGCCCTGTGGAAGGATACGACAATTTCCTCTCGTTTCATGACATCCGGGAGCTATTGTTCGCGAGGGAGAGCGAATCGGTCGTAATTGACTGCTACGTCAACGCTTACTTGTTTCGCCCCCTGAAGAGAACCCAGACATTTTTTGGAATTTTGGATATCTGCATGCCGCTTTAAAGGGTTATGTCCAATCTTGCAGAGACGATAAGAGCAAGGAACAACATTTCGAATACGCTTTCAAGAGATTGGACCGCGCCCCAAATGAATTCAACTCATCTTCTCCCCCATGCACGTTGGAACGAACCATTGGGCTCTTCTGGTCATCCGCATGAAGGAAAAGAGTTCCACGTGTACGACTCATTACGAAACAAACATCGTGCTGACATTCCACAATATGTAAGTGACCAGTGTTCCATACGATGCTTACATTCATTACAGAGCGCGAGCACTTGTGTACAGACGTAACAAAACATGAAATCTACGTTAAGTTGCTCGAACTCTTTTGTTCATTCTCTTATGCAGGTGGTGGAAGAACTGATAAGATACCTGAAGGGCAAGCAGATAGATGCAGCTACATGGCCGCTACGCTACCCCGACCCATGCCCACAACAAGGATCGGGAGACGACTGCGGAATTTTTACTTGCAAATACATGGAATGTCTAGCACGTACGGACATTCAAGATTTGCCCTTCAGTCAGAATGACATGCCTATTGTGCGAGCAAAAATCGCCCTCCACTTCATCAAAGCGTACTTCAATGGAGAAGGGCGTTCATAGCGTCTACAACTGAAGGAGAACTGCCGCACGTTCTAACTCCTAACCATTGTAATGATACTTGTTGTATGGTCTTTACCTATTCGTTACAGTATAAATGATACTAGGTTACAGTTGAAGAAGTACTGTCTTACAGCTTGAGCGCCCAGCTACGCCTACCTCATTACAGTGTGTGTAGAATCTGTTACAGTCTTTACCTATTCCGTTACAGTATAAATGATACTAGGTTACAGTTGAAGAAGTACTGTCTTACAGCTTGAGCGCCCAGCTACGCCTACCTCATTACAATGTGTGTAGAATCCCTTACAGTCTTTACCTATCTTTTATAGTATACATAATAGGAGGTTACATTTTCAGAAACACATTATTACAGTATCAGTTGAAATCTTTTACATTACTTAGCTATGGTCTTATAGTATGCATGCTATGAGGTTACAGTTGGAATGTGTTACAGTCGTAACCTTTATGTTTTATAGTATGCATGATAGGAGGTTACAGTTCGAGAACTAAAGCTACAACTATTATTACATTACCTGTTCCCGTGTTACAGTATGTGCCCTTTTTATTACAGTGTCCATGCTATGGGGTTACAGTTCCAGCAGTACAGCTTGACCGCTTCGGAGGAACTTGTTAGTATACAGTACACGCATCATAGATAGCACATACAAGCCCACAGAAGACTGCATATAAGGAAAATATTTATATTCCATAAACAAGCACTGTTACAATCTTAACTCCGTAACCCAATAGCATGGACACTGGAATGAAACGGAGGGGAGGGACAAATAAGGACAGCAGAGATAGGAGGGGAGGGGAGGAATAAGAAGGATTGCAGAGAAGGGAGGGAGGGGAGGGGAGGTGAGGTGTAGGAAGGGATGAGGGGAGGGGAGGGGAGGAACTGGTCGGGGAGGGAGACATTCTAAACACCCTAACCCGATTACTCGGTGGACGAGGGAGGGGAGGAATAGGAGCGGGCCGGGGAGGGACGAGGGGAAGGTGAGGAAGATATGTGTTCTACCCTAGGGCCAATGTCAGGGAGGATGTTGGTGAGGCCCTTGTGGTGGTACAGCCGAGAGGCTTTCTGTAAAGCCATCGTCCACCCAACGTAAAATCCGTTCAATAGTCGGGGCTGTACGTCTCCGGGAAAGGTAGAGCCGGGGGAGCCGGGGGCGACGGTGGCACCGGTGAGGCAGGTGCCTTGCCATCCCTCTGGGGAGCACGGTTAGATGAAGACATCTGCAAATAAAGATGAAGAAGAGACGAGCAACAAAGATAGGAAGAAGAAGAAGAAGAGCAAGGAAGCTTGTGATGAAGGATAGGAATGACCCTGGGTTCCTTTATAGTGTGAAGAACGGTCGTCCGAAGGCTGTTTGTAAGTGCTGTCAATGGTTGCTGTATCAGTTTTGGCAGGGTATGTAACAGTAACTTCGCATCGGTCAGAGTTCACGGGCCACCGAAGCGTCAGTGTCGTTTGGGGAAAAGGCGATGGAAAAAAGGAGGGAAGGGTAAGACGAGAATGGGAAAAAGAGACGGAGGCCAAGGAGACGGAAATCGTGTGTGGAGGGCCGTAAATGGTGACATCTGAAAAGCAGGACTGGAAATTAAACTTGGAGAAAAGCAGGGATTTACATCAACCGGTATTCTGACAGGGACGAGAAATAAGTACCAGGCTCTGACAGGGACCCCAAATTAATTTTCCCTTTTTTATAAGAGAGATGCTTATTTTAATAAGACTTTGTATTTGAAATTTAAGAGTACTCTTTTGTTGATCCACTTAAAATGGACTAATGTGTTATGGCACGGCATTTATGAGTTATCAACTTAAGTATTTATGAGTCTAACTTAAAATTTTATGAATTCACTTACATTTGAAATATCAAGTGTGCTCTTGTATTAAATATTTTTATTTTTATAATATATGTTATTATTATTACAAAATTAATTTTATAATAAATATCTCTGAAAATAATAGAAATAGAAGAAAGGTGGGAAAGGAAGATAGAAAGGAGGATGGTGGTCAGCAAATGAGGGGGCATGAGATTGTCGTGCCAGATATAAGAACTAAGGTTGCGTTGTATCTATTGTAAGATGGTTTAGAATGCTGTTCTGTGATGGTTTAGGGTTTACGATTTATGGTCAATATTTTAAACCATTTTTTAATAAATATCTTATCTTCTGGTTTTATTAACATAGAACTGAACAATCCCTTCATTTAGACTTAGGCATATAATATATTTTTCTCTGGACTGTCGATAAAACATTGGTTTGTAAGAAGATAGATATTTTTTACAACATCTCAGGAAGAAATATACTACGTAATCGAGCAATATTTATCATACGTTAAAGTGCCTAAGAAGTGTTTAGATGACATATATTTCCATATGATTAGTTCACTCGAGAGTGATAATTTTTTTTATAATAAAAGTTTTGAGTCATATTTGATATCGGGATAGATAGAAAATAACGTGAATATATCTTTAAAATTTTAAATATATTCTCAATTTATCTTCGATCTATTTTAATATCAAACGACGCCTTAAGAAATATGTGGGGCCTATGTACTTTCTAATAAAATTTATTATTAAATATCGTTTACTATTATACAGACTAATTACATTAAAATATACGCATATCAACTAAACACTCGCTCAAATATTAATATATGTAGTATGCCCCAATAAGAAGTGGCTTGTAAAGTCGTCCTGTTTATTTTATCAAGAACTGTGTTATATATGGTCATCCATGGAGTTCTAGATGGATTTAATTCATAGTTCTTGCTCTGTTTCGGATCTATATTAGGCTATGTCTCGGGTTGTCAGTTTTTATTTTATTAATAAATATTTTGACCGATGGCCATTCACTATAAAAAAAAATGTACACCTATTGGACTAAAAAAAATATATGGTCATCCAATATTAAAACTTCTTTTTTCAGATCACAAAGGGATCCGAGTATTTTTAGACTAGTGAAGGTTTAACACAGCATGAAGCAAACACCTGGCTCACATGTCTAATCTTTTTAATTGGGACCAAACTTGAAGATTTTCTTTATCTAAAGGGACTCCCACCTGACCTCTAGAGACTAGAATGAGCACATCCCTGACGTGATGGGCATAGATTACTTCAGCGATGATGTTATCTTTAGCTGTTCTCTACTTAAGCAAATCTAAACAAATCCCATGTAGGGTCCTCTATAGATAATGACTTCTAATGTTAGTCAAAAGTTCAATTAGCACTTTCTCTATTAACACAAAATTAAAAAAGAAAAAGGAAAAGAAACTTGTCTAGATTTAACTGATTGACATATAGTTGATGCCCAAATTAATCCTAAAATTTTTTTCTAGCTCTAGTAACATTTCTTTTTCCCTTTTTGTTGGCGAGAAATTTAGTGTTGTGGTTTAGGACTCAGCACTCAATACTAGAAAGTTTAGGGTTCAAATCTTGTCATATCTGTGGTATTTTATATGTATTGTATTTTTTCCATTATGCGGTAAAATTTGGATGGAGAGGAGTATGTTATGGAAGACACTAGGTAAATTTTTCTTTTCTTATTCGGTGTGATAACCTAGTGCCCATGAGCTTAGATGCACAACAGTACACATATGTGAACATAAAATTGAAGAACCCCTTTTCTATTCTATCAAGTATTGTATAGTCTTCTTCTGTGATGTAGCACTCTACAAAAATAAAATAATGCTCTCTGTGTTGGGAATATGAGAGAAATCTTCCACTTTTCCATGCATTCATGTGCAGATTGGACACCAGTGGCTAGAAAAGTTTTGCTTGCTTATGGTGGTTTCCCTACTCATATGTTAACTCTATTGAGTTTTTAAACAATTAATATGCAAAAGTAGTCTGATCTCTCTAAAATTTCACTCAATCTAAAGGGACCCAACAAACAGTAGGATCAGATCTGATTCACAAGAACATAAAGAAAATTATGTACAGATTTACAAAGTTCTGTTTAACAATTAGATCAATTCAACAACCAATTAGCAGTTCTCTATACACAGATTTTACCCCCCCAAAAAAAGGAATAAAAAAACAAACAACAAAAAATCCTTGGGCCAGCCTCTGACCTCTTCTTCGACAAGGTCAGCCTCTTCACAGGCCTCAGTTTTATGGTCTCTCTCTCCTCCAACCATTTCATCTCCTTTCTGCTGAAAGATTAAAGGTAGCTGTACTGCTAAGTCCGTCAGAATATACATGCGACACTTCTGTTCCCACCAAAATCATCCATCCGAGGTGGTCTCTGAAGTGTAGCCACTTAACACCGCCGGCGAGCCGGAGGCGGCGGATTGGCCGCCGTCGTCTGGCCCTTTTCTCTCGTTTCCTCTTTTCTTCGACCCAATTCTGACGACCGATCGGAGCAAGCTGCCGAAGATCTTCGCTTTGATCTGTCCCCTCCTCGGCAGCGGGTTCCTCTGCTCCCTGCTGGCAGCGGAATTGAGGGATCCGTACTTCATCACTGCGGTCTTATGCTCGTCCTGAACTGGCTACAACGGAGTTGGAGGCAGGCTGCTAAGAGTACTGACTGCAAGGGGAGGAGGGGGGGGGTGTGGAAGGGAGACGGTGGTGGTGGCGGTCACAGGATGGGAGGGGGGGAGGGGAAGGGAGATGGGCATGTCAGTGTGACTGGTTCAATGCCAGAACACTACAGATATATATAGCTCCACAAATGGATCAAAGTTTCTTGGGATGCAAGACTACCCAGATTTCTCAAATTTCAAAAGTGCTGCCACAAGCATCTTTGAATGGTTCAAGAGAGAGTGCAACATGACGAAGGGTTCAGAGACGCCATGTGTCTGACCAATCACCAGTAGATAAGCCATGAAATATGTTAATTAAAACAATTTGACATGACTTGTTTGATACCGATTGTGGGTGTAGAGGGTGAGTTGGAGGAAATTTAACTTATGAGGAGGGTCAAGGTCTCGTCTTATTTCTTGAACAGGACCAAATAGTGAAAGCTGTAAGTATTGACCAGAAGATTTGTGTCTTTTGGTTGGAAAACCACACTAACCTATTTTAACGGTTTTCTTGTTAAATTCCTTTCTAAACTTCACCTTAAATATTCAGCTCCCGATCAGGGTGTACACCGTCATGGTCATGGTCACAGACACGTGTAATATTGAGTGTTATAAGAGTATATTTATATTTCAGTTATAAATAGATTCATAAAATTTTAAATTGAGCTCGTGGAATTTTATTTTAAACTCATAAATATTTTGATTGGATTCGTAAAATAGAGTGTCATGATACACTGATCCATCTAAAGTGTTGTGGTGTGGCTAGATCCGCAATGTTAGAGTTAGATTGAGACTCTGAGTCGGATCTGATTGGGACTCTGGGTTGGAGATTAGTGTGTGGAGTTAGACTTCAACCCATACTCTGACATAGACATTAGGAGACGGTCCTAATGGGATTAAGAGATTGTTGGGAAGTCTTTTATAAATAGTCGTTGTACCCCAAGGAGTGGTGATGTTCAGCACATGAGACGTGATCGAGGGAGTCAAGTGTTCGATCTTGTGCTTGATCATCATCTAGAGAGAAAAGTCTACTTCTTCATAATTAATTGAAATAAGTATTTTCTCCGGTCATCTCTCTCTCTCTCCTCTATGTTATGTGTGTGTGGACGTTGTTTTTTTTTTATCGAAAGTTTCAACATTTAAAATAGATCAATAATAAAGTATTTTTATATTATAAATATAAAAATATTCTTACAATAAACATTTCTCTACAAATATGTACACCGGGGTTATTCAACAAGATTTGAACCTCAGATCTCAACACACTTCACGAACGACTTTAATATATATATATATATAACCAGCTGAGCTACTCGGTGGTGGTATCCATTTCACTGTAAGGTAAAAAAATGGTAAGAGTTGACTGCTGACTTGGAGCCAGCAAAAGTCTATCGAGTGCAGCTTTGTTTTATGGCGAGAGCGGATGCTGCAGCTGTTCTGAATGCATCGTCTCCCGACAACATTTAGAACGGTCGGTTAGTCAAAAAGGTGGATTTTGAATCTGAGACGTTTTCCCCCCGCAAACTTTTCATATGTCCGTGGAGCGCACGTCGCTGGTTGACCGATTGGTCGGAGTGGGACCCACAAGGAAAGGAACAATCTATGATCTTGGGTGGGTCTGAATCCGATTTGAATCCATTTTAAAGACCAGCCATACTGATTTTGTCGATACACATATTTGTCAATAAAAGAAAAAAAAAAACCCTTCATGTGAGGTTAGTCATCAGACGATAATCTTTGTTTCTTACTTTGGCGGCAGATTATATACCTTTGGATTAAGATATCTACGTATAATTTAACCTATCTTTTAGACTAAAATTTTGAAGGAAAAAAAAAGGTACCTCTTGTTGTAACTGAGGGGTAGCGTTACTTCATCTGTTGGGGTCGAGTAAAGTTATGTCTTAAGACTCATAAATTATTCAAATCTTTTGATTTTGGTAGATTAACACCCCCCTCCCCACACCCACACATACTGACACACACACACACCTTTTACCCCCTTAACCAAATTTCTGTCTAAAATTTCTCTGGTTAAGAAAACCTTATTGCCGAAGTACAAAAGTACTTTAATTGTTCTTCTACCAAAGGTGTGTTAACCACTTTGGTAGAGGGGTATGTACCTCAAAATTAAGTTAACCATGTATAAGTTAACCCAATAATTAAGTTATCTAGTTTCGAAAATAAAAATGGGACTAAAACTAGTCCAAATCTTTGATAAGTCTGACCCTATCTATCACGTCATAAAAGAACCTCTCCCCATCCGACACGTAGGAAAAAGGGACCATCTTTTGGTTACCTAGCCCCCAAGAATAGGCAGGTTAACTACGTATTTACATCATCATACCCCCACCATTACCCCCTATATCTCATGGTTAACTAATTACCCATCGTATCAAACTCAAGTAAATACTAATTATTTCTTTACACCACCATACCCATGGGTTAGCGGCTTGTGGAAGTTTATTTGTGAGAGAAGCCAGCATGCTAAAGGGTTCCTGACTGGATCAATGCAACACAGATGGATCAAAAGATCCTTGGGGCGAAAGAGTAGTTTCCAGGGTTTTCCAATTGAGGCTGATGCCACACACTCACACAGCATCTTTTGAATGGGTCAACAAAGAAGCCAACATGACAAAAGGGTTCAGAAAAGGCCATGCACTTAGGATATGTAAACTAATCACCATTTGATACATGTTTAGATCAAGACATGCAACATATTTAAAGATTTGACATGAAATAAGCTTTAACCCCTCCGGGGAGTCCAGATCAAGGTCTCTCCCTCCTTGAGCAGGACCCAGATGGTCCATGGATGCTTCTGTTGACGAGGAGGTTCCTGCAGTGCCATTTCACTGCAACAAGAGAAGGGCCAGAGCGTTTGACTGTTGACTTGGGACATCAGATTGCTGTAGATGATGATGCAGGAACTGTTCTGAAAGCATTGTCCCCCTGCAATAAGTTTGACCGGCAATGGTCAAAGCAAAATTAACTGAGAGATGTTTTCCCCAATGTTTCTGGTCTAGGAAGCCCGCTTGACTACTTGACCCGAACCCCAGAACAAGAGTCTGGATCTTTCATTACGGTGATGGCCAGTTTGAAAACCCTCAGTAACTTGCTATTCCAAGTGTCATTTCCAAGACAAAGACATGTGGAGATAGATTTTAAGAGGTAGTACAAGTGCAGGAAATTCTTACAAAACAGAGTTCTCCAGGTAAACTATTCTTAAGAAATGGAATGTACTTTAAGGGTGATTACGTATAAAAAAAGGAAGATTGCCTCTTTTCTTTTCTTTTTTTGAGTGAGATGTACTGAATTGGAGCTCATTAAAGACCAAGTCACATAATTTCACTTATCAAGATGATGGCAGGATTTTCTTGTGAAGGTCCCTTCTTAGGTTTCCGGTGGAAGAACCATTTTCACAAATTAAGATTATTTTATAATGTTTGATGAGTTGTTAATTTATAGTGAAGGGTATTTACCAGTCCCTGTAAAGTCAAGATCAGTTTGATAACCTAGATATTCTATCTGCCTGTTAAGTAGGTCCTGAGATTATTAACCCATGTTAATTTACCTGGGGATGAACCCTCTGTTAACTTGTCTGGAGTTACTGTGATAACTTGACAAATCTTAATAATTGCTAATTATCAGACCTGTTAACTCAATGAGTGATTTAGTAACACAAATAATTTACCAGAACTTCATCATCAATAAATGTTAATAAGTCATGATAACTCTATCTTACCTTCTCAGATATGACACAGTTATCAGTCCTGATAACATTATGTACCAAATCAAAAATTTCATAAATTGAAATATTTTATCCATAGATAGCTTAGGCCCTTAAACTCTGTTAACTTATGTGATTACCTTATCTAAGTCTATCCCACCTGGTCTTCAAACAGGCTTAAATCTTTTGAGTTGGGTAGCTCTCAAACCTATTGATGGGGAACCGGAAGGGAGAAGGACGAGGAGGGAAGGGAAGCGTGGGTTTTTCGGTGGGAAGAGGAGGGAGAAGCAGAGAGAGAGAAAAACGCAGAGAGAAAGAAAGAGAGAGAGGTGACGGCTCCAAAGGGGATTCTTTAGTTCAATAATATCAACTCCCCCATTGTTGCATACAAGACACATATATATAGGGATTAAACCCTAAGACTTTCAAAAGACTTAATAAAGACCAACATAACCCTGAGACCTAAATTAAGCAAAATTCGTAATAATAAATAACAGAAAAATAGCAAAACCCATGTCGGGCCCCCAGTGGGCCAACACTCACAATAAGACTCAAATAATAGAAAATACATCCACAAAGCCAAACATCAGTCCTCAAGCCAAATGGATGCCGATGTCGAATCTGGGACTCTCCTCCGACGATAGACGTACGCCGGGTCGAAACGAACACGGGCTCGGGTGTCCTCACCAATCCTCCCCGCCTGGGAGGAACTCGACCCCGTCGAGTACGGGTCCAGGCGCTCTGACGCTGCTCCAAAAGATCTGGATCGACCCGCTGCAGCTCCTCGCGTGTGATCCACGTGTCCTCAGAAGGAGGCTTGCCTTTCCAACGACCAGATAGCGCTGATAGTCGCCGCTCTGGGAGGTAATGACCTGCTCATCCAGTATCTGGTCAATTTGCTCACGCCGCTTTGCAGTGAAGGCTGTAGGTGGACGCTCGGGAGGTGGCTCACTCACAACAGTGGAATCAGGCTCGAAAGGCTCACTGGAATCACTGTCGGTTCTCGATAAGCAACCAGATCAGATACATTAAATGTGGAACTTATGCCATAATCATCTGGAAGTTCAATCACATAGGCATTGGACCCAACACGTTTGAGCACTTTAAAGGGCCAGCTCCCCGAGCATGTAGCTTTTTAACGACTCCCGAAGGGAACCGCTCGGGTCTAACCCGCACCATGACGTAATCACCCTCCTGAAACTCACGGAAGCGACGATGTAAATTTGCTGCATTCTTGTATTTTTCATTATTCAGTTCAATTTGTTGACGGATGTGCTCGTGCAGACTCCTAATGTGCTCGGCCAGGACTCAGCTGACTCAGAAACTCGAATGTGTGGAGGCAAGGAAGCAAGATCTATGGGTTGCCTAGGTCTATAACCTGAGACTATTTCAAAGGGACTCATACCTGTAGACCTGTTGACCGAGTTATTGTATGCAAATTCTGCCAGAGGTAGGATCAGATCCCAGTTCCGCGCATGGTCACCCACCAGACAACGCAACAAATTTCCCAGACTCCTATTGACAACCTCCGTTTGACCATCGGTTTGGGGGTGATAAGCTGTTGAGAATTTGAGTTTGGTCCCCAAAAGATGCCAAAGGGTTTTCCAAAAATAGCTCACAAAACGGACATCCCTATCAGAGACAATGGTCTTAGGAAGGCCATGCAGACGGACAACCTCACCCAGAAAGAGACGGGCAATCTTAGACGCATCTGAAGTTTTGGCACATGCAAGAAAGTGGGCCATCTTGGAGAATCTATCCACCACGACCATGATAGAATCGTGCCTACGAGCCGTACGTGGCAACCCGAGGACAAAGTCCATGCTCAAGTCCTGCCAAGGACGGTCGGGAACTGGTAGAGGAGTGTACAACCCAGTATTTTGCTTGCGCTGCTTAGCTGTGGCGCAGGTGCGGCATCGGGCCACGATGCGGGCAACGTCTCGTTTGAGACTGGGCCAAAAGAAGCGATACTCTACCAGCTCAATGGTTTTGTTCCGACCGAAGTGACCCGCTAGGCCCCCCGCATGAATCTCCCACACCAAGAAGTCACGAACAGATGTCCGGGGGATACACAGTCGGTCGCCTCGGAAAATGAATCCGTCGTGAAGGACATAGTCCTCATACTCTCGGGAGGGACCAGACTGAAGGGTAGAATAAATGGGACCAAAATCTGGGCACTCCGCATAGCTCTCCTGGAGCTTCTCAAACCCAATGACTTCAGTGTGGACAATAGAGAGTAGATTCGACCGCCGACTTAGTGCATCGGCCACTCGATTCTCCACGCCAGCTTTATGCTTCAGAACAAAAGTATAGGCCTGGAGGTATTCGATCCATCGACTATGCCGGAATTGAGCTTCTTTTGGGCTTGGAGAAATCGGAGGGCTTCATGATCTGAGTACAACACAAATTCATTCGGGAGCAAATAATGGCGCCAATATCGCAAAGCTTGGACTACCGCATAAAATTCCCGATCATAAGTAGAGTACCTCAGCTTTGCGTCATTCAACTTTTCACTGAAGAAGGCGATAGGGTGTCCCTCCTGACTCAATACACCTCCTATGCCAACTCCGGACGCATCACACGAAACTTCGAACACCCTTGTGAAATCAGGAAGCCGTAGCACGGGTGCTTGGGTCATGCGCTCCTTGAGTTCCTGAAAAGCCATCTTAGCTGCCTTGGTCCACATAAAATTGCCCTTCCGAAGGCAGTCCGTAATGGGAGCAGTGACCGTGCTGAACCCGCGAATGAATCGGCGGTAGAAAGTGGCTAGGCCATGAAAGCTTCGCGCCTCATGAAGAGTCTGGGGTTCCGGCAGTCAACTATTGCCTTAATCTTCTCCGGATCAGCAGAGACCCCTTCACTGGATACAATGAACCCCAAGAAGGTCACTTGATTGGTCACAAAAGCACATTTCTTGAGGTTACCATATAGGCTCTCCTGACGAAGGGTAAGGCAGACCTGACGTAAATGCTCCAAATGCTCTGCCCGAGTGCGGCTGTAGATGAGAATGTCATCAAAATAGACGACAAGAAATTTTCCGATGAAAGGCCGCAAGGTCTCGGTCATAAGCCGCATGAAGGTACTAGGAGCGTTGGATAACCCAAAGGGCATAACCAACCATTCGTAGAGTCCATCCCGAGTCTTGAAAGCAGTCTTCCATTCATCACCAGGTCGAACTCTGACCTGATGATAGCCACTCTTGAGATCAATCTTGGAAAATACAGTGGCCCCCGCCATCATGTCTAGCATGTCATCCAAACGGGGAATAGGAAAACGATACTTAACAGTAATGCGGTTGATGGCGCGGCTGTCTACACACATCCGCCAGGTGCCATCCTTCTTGGGAGCAAGAAGCGCGGGTACTGCACATGGGCTAGTGCTGACCCGAATGTAACCGCACCGTAAGAGGGCTTCGACCTGCCTCTGGAGTTCAGCAAGCTCTACGGGATTCAGGCGGTAATGAGGCAGGTTTGGAAGAGAGGAACCCGGAATGAAATCAATGGCATGTTGAATGCCACGCATTGGAGGTAAACCATCCGGTAAGTCCTCGGGGAACACATCGGCAAATTCTCGGAGTAGGAGTGTGACCTCCGCAGATTGCTCATCAGTTGTTTCAGCATCCGACTGAACGATGTTAATACGCAACAGCAGGGCGAATACATCGTCGGTTTCCTGAACCTCTTCCTCAAATTCCCTAGCCGCGATGAGCTGTAAGGTGGTAACAGTGGGGGTGCGCACTCTTTGGGTGTGCGAAACAGATGCCTTACTAGGTGGTGGTGCGGGAGGATGAGTGGGTGTGCTAGAGGGAGGAGTAGCGGGGCTGGCCTGAATGTTAGGAGATGGGGAAGCTCGAGATGGTGAACCTTTCGGTTGAGTTGGATGAATGGTGAAGCGTTGTCCGCCATGCTCGAAAACACAAGTGTTGGAGCGACCATAAAGAGTGGCATCAACATCATAAATCCAAGGTCGGCCCAGAATGACGCTCCCACCTCCATGGGTAAGACATCGCACTAGATTTGAGCCTCATAAGAATGGAGCTGGATCGAGACGAGGCATCTCAAGTGAATGGGGATCGAAGTAGTGTCCACCCAAGACACCTGGTAGGGCGGGGTGGTCCACGGTCGCCAGGCCCAAACGGGTAACCGTGCTAGTGGAGATCGCATTGATGCAGCTACCGCTATCAACGATGACTCGACACACCTTTCCACCTAGACGGCAGTAGGTCTGAAAAATGGCAGTGCGGCGCCATCATCACTCTCCTTTGGTCGGGCAAAGATGCACCGAACCACCCCAAGCCGTTCTCCCCAGGCTTCTGTAAAATTGACGGCTTGACTGGTGCCATTCACTTCCTCTTCCAGAAAATACTCATCCGCCAAGTCGGCCTCAGCCTCATAACTAACATCCACGAGCGGTGGCGAAGAGTCCACTGGAACACTGCTCTCTATAGCTAGGGCACGGTGTGGACAAGAACTAGCAATGTGCCCTATACCCTGGCAATTATAACATCGAATGCGAGAGCTACCTTCCTGAGGAGTAGCTTCCTTTATGGGCGCCTTCCCTCTGTCCTCCCGAGTGAGAGGTGGAGGTCCAAGAAGGGAACGTACGGGAGGAGGTGGCAGAGCGGGCGCGACTTCCCTCTGGCGTTGCCCTTCAGGAGCCCGAAAAGGGGGAACTCTCTGAGAAGAAGCTGGGGCAACACGCTGATCGGTATGACGCTGGAAAGTGGGTCTGACTCTAGGTGGGGACACTCGCTCGAGCTCAAACTGCTCCATCTCTCGCACCACCAGATAGGCGCGGTCAAGGTCGGTGACATGTTGGCGGAATAATTCCTGCTGATAGACGCGACGAAGACCCTTCCGGAATCGAGAAAGGGTTAGTGCACCCTCCTCGCGGACTCCACACCTCAACAGGAGATCATCAAATTCATCTATATACTCAGACACTGTCCGAGATCCCTGAGAGACATTCTGCCACCGATCAATCAACCGATGTCTGTACGTTGAAGGGACGTACTTCTCGCGCAGCCGAACTTTCATCTCATTCCAAGTATCAATGGGCTCCTCATATCGTTGAGCAAGACGATCCTCCAGGCTGGTCCAAAAAGTGAGGGCTCGTCCCCTCAACATGGTCTTGGCGAAGAAGGTTCGCCGAGGATCAGACATACCCATCCACTCAAAGTAGCGGTTCATCCGCGCTTCCCAGTCAAGATAATGTTGAGGTTCCAAAGATCCGTCAAAACTGGGAGCCTCAAGGCGGGCGTTGCGGATATCTTGATTCCGCTCACGAAAGGCCCACCGCTCATCCTCAAACTCTGGGTCATGTCTATGACCATATCTCCGGTGTCTCGGGGCAACAGGACCTCGAGGAGTCTCATCCACCTCCTCACCAAACGACTCACGTCATAGTCCCCTAAATGACCCCGACGATCCTCAGCACGGGCAGCTCGGGAAGGGGAACCCCGGGGGAGTGGGGGCGTGGTGGTTGTGGCCGGTCCACTAAGTGTTCATGCCTCGGCTCACGGCGGCCCCTTCGAGTACCGCATACGACCAACTATCCCCTGACGGTGCGACCAGACTGGGTGAGACTCTCTGCTAAACGATGGTCCATCCTACGAATGTCCTCACTGAGTTTGTACACTAACTCGGTCAAGGCCTGGACATCAGGATTTTCAGTACGTGACCCTGGAGCTGGTAGGTGTGATCCCGACATGGCTGGAGGTGAACCTGACATAGGAGGGGTGACGTGATACACAGTACCGCTACGTGTGGGCATGAAACAAAGACTTACCCCAATGAACGAGACAAAAGTTAAACATGAGAATTTGACACACACTAAGCACCTCTTTCTTTTTTCTCCTTTTTTTTTTTTTTGTTTTTGTCTAACTGCTGATTTAACTTTTTTTTTTTTTTAATGCTGATTGACTACTCTCTGATTTTGATGTCTTTTCTTTTTGTTTTTTTGTTTTTTTTTTTTTTGCAGCAAATCGCGTCACAAGATGAATTGCAGGAAAATGCTACGACTAAGGCGTGCAAGCTATACGATCGGAAAACGGTCCAGTAAGCACTACAAAATGCCAAGTCAAATACCAGTGTGAACTTCTACAATGTATATGAAATTAATTCCACATGTAATGTCTCTACCAGTACAACGAGTTGGGAAACTCACGACTCACAAACGACAGTGACACATTATTTAGCTAGCTAGGTAACCTATCACACACACGGCGGCAAATTCAACCGAATACTAGAAAAGCAAGTGAGAGAGAGACGTGCGACTACGCGCTAACCGACTCGCTGAAAAGCGAGGTCCATCGAGAAACGTGTACACACGCGCATCGCGCTCACGAAGTCGAAGCCAAACGCCCGTTGTTGTGGGGCTGTGCCTCGCTGTCTCTGTCCGGTGCGATCCTCAACGTAGCCAAAACACGTCGTACGGACTCCACGCGCCGCACTGCAGGAGGTGAGACGACCGGTCGTGTCGGGTGCTGACGCGGAGGCGTACGTGGACGACGCGGCTGAAACGCCTCGTGTGGTAACGCCGGGAGGTAGACGTGAACGGGGTACTCTTCGTTGGCGTTCAGCACGCCGTGCAGGTTCATCCGAGCGTGGTCAGACGGCTGTGGGGTGATCCACAGACGAGGCTCTGTGTCGACGGAGGGGCTGACGCGTTCGTGGCGTCGGTACCGTCGCTGGAGAAGAGCAGGGCGATCACGGAGGCGGCCACGGGTGTGGCGAAGGGCGCACAGGTTCCGGGCGGGCTCGCGGTGGGGAGGGGTCCGCGGGCGGGGGGACCAAGCCCGCGGTCGCGAGCGTGCGGGCGAGCAGCACGAGGGAGGGGCCCGGAAGCGGGGGCGCAGACCGGTTTGCGGAGGCGGGCTGCGGCAGGGGTCGGCGCGGAGCGCCACGCCACCGCTGCGGGGCCGGGTTGGTGGACGCGATCACGTGGAGGGCCTCGCGTGGGGGCCGCCGGCCGCGTGGGGGCCGCGGGCGGCCCGGCTCGCAGGGGACGCGAGGGGTCGAGGGCGGGAAACTGGGAGGTGTCGCGGGCGGGAGGGCCTCGCGTGGGGTGCGCGGGGGCGGGAGGGCGCGTGGACGTGGAGGGCCTCGCGTGGGGGCCGCCGACCGCGTGGGTTGCGCGGGCTGGGGCCGGGCAGGGGCGTGCGTCCGCGGGGCTGGAAGGCTCGCAGGCGCGCGGACGGGAGAAGGGGAAGACCGGCGTGGACCTCTTTTGCTCTGATACCAAATGATGGGGAACCGAAGGGAGAAGGACGAGAGGGAAGGGAAGCGTGGTTTTTCGGTGGGAAGAGGAGGGAGAAGCAGAGAGAGAGAAAAACGCAGAGAGAAAGAAAGAGAGAGAGGTGACGGCTCCAAAGGGGATTCTTTAGTTCAATAATATCAACTCCCCCATTGTTGCATACAAGACACATATATATAGGGATTAAACCCTAAGACTTTCAAAAGACTTAATAAAGACCAACATAACCCTGAGACCTAAATTAAGCAAAATTCGTAATAATAAATAACAGAAAAATAGCAAAACCCATGTCGGGCCCCCAGTGGGCCAACACTCACAATAAGACTCAAATAAGATAGAAAATACATCCACAAAGCCAAACATCAGTCCTCAAGCCAAATGGATGCCGATGTCGAATCTGGGACTCTCCTCCGACGATAGACGTACGCCGGGTCGAAACGAACACGGGCTCGGGTGTCCTCACCACCTATCCATCATTTGGATGGACGAAATAAACTATTTGCAATTGAGGACGCAGGCAGCAAGGCAAGTGTAGAGCTGCACATGGTGGTTCCAAACTTTCAAGACAAGCCGGGAGCAGGACGGCATCAAGAGAAGTGAAAGAGACGAGTGATTGGATAATTGGCCAGAAGTAATGTAAGCTCCACAGATGTGTCAGAGAGTTTGGAGAAGCAGGATTTTTTTTAGTCTTTCTTCGGTTCAAACTGATGCCACAAAAAACCTTTGAAAGGTTCAAAAGCAGAAGCCAACAAGCCAATAGGATTGAGAACAGCAGCCACATGGCCACATGTAATTGTCACACTTTAGATACATGTAGAGATCAAACTATAAAAATTAAATCATAGAACAAGTTAAAGTTGACATGGGGTGCTGCTCGAGGAGAGGGGTTAGAAAGTAAGCATGATCTCCCTCATCCCCAATTAACAACCATGGATTTAATAAGCTCCAAAAAATGGATTCCGAAGCTTTCTACCACATTTCATTGGGTGCCAAAAATCCGATTAGCTCTGTTTCGGAAGAACAAACAGCTTATATACACTCTTGAGGAAAGTAAGATATTTGGTACACAGAAAAAATGACATGAAACAACAAGAAGCAAACCCATCAGCCTCTGTTTTCTATACAGGTGATTGGCCTTCCTCATGGACTCCAATCCCCCCCCCCTCCCCGGGCATCTGTTCAAGATCTTCCATTTATCAGCTGGGAAGCCTCCATGCTTCTGTCGCAGCCACCATGCTTGTTTTGTCTCGAAAGAGAGAGCTTCAGCTGCTGCTGGTTAACGAGATGGGAGCTTCTCTGCAGTGCTTGGTCAATGAACAAGGTGTACAAGTCGTGACTCCAGGCTCGGTTCTGGAGGTTCACCCATCTGAGCTCGCCTCCGAGGTGTAGCCGCTCAACGTCGCCGGCGAGCCGGAGGCGGAGGAGCGGCCGCCTTCGCCCTCCCCTTTCCTCCCCCTCCCCACAGTCTTGGTGCCGATCGCGACGACCGACCGGAACAAGCCGCCGATGATCTTCGCCTTGATCTGGCCCCTCCTCGGCGGGGGATTCCGGTGCGCCTTGCTTGCTGCGGAGGTGGGGAATTCGTACGCCATGGCTGCAATCTTTGGCAGAGACAGGGGAACGAACTGCTGAGGGGGAGAGAAGAAGGCTGCAGAGCGTGCAAGGAGTGTAGGAAGGAGACGGTGGCGGCGATCACAAGATGAAGGAGAAGTGAAAGGGAGGAGATGGATATGTGCGTGGATCCAAGCTCAAAACTCTATATATAGAACTCAGACAGATGGCCCAGAGTTCCTTGGGATGCAAGATTTTCTGGTTTTTTTTCCGCCCAAGCTTACCCCACACGCATCTTTTGAATGGTTCAAAAGGGAGAAGACAAAACGACCGAGAGGGCCGCCAGCTAGATAAGGGGGATGGATCAGATTAGTCACATCTGGGCCCTCTTAGTCACTGGCTTTCTCTTCGTTTGGATGGTTGTCCAAGATGAAGTTCATACCTAATTGTAAGATGAGAAATGCCGGGTATTCGAATGCCCGAGTAATTCAGTTGAGCTGGATCGATCGTGTGGCCGACTTAATTGGTCTACGTGCGTGGAGCCCACTTACGGCCGACTAATTAAATCGGCCGCACGGCTGATCCACGTCGGCTTGTTACTCGGGCGTAGCTAGCCGATATCTTGTAAGATAAAAACCTTCCACACTTTCTATGGCAGACGGATTCTGGTACATGTAAGTGAGAATTGTTAGAATTTATATTAATCTATATATATTTTGGACGGACAATATTAGTCTGTTTAAAGTGTACAAAAAATCTCTCTCTAATTACAAGTATGAGTTGCAATCTTTATACTTTGAAACAGACCTTTGCCCCCCACATTAACAAAAAGAGATCTCATAGTGTGTTATGCCTTTCTATCCATCCTCCTGCATCATTAAAAAAAAAGTGCTTTGTTATCATGTTCTCATCTTATGTGTTTTAGAGGTGTTTATGTGGGACTGTCTCTCTGTGCTCTCACATTTCATATCATTAATGTTATTTGATCTTTGGATTTGTGAAAATTATTTTCTGCAGTGAGATCCTCTTGAACCAAGTGGAACAATCACTTTATAAGAGTAGAGCTGCAACAAGATTATGCAGAAGACATGTACAGGTAAAAAAGAACTCGAAAGATTACTCAAAAAGTTGCAAATATATTTACCAAATGAAGCATACTTCTATCTTTGAAATGTTCAGGTTATGTGCTGTACACGAAGCAAATTATTAAGAAAAAGCAACACGTTTGCCTATGGAGGACATCGTTCTTGCAAAGAGACACTGAGACGTGGATATGTTGATGGAAAAAGTTTTGTTACCCTCCCTTCTACAGCTCAATGTTAGGGGGTGGGTTGACAGAATATTTGAATGTGTCGCGGAATCTATCTCTTTATATCTTATATATCTGGATCAAATAGGGGCGGATAGTAAATAATACTCATAATGATGACAACGAGATCTAAAATGCAGATGCATGAATCAATAGATTGGAGAAATGTTAAGAACATTTAAACGATCAAACAGAATACAAATCGTGCACTCCATTAGGATGACATCTTTGATGACAAGAAGGGGAGCCTGAGGCAAAGAAAGTCCAGTCTTTGCTTGAACTGGACCCGTTGGATGTGATCTCTAGATTGTTATCTCACCTCAAGCAGAGAGAGAGAGAGAGAGAGAGAGGTTGGCCTTTGACTGTTGACTTGGCACCAGCCCCATCTGGTGGGATGGCTTGTGGGGTCATGTTGGCCTCTCTAGAACATTCGGGAAAAAATAATTTTAAGTGGTGAAAGTAAAAATAAAAATAAAAATTAAACTAAATAACTTTATTAGATCTCATGCGTGCATAAGTCTGTATAATTTGAGGCTGAAACTTCTTGCATTTGTTGAACTTGGGAGTCCCACCTACCCCGAGTATATATGTTTGTTTTCTCACATGTACGGGATAAATTTTTACCCACTCATATGTCCGAAAGATACTTGGCCTGTTGTCGGAACTCAGATGATTCATGATTCAGACTTAATCATAAAAAAGAACGAGTTCACTGTTGACGTTCTAAAATATATTCCGCGGTCAAAACCAGCTAAAACGGGATAAGAATGGTGACATCATCTCATATGTGTGATGTCATAAGGGTGCCCACCCCAATCACTTACAGTGGGTGTGAATGCTCAGAGGCCCGCGACTCCAAAGTCCTGCTTCGGACAAAAAAGCTTGCGTTGGTGGGTCACACAACTACACAAGACTCGGTCCAGGGAATCATGTCCGTGTCAGGGAAATGGACAAAAAGCTTTTGCCCTCCCTCGCAGGTTAGCAGCCGCGACTGCAATATAGAGCCTCCATGACAAGCAAGTTTGAACGGCCATTACTTTGTTTGGCTTCCATGTAAGCATCATAACACACGGTGGGTTCCTTAACAGCTCTCCTTCAATCTGTAATTTTGCTGGCGACAAGCTAAATGGGTACTTAACATATGAATTGAAAGAAGAGAAATTATAACGCATCAGCATCATCCAAACATCTCATCAACATTAAAATGGATGAGCACTATTGTTGCCACACTCTTTTAACTTTACACAAGATCATATATATAAGGGATGAAAAGTGCGACACTAGAGATAACATCCAAAGTGTCAGAATGCAATCTAATCTCTTCTTCTTAATGAGAAGAGCACGGAATCTGGACAACCCACGCCTCTAAACTGGGGAGACCGGTCTTGGGGATGCTACACTGAGCAAAGTTTTGACTAAAACGCCACTTAATAAATCTTATATCTCAAGTGCAAAGCTAGTGTGGCCGTTTCGTATCAAAAAGCCACCCGCCTCTCCTCGTCGTAATGGATTGAGACCTCAACAGCAAAAGATTTGGCGTTTGCAGAGGCAGACGTGGTTCACTTTGTTTAGACAAGAAGGGGGTGGACTGAAGAGGACAGCAAAGACGTCTCAACAATACCAACACGTTTAACACTTGAAATCTATGGCGTTGAAGGCTGCAAGTTGTCTCCGGAACCGTGGACTGGCGGCTTGTTATACTGCGCAGCCTTTGGCCATTATTGTTGCTATCGCCATGGAAGAATACAGAGAATATGCTTGCCCCTAACTAAGCCTCTCCGGATGGGTGGGGGTTCACATGGCTACCTGTCTTTGTTCCCCGTTGAAGGGGGGAAGGAGAGCGATGGGAGAAAGGAGAGCAGCAAGATAAAGGGAGCTAAAGAGCAGCTTTTCTACCTTGTGGGCGAACAGAGAGTAGTGGGGAAAGGAGGCAACAGGAAGAGGGAAGTGAAGCAATTCTTTTACTTTGTGGGAAGAAGGTTACAGCCTTGCAGGGTTGTTTTCGTGGTGCCAAAGTGATGTAAAACATTTTAGAATGATGTTTATATATATATAAAGAGAAATGTGAATAAAGGATTTTAAGATGCAGTCGATCATGGGTGTTGTGCACTTTCTCCAGTTTCTTTTTTTTTTTTTTGGGTTAATTTAAAACTACTGTATTCTGCACTTTTCTAGAACCAAAAGATTATAACATTTTTAAGGTTCAGTAATTAGCGCCTAACGCTACTTGGGTTTCTGTTCTAGTAGCTAAAATTGGGTCTCCTTCATGGCATTCATTCTTTTATTCTTGTTTATATTAATGGAAGAGCGTAGTTCTTATTTCAACTTTAAACTATGCTTTAATTCGTCACATCTGTGGATTTGAATTCAAGATTCTTAAAAAAAAAAAGAGAGAACCGATAGTATGACTTCCGCTTTGATAACTCTTTCATAATTTAAGAAAAAATTATCTTGAAACGGGTAGAAAATATTGTTCGACGTCTCACTTGATTGGTCGAACTCTAAACCTCATTGCTGACGTGTGAAACCCAGCCGCCCCAACCAATCAGGTGAGACGGCCTTTCTACCCATTTCACTTTAGAAAGACTTTCTCGTCTTTGAATGTTATCCCGTAACCTAAAATTAGATTTCGTTGTTCTTTCTTAGACGACAACTGAAATATTCTTCCGTGTGTCAGACCACACTTTCCCCCTAATCTAACTTTCACATGCTTACAGCAACCAGACAACATGATAAAACTCATGATAGATGCGCAATGCCCGAAGAAAATCCACACTTTGGCTTCCAAATATTTTACTCAGATCTTTATATCAAGAATGGTCTTAAAAGAAACATGTCTTCTCGTCTGAAATGCATATTTTGACTCTCCAGAGGCGAATATAACTCCATTCAGTTTTATACCAGGAAACTTTGCTATAGTTTTGATTCTCTAGAAATGAATATAAACCAGAGTGTAGAAATTCATATCCCTTTGGAGTTATCGGAACTGACACATATATGAGCATTATATATGATCCACAGCACTATGTTTTGGCTTATATCATGCCTCACATCCCGTGATGAATGTGTGAAGGGTCTGGGCATCGGAGTAAGATGTGAATCCAACGGCACTAAAGTCATGAAGCTGCCTTGGTTAATCCCATGATGCTCCACTGCAAGGGGCAAATGGTTGGCTTTTTGAGAAACCACGCGTGTGGGTTAGCATCTATGTGTGAGGACAAATAATGATCACAAGTTTAAAGATGGAGTGGAAAACAATGTGGATTTCATGGAGCAAACCCATCCATATTCACGTCTGAAGGCACAACCATAATATGCATGGAAAGCAAAATTAAGAGGGTAGCTAAGGCAGAAAAGCAGGCACTGTAAGAGAAGGTAAACATCTACATTTCCTAAAAATTACAGGTGCACCAATGTAGCACTGTTCTGAGATGCCAAGTTGCCAACACCTTGAAGGAAAATAGAGGCGAAAGGGAGGCACCTATTTCATTGGGGCTAGAAGTGTGTAGAGTAGCAGCATGGTAACGAGAATTATTGCACCCACCAGAGTGAATTTTGGACTAGTCCAGAGCACAAGGTTGGACCTCTCTGTTCTCTTTATTGGATCGATTTCCTCAGACAGTGGGTATTCAGATCGCTTAGGATTCCAGGTTACATATTTGTTGGGATTGAATCCAGAGAAGAGGGACTTCTTTCCTTGCTTCTTGAAGTTTGACCATGCCTTGTCCCAGTCTGTTGACAGCCTATTACCTGGGTCATACAATCAAGTTGTTGGTCACCCATGTAAAGTCAATGTGTTAAGAAATAAGCAAAACAGCTTTCTATGAATTCTTTCAAAGTTTGCCCCATGTGTTGTTTATGTGATGAACAATATGGAGGGTGCAGGCAGCAAGATTTCAAGAAACTATGATGATAATGGATGAATAAATATCCACTATGTTGGTCGCACTAGAAATCCCAAAGATAGGAGTAGAGGAGTGACATTTACAATTTTCTTCACAATTGTGCATATCAGCTAACTTTAGGAACTTCGGGTGATAGTCCATAAACAAAGGAAGGAAGACCCTTGGGATGCCAAATACTTCTGGGGAAAGAGGGTAACTTCTCAGTAGTGTACTCTTAAAACAGCAACAACGTAATACTGCATTATAGTATTATGAAAAGAGTACCGTTGTTACAAATCTTATCCTTTCTAAGGTTTTCTCATGACCACCATTCACAGTTTTTTTCCTACATATGGTCTTTTTTCCCCCTTCCCATCCAACTCTGGATCTCATACAATGTAAGTATCACAGTAACTACAGAATACTCTATTTTAAACTAGTGTAGAAGTACAGTGATAAATTAAGGGAAAAGCCTTAGTAAATGTAGCCATGGGATAAAAGGGTAAAATTGATGTATGAAGCTTGGTAAAGAAACCGCCAAGAGAAACAGAAATATAAAAAAAGGATATTAAGTAGCCTAAGTTAAATCATTCTAGATATTCAGATACATCCAGTGTATGTTGGCGGACATCATACGAAGATCATTTAAAGGAACACAAACAGAAATCAACATGAGAATCAGTTTAACAGTGTTCTTAACTGTTTTGAAGTTGCTGTTAAAAGGTTTTTCTGTAGTCTAGAGATCAGATGAAAAGCGTGCTCACCCTCCTGAAGATACTATATAATAGTCCCCATAAGGGGAAAGAACACGGAAGCAAGCTATAAAAATGAAGAAAATATGTCTCATACTTTAAATAAACGTCAACAATTGCAAACATGGAAGCACGGTGACAAATATGCATGATCTTCTTCAAGTTTCCTACTGCAACTAAATTATCTAGGCAACTGGATTTTCTTCCATATGTTATTAACTACCAAAAAGTCTCCAAAACCTTCTAGACTCTCGAGTCACGCATGATCACCCCCGAGGTTCATTCTATCTATTCAGTAGACAAATGAAATAACCTCCATCTCTAGCTTCCTGCTGCTCATGATAGAACAACTCCAAATCAGGGACAAATGCCAAAACTATGCTTAAGAGAAGATATTTCCATAATCTTTCCCTTGATCTAGGCCAATTCTAGTCCATCATGCAGAAGGCCATACTGTGATTAGCCTATCAGCTTAACCTGCTAATGATCTTACAGTGAAATATACGCAGTGGTTTCTTTCTTACTTCTTCAGTGCTGTGTGAGGCAGGAAAGTGGGGGGGAGGGTTAGAAGAGTGAAAGAGTTTTAAACTTCATGTTTGCTAAAATAATGTAAAGAGAAGCATACCAAAACCGATAGAAGTTAATTGATTACAACGAAATTACCATACATGGGATATAAGAAACAGGGGGCTGCCTTCAGGAACCTGAACTAACTATGCTTAAGAGAAGACATTTCCATAATTTTTCCCTTGATCTAGCCAATTGTAGTCCATCATGCAGAAGGCCATACTGTGATTTGCCTATCTGCTTAACCTGCTAATGATCTTACAGTGAAGTATAAGCAGAGTGGTTTCTTTCTTACTATTCAGTGCTGTGTGAGGCAGAAAGTGGGGGGGAGGGTTAGAAGAGTGGAAGAGTTTTAAACTTCATGTTTGCTAAAATAATGTAAAGAGAAGCGTACCAAAACCGATAGAAGTTAATGGATTACAACGAAATTACCATACATGGGATATAAGAAACAGGGGGCTGCCTTCAGGAACCTGAACTAACTATGCTTAAGAGAAGACATTTCCATAATGTTTCCCTTGATCTAGCCAATTGTAGTCCATCATGCAGAAGGCCATACTGTGATTTGCCTATCTGCTTAACCTGCTAATGATCTTACAGTGAAGTATAAGCAGAGTGGTTTCTTTCTTACTTATTCAGTGCTGTGTGAGGCAGGAAAGTGGGGGGGAGGGTTAGAAGAGTGGAAGAGTTTTAAACTTCATGTTTGCTAAAATAATGTAAAGAGAAGCGTACCAAAACCGATAGAAGTTAATGGATTACAACGAAATTACCATACATGGGATATAAGAAACAGGGGGCTGCCTTCAGGAACCTGAAATAACTTGTAGACCTTAAGACACAGTACCCTGAAAAGGTAAAAGGGGTCCCATTAGGGGTGTCAATGGACGAGTTTGGGCTGACACAGTCTAAGTCCAACCCAGCCCAAGGTCAAGATGGGCCAACCCAAGCCCAACCCAAACCCAATGGATCAAAATAACTAAAACCCACATTGGCCTGTTGGGGCTCATTCCAGCCCAACAAGTCTTTCACACAATCACAATTTATCATTAGTCATTTAAATCTTTTATCAGTATCAAATAACTAAAAACACTTATTTTTCTAAATCAAAATTTATAGTGCTTCTATAAATAAAGTTAAAAATTTTCTAATTCTGTTTTGGCAAGAAAAAATCATGTAATAAAATATCTAATAACTATATTTGCTTCTCAAAGAAGAGAAGAAAGAAGGTTCACTACACACATAATTTTACAAGTATAAAATCCTGATGTCAATCCTCTTTTGTTCATAATTACAAGTATAAAAGATTCAAATGAGAATGCATCTGCAAGATAAAAGAACAGACCTTGACATTTCGCTTTCCTCCCACCTATTATCATATCAGAAGATTCCTCATATCATACAGCATCATAGGCTTTAAAAACCCAAACTATGTATCCCTTAAAGGAGGGGGGTGGGGGTGTATATCCTTTTTTAATGCGCTAATAGAGCAATTTGTAGTGTGGATGAGGAGATGCCTGGACCGGATATGCAGACTTGCCCACATATATATCGTCCCAATCTGTTCCATGTCCGTTCACCTACTCCCAATTTGAAACTTTCATGAACGTCTTTTAAGTCCCTGGGCCAACTGGGCCTATCCAGCCCAACCCATAAATTACTGGGCTTAACAAGCGGGCCATTCTATGTAGGCCCTAATTGAGCCCAAAATGGGCTGTCCATTGGACTTATGGGGAGCCCGGCCCATTGACACCCCTATATCCCATGACCAGAGTGAGTGAACAAACGTTCGACACTATGGCTGTACCATGGTGCACTAGTAAGTGTATGAGTTCTGTTCTACCAAGGGGGGAATTTGAACCTTGATAAACTTGGGTGTCCATTTCAGATGTCGATGTGACTAGCGATTTACTGATAGCGCACAAACAGAAGGATGAAATCGACATAATAAACATATCCCCGACATTGTTCGGGAACAATTTCAGTTTACTGCATGACAGAACCAAGCACAACCCAAATATCCATGTCCCATACATCTTCACATATACTCAAAGACCCAAAGCCATATGGAATAATTGCTGTTTACATCTGTTGACACTACTCAGCGGATTTGCTAATAACCGCATGCAGAGAACATCATTTTTTATTTCTAAACTATTCAATGATTCAAAAGCAGGGAAAATGGAAAGTGAAACTTTATGGTACAGAGAAGCCAAGAAGCAGGATTTTCCGGCCTCTTTTTCGTCTTTATTTAGAAGCAAACAAGGCAGACATCTGCAATGAGAATTTGATGTCGCGCAATGGGCAATGCCCAGTAATCTGTAGCACTCAGTTGGTACCCTGAACGCTCACAAATTCCCCCGAAGGATAGCAATGAATCAACAAGCTGCGAGCCCTAATCCCGGCAAGCCCACCACGCGTACCTTCGTCGTCCCCGCGGTTGTCGGACGGCGGCCGAGACCTGTCTCTGGAGCAGCGGGTCCGCAGGAACGCGGAGGAAGAAGACGACGAGGGCGGAGACGGAGGCGGCGACCACAGCCGGCGCGCTGTCAGCCTCCCCAGGAGATCCATCCAGAGGTGCGATTTCGACGGGGAATGGTCGTCGGAATGGAACTGCGGGGATCGAACTGGGAAGGTAAGGGAAGGGGAGGGCGTGGCACTCCGTGACACGTGGCACTACGAGGGCGACGAGTTTCTCATGTGGGCCCCAAAACGAGGAACAGATATGCGCGCACAATATCTGGCGAGCAACTGCATGCCACTATGTAAAAAGCTATCTCAAACTTTATTTATGTGTATAGCCTTTATATGTGTATTGACTTGAGAAAAGGTTATATGTGCAGCTCAAAATATATTTTAAGACGTTTATTAGTCCACCTCGTGGGGTTCGTTGCGCTGCATTGTCTCACCTTTTTTTTATTTTGGAGACTAATTTTTTATTTTAAAATTTTCTATTTTGACGTGTCTAACTCGGTTCACTGCACACAAAAAAAAGTTTAGACATCAAAATAAAAATTTAGATGCCAAAATAAAAAAATTAGACTTTAAATTAAAAAATTAGGCTCTAAAAATATATATGATACAATACGGCACAATGAACCGTGCGGAGTGGACTAATAGGCTTTCTAAAGTACATTTTGAACTGGCATTATTACACAAATGTCAGTACAGTAAACCTTTCTCGTTGACTATTGAAGACATATATATCCATCTATGGCGTCAACTTTTAAAATAGGAAAAAATATATACATACCATCGTCAGGAATGCCGTGAAACCTGATAGATCAAATGCTAGAAAATGAAAACAAAAAAGATGATCTCTTGGTAAGAACATGCCTCTCAATGAGCACCAGTTCTCTAATAATGTGGAAGCAAAAGATCAAAGGGATCGAGATTTCATTTACTCCAAATTAAGGAGGGATTCAGGCATCGATGGGGATAGGCGTGAGGAATGATGGGCTCCGACTCCGAGCTTGTAAGAAAATAGGCAGGGGAGCTCAGGGCTGGGACGACAAGAGAGGAGGGGTGGACTTGCGCATGAAGGAGGGTTGGAGACGAGGGACTTGGCACATACTTATGTTGATGGCATGGACGGACCAGAGAAGAATTAGTGGGGTCATATGATTTTATTGGATTTTTAAAATTTTATTGTTGAGTCTAAAATTTTTCATTATATTAATTTGGTTAGAAATTTTTCTGAAGGAGGTGACTCTACTGAAAATTTTTTTGGGTCCGTCTATGATTGATGGCAAGATAATATGATAGGTGAGAGAGAGAGAGAGAGAGGATAATATGATAGGTGAGAGAGAGTTATCAAAAAATAGTTTTTTTTAAATAGAGGATGAGTTAGTCTTCTTACCCTCTTAATTCAATTGTAATTGGGTTAAATATATGGAATAAAATAGTAAAGATATATATATATGATGAAATACCATAATTATAGAGGTATGGAATATAATATTACGAATCTAAGAGTATACATACGAATATGATATATTATAGGGATATGTTTGTATTATTCCCTTTAAAATAAGTTTTGACACATAATATATGTTGTTAAATTCACATATAGGAAGTGTATATACAATATGAATATTGATACGGGTCGTCATTAGGCCACTCGACCTGAGCTTGGCGCGGGTCATTACTCGGCGATTCGGCACAGGGGCATGTCTTCGGCCAACTAAACTCGAGCCGAGATAGACTAGCCGACCTGACCAAGGCAGGAGGTAATCGGCAGTATACTGGCTCTCGGCAGCTAGATTAGACGAGTTCCATCGGCCAAGCTGTCTCCAAGACGAGTGGTGAATTCTCGTATGACCTGATCCCCTTGTGCGCGGAGTCTTTACACGAGTTGGTTTTTGCCCCCGTCTTTGGTGAAGGCTGATCGCTCCCAAAACTTTTCTAATCCGAGCCATGGCAGCATATATGGGAGATTAGGTTACGGAAAGGTCCGAAGATCACAAATCACGTCCTTTAACCGCTCCCGCACGACGATTATGGAAATCCCATTAGTGGCAAGACAACCCGAGGATTGCGACCGCAAGCCATCCGCAATTGACGCCACTAAATCAGTCAACGGGAATTTCGGACAGATCCCAGAGCACATCTTCGATCCACTTACCATAAACATACTCACAAAACCATTATAAAAGGATGAGACATCCCTCACACAGAAGGTACGCAATTTTTTGATCCAAAACTCTATCTCTCCGTCCTACGGAATCTGACTTAAGCATCGGAGTCCTTCTCCACCGAGGTCACTCGGTAGTCTTGCAGGTACAACACGCGGTGGTTGGCGCGTGAGATTGTCTCGTCTTCCCTTGGGAGTCACTCAGCTGCTGCCGAGTCTGTTACTCTAGTAGTAACAAATATTATAAGACTAATCTCGTAATAAATATTTCCCTACCATATAGACTTCTTTATCATATACGTTCTTTTAATAAACTTCTATTAAAGAAACTATAGAACATTTCATGACCCTATATAACTCATATATAAATGATACACACGTAAATAAAATATACGATATTTTTTATATTCTTATCTTTAGAGTGGTATATATGTAAAAAAAAAAGAACACATCATATGGTTGGCCAAATCATATCTAATGTGGTCGAGACTTCTGGGTTAGTGGAACGAGAGACCACACCAGGTCTGAATCCTAGTCTCTAAGTGAGGTGCTGAGGAGTGGGAAATAAGTATTCCACTTGGCTCGGTTCACCTCGACTTGCAAAGAAATTGGTCTCGGAAATGTAGATGCCAAAAACGACCATTCTAGGATTAAGTCAGCAACGGAAAGGTTAGGTCGGAGCAAAGAAAGATTAGTTGAAGGGAAGTGGAGAGAGAGTATTGGTAGTTGTTGCCAAGCTATAACCAACCAGAGAAAGGGTGAATAGTTTATTTTCAAAATCTAGTTAAACATCAATATTAAAAGGATAATCAAAATGATGTGCATAGTTTCTGTCAATCAATATCTTTAACCTCATAATCTTATCGTCCTAAGTTTATGAGAGTATGTTACAACAAAAAAGACTTTAAATGCTTAGACTTTTAATGCACACAATACATCATACACTACAAGAATAAGCGGCATTACCAACGAATTTTTCCGACGGAATTATGACCATCGGAAATACAGACGGATATTTCGACGGATTTATTCCATCGGTACAGTCGGAAGTACCGACAGATAAAAATCTGTCGAAATATCCGTTGGTAATAAGTCGGAAATACTGACGGATAAAATTCGTCGAAAATATTCGTCGGTAAAAATTTTAATAAGAGGATTACCAACGGATATCTCCGACGGAAATATGTCTGTCGGAAATATCCGTCGGTAAATCCGCAATTTCCCTCCCCCCGCCATCCCTGCGAAACCCACTTTCCTGCTCTCTCTCTCTCTCTCTCTCTCTCTCTCTCTCTCTCTCTCTCTCTCTCTCTCTCTCTCTCTCTCTCTCTCTCTCTCTCTCTCACCGCCGGCTCGCCCCTCGCAGCCTGCAGCGCCACCGTCAGCTCCACCCTCGCCCCTCGCCGCCTGCAGCGCCACTGCTGGCCGCCACGACCGGCACCGCCAACGCTGTCACCGTCGAGCTTCGCCGCCGACCTTCACCGCCGGTGCTGCCGAACTTCGCCGCCGGGTATGTATCCCTCCCGGCCCCTTCCTCTCTCGGCGACCCCCTTCCCCTCCCCCTCCCCCTCCCGTCTTCAGCCCCCCACCCTGCCTGCCCCCCCCCCCCCCCTCCTCCTCCCCCTCCCAGCCCCTACCCCTGTCGGCCCCCCTCCCCACCCCTGTCACCCCTGACCCCCACCCCATCCAACCCCCCACCCCCTTCTGGCAGCCCCACCCCCTCCCTCCCCACCTCTGCCACCCCCCTCCCCTACCAGATGACCCCCACCCCCTCCCAACCCCCCACTCAGCCGCCCTCCCCTACCCCTGTCGGCCCCCCTCCCCCTCCCAACCCCTGCCACCCCCCCCCCCCCTCCCCACCCCTCACCAGGCCCCCTCCACCTCCTGTCGGGCCCCCTCCCCCCCTCCCCCTCCTGGCAGCCCCACCCCCTCCAATCCCCCCTCAAGACTTCTGCTCTCCTTATGTAATTAGACTTCTTAAGTTTAGGATAATATTATAGTGACTGATAATTTAAATAATTAATTATTTTAAATTATTACACGTTAAATAAGATGTATAATAATAATATTGTTTGTAATAAATAAAATAACTCTTTGTATTTAAAATATTTAATTTTATAGGCAATATATATATTACTGCCGTTCTAAGAGATCCCATTAGTGGTTTGAGTCTGAACTATAGTTAGGTTTTGGAAAAGAATCTAAAGTGGGAGTTTCACTTTGAGTCGGAGTATTATGGAGAGGAATAGTGTTTGGGTGGGGAACTGAGTTGCTATAATAGTAGGAGTCCATCATTGTGTTTTGTCTTTATCCTCATTGAGGAAAATTGAATCCCATTAGAATTCTTTAGTTGGAATAATGAACAATTAAATAATTAAATTAAATTGTTATTCTAATTTTTTCATGCAAGTAGGATTTTAATAATGATATTTGCTATAATTAAATATATCTCTGTATTTAGAATATGTAGAAGTTAGAACGAACCCAATAAGAATAGGAGTTCCGACGGACTTTCCGACCGATTTTCTGACGGTCTTCAGTCGGAATACACTGACTAATTTTCTAACAACATTTTCCGACTAGTTTCGGTCGAAAGTTACTGACAAATTTTCCGACGGAATATTCTGTTGGAATTTCCGACGGGTTGCCGACGGATTCGTGTTCCGTCAGTAATTTCTGACCAAAGTTTTTCGACAGACGTTTCCGACGATCGTTCGACGGAAAGTTGTCGGAAGGCACCCTTTCCGACAGATTTCCGTCGGACTTCCGACGGATTATGTCCGTCGGAAATACCACTTTTTCTTGTAGTGATATAAGAGACTTAATTGATAGTGGACTGTACGCACTATAGTAGATGCTAAGCTTCCTATGTGTGTATGCATTTGTAGTAGCCAAGGGATGAGTCCTTGGACTCTAGATATATGGACTGCTAAGCAATGAAAAGACAGATAAATAATCACACAATAGACACGAGATTTATCATGGTTTAAGGCTAACTAACTCAGCCCTATATCTAGTCCTAAGAACCACTGTTTTAGAATTATCCATTAACACCAACCGACATCAACCTTCTTCTATTTACTGACAAGAAGGTAGCCTATTTCTCCTTACGAGTTAGAAGCCAACTCACGGACAACACATCAGCAGGTCTGCTTCTCTTTTCGGACAAGAAAGTAGCCTATACATTTACGGGCAAGTAGCACCACCCATTGGAATAGACCCTAACATGGTCACTCTATCAAGAGCCAGAGACACTCATTGGCACAAACCTCTAGTCGGTCACCTATAAGGATTTTATGTCAATCTTATAAAACCTCCTAATCGAGAAGATGAATGGCTATGATGAATGTGCAGAATGGTCGACACATAGATCAAAGAAAAATGAGAGTGAGAGTGTAGTTGATCGTGTCAACTTCAGCTTGATGATGATCAGCTTTTGCTGAAGATATGAGTGTCCTTCTTTATGCTTGTAGGGTTGCAGCAGACATAGGAAGAAGTAGATGTAAATGAGCTTTGAATGTCGATGAAGCTTTTGCACGGATCTTAGAATCTCTCCCTCTATTTTTCTTTCTTTTCCCTCATAATATTTTCCTACTCAACTCTTTTCTTTTTATCTTATTGTGTATGCTTTCAGCATATGTGTCTATTCAACTTATCACCCTACTGTCTTTAAGAAGTTGCTGATACTTATATCTTCAGGCAGGCTACTTCTACGTCTTCATATGGTTTTCATAATGGTTTGAGATGAACTAACCATTGTGACTTATTAAATACATCTTAGATTGTGAAACTTGTCAATCATTAGATGAAGCTTGGTCATTGTGTAGGGAAACGTGTAAGAACATCTAATGCACAATGGAATGAAGTTTAAAATAAAAACACATTTCCCACAAGAATATATCGGGCCGGAATGATGTCCAGCTGCATAACTCTCAAGCAATCTATCCATTCAAGGGTGAGACATTCTCACCTAGAAGAGTTCATAGTGTTTGCCCACTTGATATGGCAACAAGATTAACCTAGAAAGGGGGTGAATAGATAATCTGAAAATTGAAATAAAAATAACCACTTTAAAATATTTGGTTAGTATAAATAAGAGTATGTAATGGAAATTAAAGACGTGGAAGCAAAGACACACAAGACACAGAGATTTATTCTGGTTCGGCCCTTCCAAATGGAAGTCTTACGTCCAGTCCCCAAGCAAATATTGATATTTCACTAACTGGGATACAATCTTCCCAAGGATATACAAACCCCCAGCTCCCCGCTGGTCCTCTTCCATTCCGAGTAGGAAGGAAACTCACTTCTGTTATATGTCAAGAAGCCACCCTCTTGGTAGAAACTCCAGTGCAATTCTGCTGGAACAAACCCCAGCTAGATTCTATTGGAACAAACCCCAGTTAGGTTCTTCCCTTAACACAAGGGGAACACTGGTATAGACCCCGGCTAGTTACAACCCACCAGCAAACCTGTTGGTCTTCTCTTCACACAGGAAGAGGAAAACATTTGCTCTTCTTAAGGAAGAATGAGCAGGCTGTGGAGATCAAGTTTTGAAACAAAGAACTTAGCTTGCTTGATCTCCAACAGCAACCTGAGAGCTAAGTGGATTACAAGATAAACACAAGGAAGCTTAAACCCTCAGTTCACAGACTCTCCCCAAATTTACAATGATGCACAGAGAGAGGGAGAAGAGAGAAAAAAGGCTTGAATGCTTGAAGATTTCAGATGGCTGCTTGTGTGCACACTTCTTCTTGGGCTCGAGCTCTTTCTCTCTTACTTGAGTGTGTGTGGAGTTGGATGCTCACTAGATGTACACTCCTTGAATGATCTTCAGGTTCGCATTCATTCTTCTTTAGCTTTTGCTTCATCCTTTTATGAAGCAGATGAAGAGAGTCGTTGATAGATGGCCATTGGAGTTTCTTGGCACTCTTCTTCTTATGCTCTCTTTCTGTTGAGTCTAACGGATGTCTTCTTATGTCTACTGGCTACTTAGAATGGAGGAAGATCTCTCAGTTGGTGCATGCTTCCAAGAGTGCTAGCAACAGGTCCAAGATGTTGACTATGAGTAGAATGGACCTACAGACATTTAATGTAAAGAAGATGTTAGACTAGAGATGTCTTCTAACATATAGCTCATATCTCTTTTTGTCTTTTGTCCACATTTTCTATTGACAGCCTATTGCAAGAGCTTTTTATCTGTCAGAGAAATAATAAGATAGAGTTAGAAAGTCATTTGAATTTCCATTAGGCACCAAAGACATTTTGAACAATTTAAAAGTCAATCGATGTGAGTTATAACAACAATCGATATGAGACTATGTTTATAACACCAATCGTTAGAAATATAGAAGCAATCAATGTTTAAAAGCAATCGATATGAATGAAGGCAATCAATATGGAACTTAAAGACAATCGATATGCATAACAACAATCTATGTTCTTAAGGCAATTGATGTTTAAATATAATAGTAATCGATGTTTGAACATAACAATAATCAATGTTCAAACATAACAACAATTGATGTTCAAAGTTAAATATCAATCGATGTGAGTGAAGACAATCGATGTAGAGCTTTGACTGGTCAAGAAACAACATTGTCGATCGAAGTAGAACTTCGGATATGATGAAGTAAGCTTCAGATATGATGGTGGTAAGCTTCGGATATGACGAAGTTAGCTTCGTATATGACGAAGTTAGCTTCATATATGATGAAGTGAAACTTCGTATAAAATAGAAAATAACATTGTCGGTCGAAGTTAAACAACACAGTCGGTCAAAGTGAACTTCGTATAGGACTTCAGATATGATAAAGTTAGGCTTCGTATATGACGAAGTAAGCTACGACTGATTACGATAAAAACATGCATAACGAAGTTGAAGCTTTGAATATGACGAAGTTACAGGCAATGGAAAATACAATAATCATGTTAGAAAATGATATTAAATATATTAATGATATCTAAATTAAGCATGAGCTTTATTATCACCAAAGTAAAAGGATAAAATATAGGAGTGGTTCAACATGTAGATCCTCTCACGTGCAGAACCTGGCCCGCCAGAAGGAAGAAGCTCTCACAAACTCCTCTCTAGCGGTATCCACATGGTGGAGATCGACGATGATTCCTCCTCGTTAGGGCAACTCTCCTTCACGTCAAGTTACTCCTTGTGCACCTCCAAGGTGCAGCAGCAACTGAGCACCAGTAGGAGCACCAACAGCAACAGAAGGGAAGAGGATCTCACCCTCTTGCACTCCTCACTCTCACTCTAGAGAGGCCAAAGGGGAGAGGAGGAGGAGGAGGGAGGTGAGAGGGCTCAGAAAACTCTCAACCCATAGAACTCTTCAGAGCCCCCTCCCTCGAATAGGGGTTTCACCCACCCACATCCGGAGGGGAGTGCATGTCATACTGTGTATGACTATAACGTGCATGCAGCCATACCTATGTTGATGGCAAGATAGAGTGTCATCAAGACCATCTTGACGATAGTCGATCTCACCGTTAACATATGGTAACATCATTGATCTCGTTGTTAACCATAAGTGTTAATGATAGTTGATCTCGTCGTCAACAACAGTTAACGTCAGTTGATCTCACCGTCAACCATAGTTCGACTTCCTTCATAAAGAAGACGAAGCTTTTGGCGATAGTTGATCTCACCGTCAACCTCAGCTTCGACAATGAAGTCCTTGACAGCATCCGATCACGCCATCGACCTCAACTTCGTCTTAGAAGAAGTCTTGTCGATATTCGATCAAGCCGTCAAGCTCAACTTTGTCTGCACAACTATTCTGGTGAGAGAAGCCCTATTAGATAACTCTTATCCAATCATCTATTATCGTCGCATCATCCACCTTATGTGTGTGACCGTCTAGACCAATACCGAGCTGGCCATGAGTTGCACTGGTCAGAACCCCTTATGACTTAGTGAATTATTATTTCATAATAATTCACTTAACTCATCGACTATAGACATATTAGGCCACTATGTCATGGTCTCCAAATGGTACAAGGGGGTCTAATCCATTGGAGCTTTCTGCCCTCAGTTACCATGTACATATAGTCCTTTATCATCTAATATCCTAGAGACCGTATATTAGGAATGGTGGAGTCAGACCTATATGGAATCCATCTGAGTCTCACTCTTATCGAATTCTCTCGGAGAACTCCTTCTCTCTCAATCTAATTGACCATGACCAAGGATTTGCCTAAGTAAGAACACACGAGATATTCCTCTCATGATATCGAGAGTAGATGATCCTTTATTGACACACAATTACCTGCGTAAGGTTAGCTACCATTCCCAATAACCGGCTGTACTAAATTCGGAACTACTAGACCTGTAACTCCGGCATCAAATAATATAGTACTCAAATAATGCATGTTTTGATGTCTCAAGTCAAAATATCAGTTACACAACTAGGACTACATAATCATTGTCTGCCAATTAGGTATCATCTATAGTGTAGTGACAGTTTGGATCGAGGTTTAGTGGTTGTGGTGGTCAGTGTGTGGCCATGGTTTGTGTTTCAGGTGTTACGCAGGTTATGGGGCTTTGTGGGCCGAGAGATTGGGCCCAAAGCACCCACAGGTTCTCAGTCTGTGAACGCGATAGAGCTGGGCGTCGCGTTTTGAATGCGACGGTCCAGGGTGTCATGTTCTTGCTACCGCCGTTTAGGGTCTTTGCATGTCCGCCGCGTGGCGCGCGCTGAGCAGCCGGCTGGCGTCAGCAATGAGAAGGCGACAGACCCTACTGTCACGTTCTGGTCGCGACGGCCAGGTGCATCGCGCTCTTAACTCTGGTGAGTTAAGAAGCTAGGTCGGCCAAACAGAGCTCAAAAAGCTCTGCTCGGCCAGGAGAGGGGTTTTGCGGCCTGTTCTTGGGCGATTTAAGGTTTTGGTGTTGTTTTTGGCGTACTCTCACCATGAGGACGTGGTATGGAGCAGGGGAAACGCTGGATTATCGTCATTCTTCGCGTATCTCGCAAAGGTGGGGAGATTCCACCATTTTTTTCACTATGGATGATTGGTTAAGCATGTTCAGCTTGTTATATGTGTCGTAGATGATAGATAGCATGCTAGTGTATTGGTTAGAATGCGTATATCTACTTTTTATGGAAGATAACATGGTTTGCATGGAGATTCCAAAGGTGGAATCCAGTTTTAGGGTTCTGTCTGTGAAGGCAACGGACCTGGGTGTCGCATTCAGAACGCGACAGCCCGACCCATCACGTTCTGCTTCAGAACACGCCGTATTGAGGCGTCGTGTTCTGAAGGTGACAGATGACTCCATCGCGTTCAAGCTTATGATGGCTATGGGTCTTTGCATGCTTATGTGATTATAGGGTTGGTTCTATTTATTGTCCATAGCAATGGTAAGCGGTGCATTGGTAATCGTTGAGATTGAGAACATCGGTGTTCACGTGGTTTGTGTGTACGTTAATTGCCAGGGACGGACGTAGAAATTTTATTCAGTGGGGTCACTCAAACTATTGTTAATATTATATAATTTTATATTATATATAATATAAAAATATAATTTTAAATATATATTTAATAAAAAAGAAATATGAAGGTCCGATAGTATGGGAAACCAAGAGGGCGTGAATTGAATTTGCCCAAAAATTAATTTGTACAACATCTAAATTTCAATCCATGGCACAAGACAGTCCTTACATGAGCAAAGATGCATAGCGCCACAACTTACCACATTCAAGATGCAAATTAAAAGACTAACATGAAAATGAGACAATTCATTACAATCAGTTATTTCCTTGCAATTGTACTCGATGAGTTTTCATATTCTGCGATGAGAGGAGTGGGGTAATAGGGAGGGGCGAAAGCCATGTTGCGTCGTTGGGTGAGTTAGCTAGGGCAAAAAAAAAATTATTGTAAAAATAAGGGAGTAGGGCAGAGCAGGGTCAGGGGTCTCAGTCGGGTCACCACTTGGTCATTGAGTGGGGTCACCCCTATATACACATCACCCAAACCGGCTATTTTAGATGGTCATTTAAGAAAGAAAAAAAACCCCAGTGGAGTCACGTGACCCCACTGGGTATGTTCTACATCCGTCTATGTACATGGCGAGTAGTACGACGACTACCGTGGTTACCTCTCCAGTCAAGTACCCCAGGTTTTGTATGAGCCAGGCACATTAGTGCTCAGATTTTGTCCCAGTACTTGTGTACTGTTGAGGTCTGTGTCGTCTTCCTGGACACCCTCACTCTTGTGTAGAGTTGTATGTCCGGCTGAGGAAAAGATGACAGTGGGACAACAACCTGTGTGAGTTTGTGTTTGTCGCTTGTAGCGCACTCGTGGTTGGGGGTTTCGGACACCAGTAGATGTACTGGGCCTCAGCTAGTCCTGTTTTTCAGTGCCTCACTTTAGGGAGCTCGAGCCGGAGTCCCTAAATGTGTCAGGCATGGGCCTGCGGTAGTGTGGTCCGTAGGTGTGGTGTTGGTTGGTCTTCACAGTTTCTTGGCTTGTTGTGGTGGAGCGGCAGCTGGACCTTTCGTCCATGGCTGCGAGGATGAGAGGTAGTCCTATGTGGTTTGTCCGGGTTAGTTGCTGGTGTCGCGAACCAGTCTTCGTGACCCGAGTGTGGAGTTTTCTACTCTAGCTCATACACTTGGACGAGGTTTGTCGTTTATTTATTAAAGGATGGTTTTAGTTAATAGCTTGTGATAGTTGTTATTTACAGCTTTAATACCATGCGTAGATAGTTCTATAAATTGCTTAGTATAGCTTCTTGTTACTGCACTTTGTGAGTTTTGTTTTGTACGACTTTTGGGGGAGTTTCCCTACTGAGTCAGTGACTTGCGAGCCTCACCCCTACCCCTTTCAGGTGAGGGAGAGCAGGAGGCTTCCCGTCCTTCGTCTAGTTCGGAGCCGCACCACAGTGGAGTTGGGTCTGCACCACCAGCAGTGTAATCTTTACTTTCTGTTAACCTCGGGGTATACCCCAGGTTCCTGTACTCTGTACTTAACTCTAGTTGAGAACTGGCTATGTATATTTCATATAAATATTTGCGAGATGTGGCATCTTATATATATTTGAGTTATTTCATTTATATTTCTACGGACATGTGATTGATACCCCTTGAGAGGCTACGGCTCGTTCGCAGGAGGCGGAGTCGGGTAAGCTCGTTGTTAGATTAAGGGTTGAACGGCGAGGACCGCTACAGTTGGTATCAGAGCAAGGTCCGTGTGAATATAAAGGAATCAGAAATTTACATAGCCTAGTCTCTACTTTAGTCCACTACTGGTAGTTGACCTAGTTTTGTATTGATCTATTGAATTCCTTGAATAATCTCTGTTAATTTACTAGAGAGTACAATCCAGTGTTTTGCTAAGAGTTAATCCAAAAGTCCTTTCTTTATGTATAGTCGATTTCTATTACTGGATTGTCAGCAAGTACGTTTAGGGGTTGCAGACCCCAAGAGATGATCTTTATGCCAGGTTAGTGGGCTCGGTCTAGTCCTGGGAAGATCCCGAACGCTCTTAGTTCCCAGTGGTATCATATAGAGAATGATGATCAGGTGCGACATACACCACAAAAGAGAAAGTTGTTGATTAAGTCGCTTGACAATCCACCCTGACAAAATGTTTAGAGAATATGTTTAATGAAAGAGCCTAGTAAAGTATTCAAGGAAAATGCTTAATGAAATTGTTCAGTGGTCAAATTCTTGAGATGTCCAGTTCAGTTTTAATGTTCACAATACCAACTTGATAATGACCTTCAGTTTGTTCTAGTGATCTCTTCTTCCTTGTTACCGTGATCAATTTTCATAATGATTCAGAGAACAATCTCAATGTTTCAGTGATCGTTTTTCACGAGCAAGTATACAGTTTTACACTGAATATTTCAATATTTAATACTTATGTTAAGACCAATGAATTTTAGTGCTTAATGCCCTAGTGATCCCTATTATGATTAGATTCCATGTCGGATTCTCACATTATCTAATTCTAATTAATTAATTAGAGGTCGTTATTTTCAAGAAAACCCGTTAATAAGTTCAAGTGCTTCTCATTCGTTAATCCATCATGATAACTTGTTTCCATCTCCATACAGTGTTCAAGTAGATATTATCTGTCATCGTGAACTCCTGATCAATTACTGATCTTGTTCAATGACTAGTGCATCCTATATGTGTTTCTCTCAATATCTTTTGACCTCTATTAATGAAAGTTAAACTTATTAACTACTGTAGACGACGCTTTCGTGGTGCCCACAAAGAGGGGGGAATGAATAGTGGTGTGGGTATGTGTGTGTGATATGGAGTGGATGGCGAAAAAGATAATAAAATAAAAAGATCGTGATCGCCAGGCACACGAGGGTGCCGAATGGAGATGCACGCGCGAGGGGTGCGAGATGGAAGAGTGATCACGAGCCTACCTTTTAGCGGGGAGATTGCACGAGGGATGATGTGGGTTCTATCTTCCTCTACGAGCACGGCCGGCCGCGGTAGAGGGCGTTTCCTCGTTTGATTACCCTTGCAAAAAAAGACAAATAAGAGAGGAGCAGATTAGCCGGATGTAGTATACAAATCCTCAAAATAAATAAAATAAATATGAATAGAGGGAGAAGAACATACCTTGCGGTGTTTTTAAAACCCATAAAATAGGTGTGTGTGTGTGTGTGTGTGTGTGTATACATGCATGTGTGTGTAAAAGGAAAAGGAGGGCCACGTGGGGCCCGGAGGAGGTGAAAATGTAGAGAGCCACGTGGGGCCCGGAGGAGATAGAAATGCAAATAAAAGGAGAAAGAGGAAGGGGGGTGCTTCCCCAAACGTTGGTGCGGCGTGACGGGCCGTTGCCGGTTGGACGAATGGAGGAAGAAGAGGAGGAAGATGCTCCCGCCTCGTTCTGCTCCGGTGCACGTGGAAGAAGGCGACGACGGCATCGGACTCCGAGGAAGAAGAATGGTTCGGCGAGGAATGGCTCGGAGTCGAGGCGAGGATCCGGCAGGGCTTCGCCGCTTCGTGGAACCCCCTTTGAAACAATACCCTCGGGGGTCTATTTATAGGCAACGGATTCTTGAATCGCGTCTGGGTGGCAGGCCGCGATTAAGAAAGTCAAACCGATGTGACATACGCATAATGGCCGTAGCCTGCGGCTATGTTTAGAATCGCGTTTGTACAGGCCGCCGCGACTTGAATCGCGGCGGGCCGCCCGGACGCGATTACAGTATGCGTGGTTCCGAGGTAATTGGCTCATAAATGCGCTAATTTAACTTTCTAAATCACGTTGTGCCACCCAGACTGTCACGTCCCGTCATTTAATATGTCCATAAATGTCGGGACGTGAACGAACGAGAAATCAAGAGTAAAATTGAATTATTGAACAGGAAATTCTTTATCTATCACGTCCTAGCAAAATTCCATTTGCTGAATATGATAGATATTAATAGCAAGAACTAACATAACGTTTATATAAAAACAACTAGCTTGCGGGAAACTTAATACATGATACTCCTCATTTCAGCCGAATGAGGAGCCGACAAAACTAAACTGTAGTTGTATTACATTCTCATTTTTTATCTACAAAGAAAAACAAAGGATGACGGCATTTCTTGGCATAGCATGGTCCACTCGGCACACAACCCCCCCCCCTAGGCTTCATCTCCGCTTTGCCCACCTGAAAAGGGTAAATTGAATGAGCTAACTAGCCCAGTAGAATTCAATTCTTTTAATTCAAAAAGATTCAGATGTGTATACTCAAGGTATGAACATGTATAGATGGCTAGCACTGAGTTTTCAAGATAACGGACAAATGAGACAATTCAGTAACACGTATTGAACAAGAATAGTTTAGAAGCGAGATTAATAACTCAGGATGATACTGAATCAGAATCAAATACATTTTTACACACACAAGCATGATGTGATGACTAATCAGGCACGAATGATGTATGCCAACATCCAGTAGTCCTCATTGTCCCCAAGCGGCCACTAACAAATTCGGGTGCTCCTTCCAGGACTGAACCATCC
>CM024762.1:142312905-142408370 GCA_014218235.1 Colocasia esculenta | reverse complement strand
TGTTAGAAGGAAGACCTGAGGTTCAGAGTGGTGTTTTCCTCTTCGGGTTGTGAAGAGAAGCCAGCTGCGGCTGGATGTGTAAGTGTCCTTAAGGGGGACTGTACCCTTGGTTAGTGAAATCCCAAGTTGTTACTTGGGGACTGGACGTAGGACTCCTTGGGATAGGAGGTCCGAACCAGGATAAAAATTCATGTGTTGTGTGATTGTGTGTTTGTGTTTATTATCTTCTTTTCTTCTAACACTAACAATCGAACTTAGTGTTTATTTTTCTGTTAAGCGTTCTTGGTGACAGGTTTTAACATTAGACGATTTTTAAAAATCTCATTCACCCCCCCTCTGGGCTTGCTAGCTGGGCAACAGGGACGTGATAGAACTGGAACCTTATTATCATCATCATCAGAGCCTTTGTAGTGACCGTGGATTATTTAATAATAAACAAAGAGATTTTTTAAGAAAAAAAAGAACAAACAAATAATATTTATAAAGGGATTAAGTAGAGGACATAAATAAAAGAAAAGAAGAAGAAAATAATATAAAATTTAAAGTTCCCAATTACCCATTATAATATTGGCTAATTAAGCTTAAATACCAAAGATTATGGGCCAAAATCTCTAACCCAACAAGAAGAGGTCGTTTCCCATTCAAAATTCTAATCTAATTTGAGTTGGGAGGTTGGATTTAAGGAAGATAATAGCTAAAATTAGTAACCCTAGATTTCGAGTCATAATTGGACTCTTTTAGCCCAAACATCTTTAATGCCCCTCTATTTTCCCTTTGGTCGACCCCTTGTTGTTGCTAGAAGGTTGCTGATAGTAGAAGGGTAATTGCAAGGGGGAGAATCGAAGAGCAAAAACCTAGGAAAGATGTTCTTAGCTTTTTAACTCGAGAGACTCAAATCCATCTAGAGGTAGGTATTCTTACGGGCAAAATTTAATTAAAGTCTACCGTAGAAATGTTTTTATGTATGGATCATGAGCACAACATTTTCCCCAATTTTCATTGCCTATAGTGCATGTATTTCGATGTTCAAAATTCAGGTTTTAGTGTTCATCCAAATTCATGTAGATGCCTAAAATCATGCTAATATCTCATCTTCATGTCGACTAAATTTCACTGTAGATTTAGATGCATGTTATAAAACTTTTCCATGTATTTTTTTTCTCTTTTTAGTGCCTTTAAATATGAGTATTTTGAGTTTAAGTCGAATGTTCCCATAAAAGGTAAGGTTTTTGGGTGCTAATTGTAGTCATCCTCGCCTACTTAGGTGTGACTAGAGTTGTGTTAGAGACTATGGGCATCACAACATTTAGCTTATCGTGCCAGCCAACTCTAGCACCTCTATAGGCGTGCCCTGCAAAGGTGGCATGACTATATTGTCGCCAACACACTATTTTCTTGTTGTTTTGTATGGTTCGTAAGAGGTTCAATATGATCCTAAATATCTAAGTCAAGCCTCAATATAATGTACAGAAAACTGAACAATTTTTAATGCATTAATACATGAGTTAAGATGTGAATATATCTTCTTCAATTATGTTATTCTTGCTTTCACCATGCTCTTATCATGAAGTTCAAACTCGATTGAGATTCCTTGCAATACATGTATTTCTGGAATCCATCATGTTCATTTATGTTTTTTGCCTTCAATCCATGTGCTAGCCTTGTTTAGTCTTTATCAATTGATATTTGATTATCCAGATGATCTTATACCGACATTTTCTTTGCCACTCCTTTGGTCGTGGATCTCACAAGGTTGAGTCTGATTGATTGCATACCCCTCCGTGATATCTGAACCCTCCGTTGGGAATTCCTCCTACCGGATCAAGATGACTTCATATGAGACCTCTGTAAGACTCCACTGGTTATGAATTCCCACATGGTTGTCGAACTAGTTGTACCACAAAGATCCAGTACTGTATTAGAAACATATTAGATCGTAAGGCATGTTTCCGTCAGTTTCTATGTGTTTCTACACTCTATGTGAAACAATTCGATATCCGAGACCCGAAAGAGACTTGAATACTGCACCGTCACCTATGAGCTTGAAGACTCAAAAGGGTTAAATAATAGTTTAGGGAGTAGGGCTGCCGACGGATCTATGTTTTCCGTTAGCCGATCTATTTCCACATCTTTTATATGATGTAGAACTCCTAAAAGAACTTTCCATTAGCTTAGTAGAAGCAAAAAATGGATATCTGAATTCTTACAGGATGCAAAAGTGGAAACACTAATTTCGCATCCACTTTTCTATTTTTGATTCTGATAATTTTTTAATATATATTATATAATATTTTTACAATAAAAGCTCCTCAACCTTGATAGTTTGGCTCTAAAATTTTTAACTCACTATCCCCCGCCTCCATTCTATATTCAAATGCCATATATCATTGTCTCAATTAGTGGTTAGTGGTCACTCTCTCATTTCATCATATATGGTAGTTTTTCTTATGATAGTCTTCATACCTACATATGCAGACTACTTATTACTCAACCATTATATACAACTATATGATGTTACTATAGTAATTTGATTTTGTAATACTTCATTTAGTAAGGATCATTATAATGTACATGATGGAGAATATAGGGTAGAAGACATACATATTTTCTATTGTTAGTTATTTATACTAGTAGATTATTAAATTTACATTTGAAACTATTCATAAATTTAATAATCAATGTACTTGTAATTTATAAATCATTCTAATTATATAAATGTTGTTGTATCTGAAGTTTCTATTTTATTTATATCTTTTCAACTTAAAGCAAAGATGGAGGTGGAAGTAGGAACACCATTTTTCGTTTTCGACTTTGAAATTTTTTATAGTAAGCGAAGTGAAAACACCTATTTCTAATTTCAAATTTGATCCATTGATAGTCCTACTAGGGAGGTGTACAAGTGACTAAAATAACTGAAATTAAAAATAATTATAACAAAAAAAATAATTAACTCCCAATTAATAATTTAAGTGTGTACTTAGAGGGAAAAACAAACACTCCGAGAAGAAGTGACAAGGAAGCTATTGGTACAAAAAAATGATGCTCGACTCACATCCCAATCTGAGGTAGAAGCTACTCCACAAGTTCAAAATATTGAAAAAAGGAAAAAGAATGAGCCTCAAACAACCAAAAGACATAAAAATGCATGCTATCAACTAGAAAACTATACTATTTCATGCATGGGATATCACAATATCGAGATTACTCAACACTATAACTATCTAACACGATAACTAACAAATAATTGGAGAGTCGAGCTCTCTAAATAAATTAACGGCTACTAAATAGTAAGAAAAACTCAACTTGCATCAACCTCCAAGAAAACATGAGAAGCATGTAAAGAATGAGAGAGAAATGGGTTGTCTCTACCTAAGATGCGCATAAAACTACGCCATCGACGTCTCCACTCGATGTAGACACAATTTTTGTAAAGAATCTGCTAGTTATGAGTGCCTTGCAAGCCAACTCACATTAGTGATGACACTTGTAACTATGTAGTAATATATCTTGGTAATAATATTAATTGTTTTTTCTCATTTTATATTACATGCATATGATGATGTTTATAATGTGATGTCCATGGGTCTGTATAATGGGAATTAGATCATTATGAGATCATGATAGTGAGACCAATTCTCTTTAAAGACAAATCTTAAATATTTCTGATCATAGGTTACTCGAGAAGGATATTAAGATAACTGGATAGACCGGTGTACTGTATACCCATCCATATGATGTAGGTAGTTGGTCTTATAGAAGACACTAGGGGTATGGTGCAAGTGTTTATTAGAGAATGCATTCACTGAATGATCCGCTCTCAAAATGTTATATGGTTGATGATATATGATTGTCAGACAGCGATTCTGTGGTCCCAATTGTGTAACTGGTCATGGACTTGAGGCACCAAAGATGTCTTGTTTGAGTATTTAATTCTTTGATGCCGGACTTATAGGTCTAGAAGTCCCAGATCTAGTACAATCGATTATTGGGAATGGTAGCTAACATTATGAAGACAATTGAGTGTAAGATCATCCACTCTCGATATCATGAGAGGAAATCCCATGTGTTCCTGCTCAGGCAAATTCCTGGCTAGGGTCAATTTGATTGAGAGAGAATGAGTTCTCTAGGAGAATCTGATAAGAACGAGAAACGAATGGATTCTGTATAGGACTGATACTACCATGACTCATACATGGTCTCTAGGATATTAGTTGGATAGGGGACTACAAATACACAATAACTATGGGTAGAAAGGTCCAATGGATTTAATCCCCCTGAACCGTTTGGGGACTATGGCGTGGTAGCTTGGTATGTCCATAGTAGAAGAGTTGAGTGAATCATTATAGATATAATGATTCACTATGTCATAAGGAATTTTGAGTCAGAAAAGTTCTAACGGGTGGATGATGCAGCGATGATAAATGATTAGATAAGAGTTATCAATTAGGCTCCTTTCTAACCTGGGATGGAGAGGAGATAGTCCGTCGCCAAGATGATCCTGGTGACAGGATCACTTGTCGCTAGGATGGTCCTAGCAATATGGTCGACTGTTGCCAGAAATGTCTTAGCGACATAGTCGACTATCACTAAGACTCTGGGAGACATGATCAACTGTCGCCAATAGAGTGTTGGTGACAGTGACATGTGTTGCCAATATTGATTGGTGACACCTTGTCTTATCATCAATGCATGTATGGCTACATGTACTATGGTCCATAGCACGCACGTCCGTACGACATGCGCATCATGTGGAGGTTTGAAAAACTTCCTCTATATAGATAGAGGGTGTGGGAGAGAGCTACAAGCTGAGCTCTCTTCCACCGACTCTCTCTCTCTCTCTTCCTTTCCACTCTCTGTTCTTCTCCTCCATCCTGCAACCTCTCTCTTAGGGAAGAAATAAGGGAGAAGAAGTTTTTTTTTTCTTACTCCAGCTCGTGTTGTTGCCTTTCTGCTAATGTGAGGAGCTGCTGGGAGTAGCACATATTGAAGAGGAGACACCGACGAGAGGAGCCTTCGTTGTCGGTCGCCGCCGTGTGGACACCACTAGAGGGAGGTCGCTTGAGCTCCTTCATCCGCAGAACCAGTTCTGCGCTTCAGGGGATATACAATCTTCTCTAGGTGAGAAAGTCTCACCCTTGTATGGTTTGCATGAGAGTCATGCACCCGAAACACTATTTCGGTCTGATAAGTTTATTGTGAGAAATGTGTTTTTGTTTTAAAACTTCATTCCGCTGCGCATTTGATCCTCTCTCATGTTTTCCTACAGAATCCACTATAGAAATGCCTAAATCTTCTCCTAGAGCTCAAGCCACACTCTCTCGCCCTACACACTAACTAGTTGAGCATGTAAGGTTCAAGTGACCTATACTTCGATGTCTCCATTTAGAGAATGTGACAACTCGACAAATCACCTCATAAACCGCCTTATGAGAATGCGACGGCCTACCCTGTCGTCTTATAAAGATGATATGTACCTTAGTCGCATCTCGAACCACTGAACAATTTCCAATCTAGAACATAACAGACATGTTAGTCACATTGAGAACATAACACCCTTCATAGTTGTCTTGTCAGTCAGAAGGTGACTACTTGGGTAGTCACTTTCTGAAGGTGAAATGGCCCCTATCGCCTTATCTTTCATAAGGTGACATCCTCGACGGTCAATTCTCTTGAGTCAACACTCACCTTTGTCACCTTTAGGATCTCAGTGCCCAAGTTCATGAAATTTCTGATATTCGATACCCAATTAGTAAAATGGGTATAACTTTTCACTCAGGTGTTATAATCGCACATAGGACCCCAATTCAGAATCGAACTTCGAGACGGTTGGTGTGGTTTAATGCTAATGGCAGTAAAGTATCATTTCGACCTCCAAATTCCATCATTTTGGTCTCTAAAATCCTATTTTTCCCATAAATTACTATTTCGGGTAACCTTTCACTTGGTAAAAACCTTAGAAGCTACTGGTTTCATCAGGAAGGGCCATTCCACGCCTCTTCGAACCTTTTAAATTCACATCCAACAAGAATTCAGTTGATAACCTAAGTTCTCGAAGGCCAAAAATCCACCCAAATACCCATTTGATCAGGGTCCAAAATTTCTAATATGCTAAGTCAAACTCCTAACTTACTAACCAAAATTGATAGAAATCATCGTATTGGTCATGAAAAGGATTATGACACCGATGAGGCCCGATAATTAGGATCCTATAAACACCATATGCTACACTATGCGTAAATGCACTAGTATTCTTGTGCACATTCTGATCGCGCTCGTATTTGCCAGCGCATCTTCATTGTAAACGCACTGGTTACTACGACCGCATCTATACTCTTGCCATGAGTACTATGTTCGATTGTGCAGACCTCTGTCTACTCATATTTGGGGGCCATAAACAATCATTGGTGTGATTGTTTTATTAAAACTCCTCTTTTTTTTTCTTAAATATAATGTAATCTATGTCGTACTTTACAAAACTTAAAATCTTGAAATTCGATGGCCATTAAATGACTGTCTGGATATGCATGAGATCTTACGTCCACAACAATATCTGGCAATATACAGGAGCACCCAAAGTGCATGTGCTCATGAGAGTTGATTGACCAATGCGTTTGACATTACATCTGAGTACTTGATTTGCTTGATGATCTATGACAATCGTCTCATGAATCATTACTTGACATGTTTTGTACTTGTACTTGTATTTGTTGCCTTTATGGGTATTATATTACAACATGATCAAATTCATGCTTGTTTCATGTTGGTGTACTCGATCAAATATCTTATTATAGAAGCTATCATTCGTTCTACTTGGCCATTTACCATCTTGCTAATGTTTTTTGCTTTTATGTTATCATGTTGTTAATTATTTTGCTTCTTAACATATAAATTACTTAAAGTTTGTTTGGTTAATGCGATATAAACCTTATTAAACATATCGCTCACCTAGTTTATATCTATATTTTTTCAAGAAACTATGAAGAAGATGTTCACACAAACGGAGATAAACAAGAACTATGAGAGACCCAACTCACCATAGTGGAGTTATTATAGCAATGCCATATAGCTTAGTTAAGTCATGTTATTTCTAACAAATTTCCAATGTAATGGTCATGTTGGGACCTATTTTTGGCCTTAGTGGTTGTAATAAACTTTAGTGGAATGATATCAATGAAAGTATTTTTTGGGCTACTTGGCATTTACTCATATTGTTGTCTCATGGTTTGTTATTATTTTACTCACTTTGATTGACACGTGTGATTACAACTGCACGTTCCGATATTTTGCGTTGTAGCATGACAACCTTATTCTATTATATAGAGTCAGCTACATGAATCGTATTTTACCACATATTTTTATTGAGTGTTATATATGTGTTTAAACCCAAAAAATCAATGTCCTTCCTGATAACATCGTGCCATCTCATTTTAGGTTTTTTTAAAACTCTTTTACTATCATCCACTAAGATTTAGTCACATATTTTAACCGGCGCTGGATTAGGGTGTCAGTGCACGTATCTAAACCACATGAATTATTTTATCTCATTTTACTATCTACTGGAGCTATCTTCAAGTCCTAATTACGAATAGCCATCATAGAACCTAAATTGGGGATAACTAGGGAATTTTTTTAAATTAAGATTCAATTAATCTAATTATCAAATATGCCATTTATCTACATCATATTTAGTTTATGAATGGTTTAGTAACATATTTTCTAGATACAATTTTAATTAGACTTGTAAACGAACTATTACACTCAACAAGTAGCTCATCGGTTCGAATGTTACTTAAATTTAACTCGTTTAACAAGGTAACCTAGTCAAGCTAAACAAAATTTCAAGCTTGTATCATAAATAAGCTGAGTGTGAGCAATGGTGTATTCGACTAGTTTAAGTTCGTGAACAATTTTTTTTAAAAAATTGTAATTATATAAATTATAAATATATTTTTAAATATGTTAAATATTATATTAAAATAGTTAAATTAAATAATTTATCAAGACTCTTGAGATATGAGTTTGAAATAAGATAGACTTAAGTATGAACAATTAATCTTTTACTAGTAGATTGGATTGGATATACATGAACTTGCAAATTCAATTGAACTTGGTAAGATACTTGTTAAGAGTTTTAGTACAAATGTATTTAAATGAACTAAACTAAATAATCATTTTTAATAGTCGATTAACCTCAATTTGAAATAAATTAAAATTAATAAATAAAACTTAAGCAACATAATACTCGACTCATATAACTTAACGTATATTATAACAGAAGATAACACATGAATTATATTTTGATAAAAAATTAAAAAATAAATCAAATATTTAATTAAAAGCTTATAATTAATTTACCATATTTTAAATACAAGAACACTCATCCAATCAGTATTTCTCTTTCTCAAATGCGAACTTATCCTCCGTAGCCCTTCTCTTAATACGGGGTGTCACCGTCAATTTTTTTTTAAAAAACGGGTCCCACCTAAGAAGAGTGCCGTGGCGCGGCCTGCCTCTGCTCCGAATCATATCTTTTTTCGCGTAATAAAGTAATTTTTTTTTTTCTTTTTTTTTTTAACTAGGGCACCGGCAAGGGGGCCAGCGAGGTTCTTCAACTTCTCCGTTCCGGCCCCAGCAGTACATCCTTTCCAGGACAAATCGGGCGCGGTTCTCCAAATCCCTTCCTCCCTCCTCCTCGCTCCACGACGCCGTGGGGGGAGAGCAGATCAGCAGATCGAGCAGCAACCGCCGCCCTCTCGCCGCAGAGCTCCGAGCAGCGGCAGCAGGGTGCGCGGCAGGAGGAGACGGCGAGCGAGCGCGCGCGCCTCCCCCTCCCGTCCCTTCATCTCCCCGTCGACCCTTCGTAGTTTAAGGCCCGAACAGGGAGCGCAGGAGGGAGGGGAAGGATGGACGACTACACCAGGGAGATGATGGACCTCAAGACCCTCGTCACCCGCACGCTCGAGAAGAAGGGCGTGCTCGCCAAGATCAGGGTAATGCTCTCGCCCTCTCGTCGCATTCCTACATAGAGCCGAAGGTGCGGGGTGCGCAGGGAAAGTCTAGGGTTTTGCCGGTCTCATTTGAACTCGTCTCCGTGTCGTTTGCAAGTGTTGATGTGGTTGCGAGTCTGAATGTGCTTGGGACGAGATGGAGATGAAAGCTGGTGAGTGGCTTCTGAGTTTTGTGCATTTATAAAAGGAAGTAGAATTTAGAGAAGAGAGGTCTTGCCATTGGACAATGGGAGGGTTTTCATAGGTTTGTTGTGATAGATCCTAGAAGAGTGAAGTTTCCATTTAAGTGGACTAGGGTTCTGAGGTACCTCCGGGAGATGGCTTTGGGGCATGGGGTACCTGCGGCTGGAAAATTATGCCATTTGCAATCTGCAGATTCCGTGGTTAGTCTCTTGCTTCTAAAGATGTATAAGGATCCGGTAGTTCATATTTTTGCTTTTATGTTATTTTTGTTTTGCCGTCTCGCATCGGTATCAGCTGTGCGTTTGTCGCGTCTTTTTTCTATCTGTGCGTCCGAAGTTTTTTATCGTTCTGAATATGAAGCCCAATGGTGTTTGCCGTGTTTCTCACTTCAGAGAAGGCTTTCCATGTCTCTATTAGAACCTACGTCTGGTAAGTGTGTTCAAGAGGGGTGAAGATGGCATAGCTGGGACGGTCCATATTTGACACACTCCGAAGATCATTCTTTGCTGATAACGAAGCTTGTATCAAAGAGTGAAGCAAGACAAGAGCAGGGAGTATTGGGGTGGGTGGATCGTGATGGTTGTTGCTAGCTAATGCGTTTCAGTTGAATGGCCAAAGCCCAAAGGTAAGTGATGCTTGTCACATCAAATAAAAAACAAGTCTAAGCAGTACTACGAGGTTAAAACTGTTGTATCTTGTCTTGGGATTTGCAATCTGAATTAGACAGATGAAGAATGCAAAATATGGTGTTTTGGGTGGGGGACATTTTAGGATAACGTGGCCTTACCTCTTCCTGCCCCGCCTTCGATGTCAGAGAATTTACGTGCAGCAATGGAGCGGGTTGAGGAAGCTTTTCAGGGGGAGGATATTGCTTCAGTGGATAATGGGAGTCTCTCTAAGGGTGACGTTATGGATATTTTGTCTAAAGTTGAGAAATACATGGAAATACAGGCGAACGAAACTGCTAGATTGATCGGTGTCTTGGATGAAGGGGTGGACAAAGGTTTGGAGTTCACATTGCTTATAATCAAGCATAGATGGGTGGTAGATATTGCAAGAAAGGCAAAGTCTGATGTGGCTGGCAAGAAAGGAATTTCAAAGAACTGAAGCTTTCATGTCTCCCGAAGCCAGGAGAGATCTTGGAGGATTACTCGACTTTTTCTTTTGTGAGGTCTTTTGGTTTTTTGGAAGATGTATGATGAGGATGGGTCTCGGAGCTGAGGAGTGATTTTGTCTTGGGGTGGCTGGGTGTGTTGGTTGTCCTTTAGGGCTGTTGGGTGGGTTTGTACTGGAGGGTGATCTGGCTTTATTTTCTTGGCTCCCTTGGCAGGTTTCGTCTTGCCATCTTTTGTTCGGAGAGTTTTGGGAGCTGCTCCTCTTTACTTGTACATCTCTTTTCCTTTTATATTATCAGTGGTTCTATCCACTTCTCAAAAAAAAAGAGAGGTAGAAAAGAATAGTTATTGATGCATCAAGAAGATGAAATCTGAGTAAACTTTCTTTGCAAGGAACAACATGCAAGGAGATGGTTGCATATTTGCTAATGCATTCGGAGTTGTGTGCATAGTGAGGAGGGTAGTTCTTCAACCATTTTTGAGGACTTTCTGGGGTAATCTTAGTACTTTGAAGTGCCTATATGTAGTAGAGTTTTAGAAACTGTACTGGTTGGTAGGCACTTTATCTCGATGTTCTTTATACATAAGCTTTTATGTGTTTTTTTCAAGAATCTATGGTCCATACTGCAGACAAGAAGCACAAATGTGGATGGATTTTCTTGACCTCTGCACACATTGAAATCCATGACTTTTCTGGTAAAATAACAGATAACCTGATGCAGTCATCTTGCCGCACAATGGATGGGGCATTAAGGTCATATATGGAGATGGAATCTTTCCTGACATAATTTTGGTGACATCAGTGTGCAGGGTTGATGTGCTTACATCAAACACCTCCTTCCAGTCAAACTCTAAAAAGGTTCCACAATTGTCTGCTTGGTACATTCTACATCGTTAAAGACTTGGGTGTCACTCCTCATTCCTCAAGGCATGGGGCTGCATACATGGTCAGATCTGTCGCGACCCCAAATGTCAGCATAAGATTTATGGGAATAATTGGGGCGCGACATACAAATCAGACGGCGCACAAGTCATTTAATCTAGATTCGGGAAGGAAAAGTACTCAAAATTTCTGGCGGTATTGGTCGACAGAAATCCCTTAGGCGTCAACAGACTAGGGCGAGTGTTGACAAACAGCCCCGTGGTTGTCGATAGATTTGAGTAGGTGTCGACATATTAAACATACCCGATAAACCCTTTCATGGCACTAGAATAGTATACTTACAGATTGCTAGAGTCCCATCCAAGACCCTTCATATTTACAACATAAGGATGGTTCTGAAACAAAAAGGAATCATCTATAACCATCTCCACCAAGACTACACTGGGATGCCCTCTTCACTCTTGCCTAGTCCCATCCGTCTCCACAGACTCACTTTCACTACCTGAAAATATTAAGACGCCCAGTAGGATTTACATATCAAGGTGCGGGCAATTATATAAATGATTAATATATTAACAACAAAATTTCAAGAAAGCATTAAGAACTAACGAATTTAACAATAAATCTAGTCTCTAGACAGATCAATGTGACAAGTCAACGGATGGGTAATAGTTCCAAATTTTGCTGAACAATAACAAGCAATGGGTAGAAATTTCAAAAGAGATGCCTATTCGTTGCACAATGACATAATTAACCAAATTTCAAAGTTCTTCAGAACATATATGGATCAATTGAATAGGTACCAAGATTGGTTTTCAAAATGTATACAGATCAATTGAATAGATAACAAGATTGATCATTTTTTTTTTCAAACGAACACGTACAATGAACAATCATATCATAACATATCAAAAATGCGCTTTAAAATCTTGCAAATTTATATTAGTATCATGTCAACACCACAAGCCTATACTTCCGTGGTTAATAAGTGCGTTGGGGTGCTCCTCCCCAGGACCAGACATGGCCCCTATATATGCACATCCATGGGTCGATTGGACCGAAGTCCCAAGTAGTGCAAGTCCCAAGTAGTGTCAGAACACATTATGGCCAAGAGAATTCCAAATGAACAAGTAGTAGGACTCAGTTCAGAATCTGAAGCACTCTTGATGAAACAAGGATGGCAAGAGTACCAATTATAAGAGTGCCAAGGAATATCATAGTAGTAGAGTTATTGAGGCCAAGATCATATAGCAACGGGCAGATCAATACTAATTAAGAGTTTTATATTTTGTAATAAGTTGGATTTCTAGATACAGTTTCAAATCAGGTGAGATGTGGTTCAAATTAAGAGATTAAAATCCTTAGGATAATCTTCATGTTATTAAGCTTTCACATGGCTTAAAAAACTTAGGGTACTATCGTGCTGATTTGCTCTTCTTCAGGTCTAATCACAAGACAATTGATGCACGAAAGAGAGAGCAATCGAAGTTGGAAGTTGAAGTGCCAAAGGGCAGTTGAAGTGTACAAGAGAAAGAGTAGTAGAAGTCATGGAAGGCAGGATCGGAATCGGGATCGGGATCGACCAGGCTCGATCCGATCCTGGATCGGATCGGATCGCAAATCCCATGGATCCAAGGGAAGTCTGGCCGATCCTGGATCGATCGGCCAGTTTATAAAATGGTTTTTTTGGGGAAAAAATTCAGGAAAATTCAGGAAAAAATAGAAAAAACACAGCAAAAATGAGGGAAAATCTGATAATTTGAAAGAACTAATATTTGCATAAAAAACCAATCATACATACATTCATAATATATGAAACATTTTTGTGTATTATGACTACTATAAAAATACAAGAAAAGTATAAAATATTAAAGACTTGGTGTATTATTAACCTAAATACTATTTAAGTAAATGTTAAATTTGTAGTTTCATTATTTAAGATATTACATGTAAATAAGGAAATATCCCCATTTGAATCCAATAAAAATATTAAAAAATCACATCTCTCTACTAATAAAAGTCAACTCTCCAATCCAAGAAGAAAATCGCAATTTTTGTGATTTTATCAAAGTAGCAACTTTCTAATCTCTCATAATTTGACATATTTAAAATTTTATAATTCCAATAAGTCTAATAAAATACTAAAAATCTAAAGTCCAACAAAAAAAATCAAACGTGCGTATGACTTTTCCAAGAAGCCGCTCTCTTACTGACAGTACTAAGTCTACTTGAGACCTCTTAGGATTTGGTCAAACTAAGCTATCATCACCCAAACTCATGAGTGTCATGAGTTGGTTGATGGTAGCTCAATTTGACCAAATTCTAAGAGGTTTGGATGATGATAACTTAAGTTTGACCAAATCCTGAGAGGTCTCAAGCAGACTAAGTGCTGTCAGTAGGAGAGTGGCTCCATTGGAGAAGTCACATGCACGTTTGACTTTTTTTACCGGATTTTGAATTTTTAGTGTTCCATGTGGTTATTTTGAATTATCAAATTTTTAGATAAACTAAATTACGAGAGATTAGAAAGTTAGCATTTCGCTAAAATCACCAAAATCGCGATTTTCTTCTTCGATGGGAGAGTTGACTTTTTATTGGTAAGAGATATGATTTTTTTGATATTTTTATTAGATTCAAATGGGGGGTACTTCCTTATTTACATGTAATATCTTAAGTAAATGAAACTACAAATACTAACATTTACTTAAATGATATTCAGGTAAATAAGGAGATCCTGACAACCCTGCCTGAAGAGGATCCTGAAGGTAGCCTGAGGGATCGACCTGGATCGACTGAATCGAGCCGGGATCGATCGATCCGGTTTCGACTCGAGCGATCCACTCAGATCCTACTGAGTTGGGTCGATCCAACCGAAATGTGGGGTTTTGGGGGGCTTCAAGGGGGAATCGGTCCTTGGGGGGTCGCTCCGATCCGGGATCGAGCGATTCTGGCTCGATCCCGGCGATTCTTCCTTCCATGGTAGAAGTGGCCAGAAGGGCCAGTCAAAGTTGGCCTTAAGGGCCAGTCGAAGTTGACCATAGGGGCCGTCGAAGTGAAAAAGGGCAGTTGAAGTGTACTCGAAATAGGAAGGAAAAAGAGTCTATGGATAGTTCAAGTATGCATTAGACCCAATGATGCCTATAGCAAAGGTTCAATGGTGGACAAAAAACTCTATGATTCAGAAGGACTAGACAAACTTTCCAACAAGGAAATTGTTGGAACCGTCACATGAAAGAACTTGAACGTTGCATTTCTAGTCTAATGGTTCTAGAAATGCAGGGATCAAGGGGCAAATCAAATGAGTTTCTATATTGGAAAGATCAGGGAACTCAAGCAATCTACTTGAAAATACTCATGCTACTCAAGAACAACATATTTTGGGATCAAGGAAGTACCAACTCAAGGAATGATCAAGGAAACACTACACTCCTTAGTCAGCAAATGGGACAAATAAGAGGGTCTTACGATGGTGTGAGGATAAGGGAATCCTAAACACCTTACTGGACAAAAGTTAGGCAAATCAGAGGCAATCAAGATGGGATCAAAAGATTCCAGATAGTGTAAGACATTTAGTTTGTGCCCGAGAAAACCTACCTTAATCATTTTTGAACTCTTGCTCCATCTTCAAATCAAGGCAGAGACGATGGATGAAGCTCCAGGATCCCCAAGCTTCAGGATCACCTCCCACTGGTCCTGAGTGCTTCCTTCCCTCTGCTCCAAGCTTCTCTTCCCACGACCAGTGACATTAGAAGGGAGTTTGGGGTTGGTTTTAAGGATCTTCATCAAACTAGGACTTATGGGTTCCCATGTTCACATGACAGTAGGTGAGATTTGTCAAAGACCCAACATACCTTAGGCCATGCGGCCCATGTTTCTGATAGTACAGAAGGTTAACTTCTATTCTGGAAAAAGGACAGTCACATTGGGACCATTCGTGGTCCAAGTTTGTCTCTTGTCAAACCATTCGCTGCCAAGCTTTATGTGAGGGTTGCATCGATTGGAGAAGAACCTCACATCGATTGGCATAGAAAAAGGCAATCAATTGGTGAACAACATGACAATCGATTGACATAAAAAGGCAATCGCTTGGTGAACGTCATGGCAATCGATTGGCATAAAAAGGCAATCGATTAGTGAACTAACAAGGCAATCAATTGGCACAAGAAGACAATCGATTGATGAACAACATGACAATCGATTGGCATAAAAAGGCAATCGATTGGTGACTGAGGTTATCGATTGGTGAAGGAAAAACACCAATTGTCATTAAAACCATCGATTGATGACGAAGACCATCAATTAATGACCAGGCGATTGATTGTGACCAAATCTAAAGGGTCCTTCGATTGGTGATCAATCTAACGATTGATCCTCTCTTTGTTCCTGTCTTTTTTTATTAATTTTTCCCACACATATTAATGAGACCTTTCTTATTTGCTCTTTTCTTCTTAAAAATTCCAACTTAAGCTCTCACATAATTATTTTCATCCATTTATCATATTTGTTCATGACTTTCAAAAATCTGAGTTGTTACAAGATCAGTCTGACACCATAATGTAACACTACTAAGACAATTGGGAAGATGGGATTCTGAAGCCCAGATCATACTTTCGTGACTTGCATCTTAGCATATTCTAATAAAGGCATCCTAGTTGAATGCATTGACAAAGATGGTGGAGAGAAGACCGTAGTTCTACAACAAGATATCCCTTTGTAATATGTTCTCTGTCTTTTTTATATGGATTTATTCCCTCTATTTGCCTATAAAAATTCTCTCCACTCTGAGTAGGTTCCTTTAAGAACAAGAAATGTTCTGTTTTTGAAATGGCAACCTTGATTTCTTTATTCCTTTAAGAAAGAAAAAAAAACTTGATTTCTTTAACCATATGTTATGACATGTTCATTGTTTTAAAAGGACTTGAGACTGTTACGAGGCACTTTATGAAAGTGTCACAAGGGGTAAGTCTTGAGGCTCAGTGAGACATGAGACTTAGGAAATAGTCTTAAAAAATATTGAAAATACTTGAATGACCCATGGTTTGCTGGAGCGCCGATTCGAGACGAATCAGATTCGCCCTGATTCGATCCGATTCGGCCAGAATCGGGTGGATCCAGCCAGGAACCCATGTTTCTGCCCCAAGTGTAGCCAGATATGCATGGATTTGATGTTTTTTTGGCCGATTCTCTGTTTAAAGCCTCCTGTGAAGAATTTCATGTATAACGATGATCTTTATGCCATGTAATGCTACACAAACATCCATTTTCAATCAATTTTATTAGAAATTGAGTGCAAAGTACAAAGTACAAACATGAAACATGAAACTCAATTCTAAATACAAATATAATGAGACTCGTACAAACGTCAAACTCAAATCCAAATACAAATACAATGAATCTAGTACCCCCAATATCCCTGCTGATATGGATCATATGTACCCCACTGGGGCTAGATAGACTCATCTGACTCTAAGAGTAGCTCCTCAATAAGATGATAACTTTTTGTTTAAGACACAAAGGTATAAAACTCATCCCAAGGCATCATGGTGTTGTATTTGGTTTGAAACTCCCTCACATAGTGGTCCCACATCTCGTAGCCAGGACGTATTACCCTCAGACTCGCCATTTGTACATCCTCTAAAGGAGCATAAATCTGAATAGGAACATGAACAAGAACAAATGGAGGTGGATGAAAATATGGTGCACGGTAGCTTGTGGTGGCGTAGCCACTATAGCCACTGGAGTAGTCTGTGTCGGATGACTCTGCTTGATAATTATGGCCCCCATACGATCCCACAGACTCATATGTGTTCATTCTTCAAAATCAGATATCATAGTGTCATAGCTATCACTTCCCACTGCTGAACCTTTTGCACGACCACCTTTGACAAACTTCCGCCTTCTATTGTACTGCACTGGGGCGTCATGATCACCATCTTGGGTGCAATGGTCACCATAGCGCTGCTCCTCTGTGAATAACATCCCACCACCGCTTCCCCCTCCTTGTCCACTCTCACTCCTGCCCCCTCCCCGATCTCCATCATTATCGCTGTCCCCTCCCCCATCTCCATCACCTCCCCCTACAGACCCACCCAGTGAACCAGTAGTTATGGAGTCATGGGAGCGACTGTTGGGTAATCGGGGCGAATTCTCGAAAGGTGTTTCTTCTGCATTTGGATCTAATGTTTCTAAATTTGCAATATCAAGTGGATCTTCAACGGGGGCAGCCATTTTTTCCCCTTTCTTGGATCCCCAGGAGAACCAACTCTTCTTCTTTTGTGCTGGGGCAGGTGGCTCTCGTATGACAATGTCTTTGGCTGGGCCACATGCTTGACCTTTGTCCTTCTCCTTTATAGGTTGGGATGTCGCCACCAACTTTCCTTTCGCAACTTGGGATGGAGCAGCAGATTGCGTATGTGACCCTTTCCTTCTTGGTTGTGAGGAAGCAATTGCAGGTGCTTCTCTCATAGACTGTGAGCGGGCTGTAGGGCCTAGCATCAATATTTGAAAGTCCACATCATCATCAAGGTTTCCACCACCTGTAATAATCTCAACATCACAAATTAAGGTAAGGACAAACACAAAATATTGAATGAATACATTTAACAAATGATACTACTGTCTTACCTCTAGAAGTCATGGCACCAAATGTCGCCAAGAAGATCCACCTCATCCTCTGCTTTGGCTTGGAATTGAAAAGAATGTGGTTGTTTCACATCTCCATGTTCTTCCTCCTCCTCTTATGCAGCTTCTACAACCCCAGCGAATAATGTGTTAGGACGAGGTAGATCTTCAGGGTCATCTGCTTCCTCATCTAACTCGTACTCTCCCCGCTCTGTGGTCGCTCGTACAACTCATGCAACCATTGGGTCTTCATCATCTCGTAGGAACCCATTGTCAACTGGATCATACTCCACCTCCCCCCGCTTTGGATCATCTGTGAGATGTTTCACCCTCAACCTCATATTGTAGTGCACATACACTAAATTGTCCAAGTGCTTATGTGACAATCTGTTCCGAATTTTGGTGTGTATCAATGCAAATGTGCTCCAGTTTCTCTCACACCCACTGGAGGAGGAGGTTTGTGACAGGATCTTCACTACAATTTTCCTCAATATAGGTGTTGAATGTCCAAAGTTGAACCACCAATCAACTGCAAAAAAAAGTTAGTCATACTCAATTAGTCAATTGTTGGGTCTACTAATATCCATGAATGAAAGGGAAAGCACGTCAATGCAGTCCCGACCAGCAATGGCGGATGGCTCCGCAAAACTCCCAACCCCTTCGAAAAAGTTCCTCATCTGCCATAATGAAGTCTATTAGCAAAAAAATTAAACTTGTAATTGACATCATGTAGGGAGATTAATGCTCGTCTGATCAATAGCATCTGCTGCATCCAATGCACTCCTTGACAGTCTTTCAACAACTCGCGTAAAGGTGGCCGTCAAGTCATCATCGTATGATAGCTCCATCGCATAATGGTAAGCAGGATGGAGATAGAAAGCTGCAATGGGGTATAAAATAAATTCATGTACTCAAATCAAAACCAATTTAAAGTAAAAATTTTTCACCCGCCATATGTAGATCTCTACTCATCTGTCGGTCCTACCGATCCTCAACAACGTCCAAGACCAGGTGTGCATAGCGAGGGGACACCTCACGGATCTTCTTCTTCGCAGCTTTAATTTTTTCATAAACCAATCCTATGGTTGGTCTCCTATCCCCATCAACCACTCTCAAAACCTCATGAAGAGGCACAATGATCTGCACCAACTTGAAAACTCGGTCCCAGAGAGCATTGCAGACGATCCCTTCAACCTCTTTACCATTCGATGTCCCTGCAAAAAGTGTTCTGCACCCATCTGTCTGTCCTAAACATGTGTTTTAGACCATTTTTGTGCTTTAGGAGGCTTTGTAAGGCATTGACATTAGTTGTAAAGCGTGTGATGGCTAGTCTCAACAACTCTCCACCAGTGGACTCCCTCCTTCATGCCAGAACAACATGATGATTATAGATGTACCTTGTGATCTTCTGCCCAGCCTCCACCACCATCTTCATTGGTTGCAGTGTGCCAATCTCTTTCAACATCAAATCTACACAGTGTGCTGCATAAGGAGTCCAGTAAAGATGTGGATAAATGTCCATCAATTCCTCCCCTGCCTTCTTGTAAGCGGAGTCATTATCGGTCATCACCTGCACAATGTATTGTTCTCCTATCTCATTCACAACCTTCTGCATCAAACTCAAAATGTATTTAGCATTGTGCACTCTATCTGATGCATCAATAGATTTGTGGTAGAACACCTGTCTATTACAATACACGAGGAAGTTGATGAGGCTGCTCCTGGTAGTATCCGACCAACCATCACACATCAATGTGCAACCATATTTCTCCCACTTTTTCTTGAAACTTTGGATATATGACTTGATCTCATGTACTTCTTCATTTAGATATCTCCCTGCCAAGTCTCTTGATGAGGGAGGTTGCACATGAAGCCCATGTCGTTGTACCTCATGGATCATGATTTTGTAATATGGGCTATTAGCTGCATTGACTGAAATGCCTGAATGATGCCACCATTTTGCCACTGCACGACCCACTTTGTATCTAGGCCCTTACTGGTTCTATGCATTCTCAATTCTGATTTGCTTGCCATGCTCCCGAAAATATATATTAGGATCCACCTCTTCTAAGGTTACACCTGTGGATCTCTACCTCTGCCTTTTTTGTTGGTCTGTGACTGAGACTTGGGCTGGAATATGAGTGAAGTAATCCCCCACATTGGAAAATCGACGGGATTGCGCCTCGCCCCCAACTCTGGACCCACTGCCACCACTACCACTGCCAACCTCAAAACTCCCTCTCTGCTCAGCTTCCCATGACTCAACCCTGGTTTGTGCTCTGGTCCGCCTAAGAGGTTCATCAGGCACATGCTTTGCATAAATTTCTGGTTCATCATTGTCGTCTTCATCTTGCTGTCTTCCTGAGATGTTCCTCTCTTGTATCTCTATGTCCGCCCTCTTTCTTACAGTCTCGGCCCGAACATTTTTTAAGTGTTCAACCATGAGCCGCTTATCTTCAACAGACACTGACTTGCAACTTTGCACATCATGGTATCTTGGTAGCCATATACCTGCAAGGTGCTTCTTTAGGCGAGAAACGTCACCTCCTTGTCTCGTATGGCCGCAATAGTTGCACTTATAATTGTGCCTACTATCCAATGTGGTCCCATCTTACCACCCAATGTCCTCACTAGTGTCTTCTTTCGGTGCCATCTACGTAAAACAAATAGTCATTACATTGCGGACGAAATTTTTTTCTATGTTGGTTTCACATACAAACAATTTTAACAACACGTTAGACGATGTAAGTTGCATTGCTATGAAATGCACATAAGTTGCATTTTTTATTTTTTATTTTAAAATTAATTTCAGAAATTCAAAAATTGAAGAAAATAACCAAGTGAAATGGTTGCAAGTGAACACTAATCACTTGCAACATCATTTCCCATGAATATATTTCCTATACATCAACAAAAAAAATCAAAACATGAAACATACATGGTGGGTTACCTTGAAAACAGTGAAATGGGTGAAGAGAGGGATGAAAACAGTCCAAGAAAGCCTCCAAGCACATTTAAATCCATGTAGGAAGCCTCCTTAGGTCTCTTGGAGTGTGGATCTGGGGTTCCTTGAGGGAAAAGGGGAAAGATGGGAGAAACAAGGGTTTCCGGCGTGAAACCCTGCAAATCGGGACTGCACAGTCCCATTTCACTGGATGTCGGTCGACCCTTAAGGGGTCGACCGTATCGAATTGTGGCGGATTCGGCGAAGCGAATCGGGTCGGATCGAATCAAACCCGATCCGCTCGATTCGGCCGGTTCGCGGCCGGCTCAGGCGAATCACGCGAATCACGAATCAGGCTCGCCCTGATTCGATCCGTCCGAATCGGGCCGATTCGATCCGCCTTGCAAATGGAATGACAATTATTTCATGTCTGTGATGTTATCTTGACTCAAAAATCGAGCCCATGTAAGTGGACTATGTCAAGGAAGCTTTGTGCTAGGCTACTAGCAGAAAACAAAGGGGGAGGGGCAAAATTAAGGTGGATAATAAGTTATTATGGGTTAGTTGGAGTGTTGGACTATGGAAGAAATGAAGATGGGTAGGAGACATCTGAAGACCATCAAAAGAAGAAAACAGAATGGTGGAAGAGAAAAGTATAATTTTCGTGTATAAATGTCGAGGGTGCCTCCAGTTTCAAACCATCTTGGACTCCTAGTTGCCAGGAAGCAGTAGGTTCCCCAACTTCTATTCTTTCGATTGTTGTTGGAAGTGGAAAAGTTGGCTGCAGTTCAAATTCATTCATTTTGTTCAATATAATCATGTTAATTTAGTCACAATATAAGACTAGAAGATGCATCTTAGGAAGAAAGCCTATAGTTGATTAAGTTATAAAATAGAATGGATGGAAGTTATGCCTCCCTCATCCTGTCTTCCTTTCATGGTTGATTGATGGGCATGTAGGAAGGGGGTCCATGGTCGATTTATGTGGTCTCTTTGAAGTCACTGTGAGAGGGATAGAAAAATAGTAGCTGGGCTTGATTAAGTTATTAACAACAAGAGAGGAAGTCAAAAGTGAAACTAACTCTGTTAATGAGAGAGAGAAGACTTAGCTAGATGAACAGAGAGGCATAACTTCCATTAACAGGGGATAAGATGCCTTGAAGCAGAACAGCTTCCCCTACCCCTATGGAGGGTAAGAGCTTGAATCAATATAGGACAAAGCTTACAGCAAGTGGGACTGGAGACCGGACTGGAGTTTTCCTTGTATTGCCTTTCTATCACTGAAGCTCATTTTGCACTGTGAAAAAGAACTTAATGCCTCAATTAGCAAAAGGTGTAGGCCTCAAGTAAATGGCCTATGGTGCACGCCTTGCCCTTAATTGAGTAAATGACCTATGTCATAAGTCTCAAGTAAATGACCTGAGGCAAATGCCTTATGGGGTGTTTGGGAGCAATTTTTTTAAAAAACTATTTCTACTTAAAAATGATGTTGAGTTCTCTTTTAATTTTAAATTTAAAATTATAAAAAAATGTTGTTATGTGTTTGGTAAAAATGAATAAATTTTTAAAATTTATGTTGAGGTGTTTGGCAGCGGGAAGAGGTCCCATGGGGGGGGGGGGTGCCCCCGGGGGGTGGGGCGGCTGGGTTTGGGGGGGAGAGGAGGGTCGCAGTTGAGGGGTGGGGGTGCCCGGCGGGGTGGGGGGGGGGCGGCTGGGTTTGAGGGGGGGGGTGCCCGACGGGGTGGGGGTGGGTGGGCTGTGTTTGGGGGGGGGGGGTGCGCGGCGGGGTGGGGGGGGGGGGGGGGGGTGCCCCCGGGGGGTGGGGCGGCTGGGTTGGGGGGGGGGGGGGGTGCCCGGCCGGGTGGGGGGGGGGGCTGGGTTTGGGGGGGAGGGTGCCCGGCGGGGTGGGGGGGGTGCCCCCGGGGGGTGGGGCGGCTGGGTTGGGGGGGAGAGGAGGGTCGCAGTTGAGGGGTGGGGGTGCCCGGCGGGGTGGGGGGGGGGCGGCTGGGTTTGAGGGGGGGGGTGCCCGACGGGGTGGGGGTGGGTGGGCTGTGTTTGGGGGGGGGGGGTGCGCGGCGGGGTGGGGGGGGGGGGGGGGTGCGCGGCGGGGTGGGGGGGGTGGGCTGTGTTTGGGGGGGGGGGGGGGTGCCCGGCCGGGTGGGGGGGGGGGGGGGGGGGGCTGGGTTTGGGGGGGAGGGTGCCCGGCGGGGTGGGGGGGGTGCCCCCGGGGGGTGGGGCGGCTGGGTTTGGGGGGGAGAGGAGGGCCGCAGTTGAGGGGGGGGGGGGAGGTTGAGAGAGAGTTTGTGTGCTTTTAAAATAAAAATAGGTTAGGACTTGTTTTTTTTTGGAAGAGATTTACATAGGATAAAAATTTTACACTAAAAAAAAAACTACTTACCAAACACCTCGTTGTGTTTGTCTTCTCTTTTTTTAAAAATTTAGAGAAAAAAGAGAAAAAATTGTAACCAAACACCCTATTAAGGTGTTTTCTAGTGCATGCGCTTCTCTTGAGGCATGTCTTGTTATGTGCTGCCTTCCTAAACAATGTGCTGTACACACTATGCAATTGAGGGAGTTATCCTTCAATTTGTTTGCAGAACTTTTACAATAATGGAGGTAAGAGAGGATTATCTTGTGTATTAAAGGGTCTAATATGGGTTATGGATATTCCTGAGGAACGTGTATTAAAGGATCTATTATGGATTATGGATATTCCTCTAGAAGTGGAGGCTCTGAGCAGTGGGCATCAAGTGCTTGATCCCTTCAAATCTTTTGAATATCTGTCAGCATCATGATTTTCCATTGATCACAGCTCCTTATTTAGGGGACCTACTTAAGAGTTGAATGCTACAAAAATCTTCCTCCTTCGCATATGCTTCCCCGCTTGAAACAGATGGAAATCAAAATTTCTTTTTCTACTCCCATGTACCCTTCCTAAGAAGTGGCATGCAATGAATGAGGCCGTTTGTAAGAAGAAGAATTGTAATACAGATATTCAAAGAAGCAAAACATGTTTAGATAAAAAAGTACTTGAGAAGGATGGCCCCTAAAGAGAGGGACATGTCATTGCCATTTGCCCATTTCTAGGCAGTCGGTATTTTCAAATGATAGTACAGTTATCACCTGGAGCTTTGAAAATCTCTAAAAAAAATTCATGATCTTTGTTTGAGAAATACTCCGAAGTTTGGTCTGTCACATCCGTCCTGTTCAGATATCTCAGTTTCATCTCAGCAGTTTTGCCAATTTGTTGCAGCGTCACTACAGTTTTATCTGTGACCCTGTTTTCATGCATTTCTTGTAAAATCTAAAACTGAATTCTGAACAGAAGGAAGAATGTAGCTATGTAAGATTGAAATCTCCAAATTTTTGCTGTTGCGGAAACATGCTTACATGTTGATGTTCACTTCCTTGTAGGCTGAACTTAGGGCAAGTGTTTTTGAAGCCATTGAGGATGAGGATAGGACTATGGAAAATGAAGAAGGTTTTGTTCCTGCATTGCTTGGCAGTTGTAATGACCGTGCTAAGCAACTTCATGCTTCTCCCTCAGGTTCTTACGATAAGTTTTCAGCTTCTGTAGTATTGCACCTATTGATTATAAAAGTCAAATAGTTCATTCTGTGAGACTGTTTAATTGACCATTTCTTTCAACTGGTGAATGAGTCACTTTAATTTTTTACCCTATGAAATTCCCTTGCAACGAGGAGTGGGCCAATCCAGATAGGAGTTGGCAAATTCAACTCAGAACTAACAGTGGATCTGATTTTTAGCCCTGAAGACTGATTCCATTTAAAGGACTAAAATAAAAAAGAAAAATAATGAAAGATATGCTGATTCAAGCCAAAATGGCTATAATCATCTGTCTCCTTCTCCGAGGTCCATCACTTCTCCTTTGTGGCGAGACATCTCGTACGGCCGTGCAGGGATATAGTCCTCGCGGGGATGAGGATCTTGGTGAGTAAAGGAGACTTGATGATGTTCTGGATGGATAGATGGTGCGGAGATCTTCTGTTTTGTGTGGAGTTCTCTGATCTTTACCAGGTGGCGGCGTCTCCTCTTTCCTCAGTCTCTCAGGTGCTTGATATTTCCCTACCTGAGGTGGTTTGGCACCTACTTTTAGGAGTAGTTTGCGTCAGCTTGAGATTGAGCAGTTGGAGGGTCGGCTTGCTCAATTGTCCCCCTTTTATTTCTCTGACTCTGACGATCGATGGACATGGAGGTGGGAGAAGAGGTGTTTTCATGGTGAGATCAGCATATCAGATTATCTCGGATGGTGGGTTACGCCATGGGCTCCAGATGCAGGTTTGGAAGGTTAGGAGCCCGCTCAAAGTGAAGGTTCTCAATCTGGAGAATCTCTCATGGACGGCTCCCTACTAGGGATATACTCCTCCGTCTCTTTTTGGACTTGCCGACGGTGTGTGTTCTTTGTGGGGTGGACGAGGAAACTATTGATCACTTGTTCGCAGGTTGCTTTTATACTTGGTTGGTGTGGCTGGCGGTGGCGATTGCTTCTCGAGGAGATATTCCTCCCACAGGTAATATGCTCTCTTTTATTCATAAGTGGAGGAGATGCTGACCTATTAAGGGGGATAACACAATTTGGTGGCTCATTTTTTATGCAATGTTGTGGATAATTTGGACAGGAAGAAATCATCGCATTTTAAGTAGAGCTGCGAGGGATGTTGAGTGTCTTTTTGCTGTCATTTGTAGTAGGGTGAAGGAGTGGGCGGACAAGCTATGTTATGTAAATCTTCTTAATTCGTCTCCTTTTACTTTGTTGGGGGGTAGTGAAAGGTTGTATGTTGTATGTGCTTGGGGGTCTATTGGCAGGCTGTGTAGTTTTTTGCATCTTTTGTAGAGCCTATATTTGTAAATTCTCTTCTCTTTTTTATTTATACATCAGTGTTACCATCCATTTTTTTTTCAAAAATCATTTGTTGATTGTCCAATTCATTTATGAATCCGGGTGCTTATCTGTTGATTGACCAACTGTGTAATCAACTTGACCAATTATCCATTGATTGGGGACTGATGGTAGTGGTCTTCGCCAGGGGGATCCTATGTCTCTTCTTCTCTTTGTTCTAGTTGCCAGTGTGTTGAGTAGGGTATGGCAGAGAGTAGAAGCTGCAGGCTTGGTTAGAGGCTTTTAGGGGTACGAGGGGATGTCTATCTCACAATTGTTATATGCGGATGAAACCATCTTGTTCCTAGCTGAGGGCGAGCAACTGCCCCCCACAACTAGGCTCCTGCTGGAATTGCTATAGGAGATGACATGTCTCAAAGTTGATTTCAACAAGAGTCTTCTTGTGGGATGAACTTGGAGGATAGATCTCTTTTGAGGGCGATTTGTTTGTTGGGTTGTAAGATTGACAACTTTCCTATATCTTATTTGGGGCTTCCTCTTACTCCGGGTGCTTCGAGGTGTGCAGATTGGCGTCCCATCATCTAGAGGTTTGAGTTGAAACTGGTAGGGTGGAAGGCTAGAGCATTGTCCTTTGGAGGCATACAGGTGTTGTGTACTTCTGTGTTGGATAGTCTACCGTCATATTTCCTCTCCATGTTCAGAATTTCGAAGATGATGGCGAGAAGATTGACTTAATCTAGTGTAGATTCTTTTGGCATGGTAGTGGGCGTAAGTGTAAGGGATGACATGATTTAGTTTTGGGGAGGTTGGTTACTAGCAAGGAAGAGGGAGGGTTGGGGTTCAAGAACATTTCATCAATTTGGCTCTCTTGTGTAAGTGGCTATAGAGGTTAAGGAGTGGAGTGATTGTGGGTCCAATTGATCAAGTAAAAGTATTTCGGTAGAAGCAGACTCTGGGGCGTATCTTCTCCCTCAAGTGGCAGTTCCTCTCCGCTCTGGCGTAACATATTTTTTGTGCAAAGATGTGATCTCGTCGGGAGTCCGGACCCGCCTTGGTGAAGGGGGGAAGGTCTCTTTTCTGGAAGGACATATGGTGTGGGGATTTCTCTTTGGAGGGTCTATTCCCTAGTCTTTTCGTCATCTCAGTAGATCTCTTGGGTTCAGTCTCCCAAGCATTTGATTCCCTTTTCTCGGGTGGGGATTGGGCTCTGATCTTCAAGAGGGACCTCAGGCAAGATGATGTGATGCAACTCTAGTATCTTCTTGCCCATCAATCTTAATGATAGAGAGGATGGCTGGGTCTAGAGGTGGGAGAAGGGCGGTTCCTTTTCGGTCAAGTCGCCATATCACATCATTTTTGATGGGGGTGTTCTGCACAACTTTTATGATCATGTTTGGAGACCCAAGAGTCCATTGAAGGTGAAGGTCTTGGTTTAGAGGGTCTAGCATGGGAGACTTTCTACTCGGGATAGATTGCATCGCTCTCTTTCTAATATTCAGCTGACTTGCATGTTATGTGGGGAGGATGACGAGATCCTGGACCACTTGTTTGCTGGATGTTCTTACTCACAGGGGTTCTGGCGGGAGGTTGCTAGGAGGATACACAAGCGTATTGGTCAGCATAGAGATGTCCAGTAGCTGCTGGGGCGATGGGATAGGCAGTGGCCCCATAGAGGTGATACGACGGTGTGGTGGCTCATCCTTAATGCCACCCTCTGGATGTTGTGGGAGGAGTGGAACAGTCAGATCTTTAGAAGAGTGTCACCCGGCGGGGAAACTGTTTTATGTTTTGTTTGTGTTGAAGTAAAAGAATGAGCTGCTATTATATGTAATGTGGATTCCTCTACTTCTTCTCTTTTTGCCTTATTGGGGGCTAGGCTGACCCACAAGACCTTGGTGTGGCATTCTTTTGTATAGGTGCTGGGGGCTGTTTCTTTTTGGATTGAATCAGTCTATACTTATACATTCCCCTTTTCATTTAAATACTTGTGGTACTACCCCCTTAAAAAAAATAAAATTCTTTTATGAACTAGCCAATCTTGCGTCATTTGGGTTTGTCAAAAACATACTTTTTTTTTTTGAAATGTGGATGGTACCACATAATACCATGGTTTGTCATGGCGGGGCGAATCGGCCCGATTCCCCCGAATCGGAGCGGATCAGGGGGGGCCGACTTGTGATCCGCATGGATCCGCCACGATCCGCTCCCTGATTCGCCTCGATTTGTCTGATACCTCTTTAGGCAGGGTTGTCAAGAGTCAGGGCTCAGGATCCTCTTCAGGCAGGGTTGTCAGGATCCCCTTATTTACCTGAATATCATTTAAGTAATGTTATAATTTGTTGTTTCATTTACTTAAGATATTACATGTAAATAAGGAATACCCCCCATTTGAATCCAATAAAAATATCAAAAAAATCATATCTCTTATGAATAAAAAGTCAACTCTCCCATCGAAGAAGAAAATCACGATTTCGATGATTTTAGCGAAATGCTAACTTTTTAATCTCTCATAATTTGGTCTATCTAAAAATTTGATAATTCAAATAAACCATATGGAACACTAAAAATTCAAAGTCCGGTAAAAAAAGTCAAACGTGCATGTGACTTCTCCAAGGGAGCCGCTCTCCTACTGACAACACTTAGTCTGCTCGAGGCATCTTAAGATTTGGTCAAACTTAAGATATCATCACCTAAACTCATGAGATTTTTCACTTTCTAATTGAAAAGAAACTAGAAAGTGACAATTCTCATAATTTGAGTAATGATAGTTTAGGTTGACCAAATCTTAAGAGGTCTCAAACAGACTAAGTGTTGTCAGTAGGAGAGCGGCTCCCTTGGAGAAGTCACATGCACGTTTGACTTTTTTTACCGGACTTTGGATGTTTAGTGTTCCATATGGTTTATTTGAATTATCAAATTTTTAGATAGACTAAATTATGAGAGATTAAAAAGTTAGCATTTCGCTAAAATTATCGAAATCGCGATTTTCTTCTTCGATAGGAGAGTTGACTTTTTATTGGTAAGAGATATGATTTTTTGATATTTTTATTAGATTCAAATGGGAGGTACTTTCTTATTTACATGTATATCTTAAGTAAATGAAACAACAAATTATAACATTTACTTGAATGATATTCAGGTAAATAAGGGGATCCTGGCAACCCTGTCTGAAGAGGATCCTGACAACCCTGCCTGACACACATACATAAATATAATATACATAATAATCATATGCGAATCGGACCCGATTCGCCTCGATTCTGGGCGAATCCGATTCGCCCCGAATCAGCGCACCAGCAAACCATGCATAATACATTAAAAGGGGAAAGAATGTACGTGCTTAGAGGTATAAATAAACAAAAAACTCAGAAGGCCCACTCCCACACAAAAAAACTATGCAAAAACTGTCATCTCAGCTGCCCAAAGAAAAAAGGAATTGTGAGTTGGAAGTATCTACTTTACCCAAATGCTTAGCCCACAAACTAACTTTGTTTCTAATAAAATGAGTTCCTCCGACCTTGCTTCTCTCCTAAATATTCTATCATTTCTCTCATTCCACAAGGTCCAAAGGGTGGCATGAAGAATAAGTCACCAAACCACCCGGTCTCTCTTGTTGAATGCACGGCCTTTCCAGGCCCGAAGAAGAAGATTAACCTTGACAAAAGTGGGAATATGCTGCTGAATGCATTGTCCAGTGAGATCCCAAGCTCCTTTGGCAAAAGAATAGGCTGAGAAGATATGATCCATATTCTTCTCTACCTCACCACAGAGACAGCAAACTGTAGGTATGTCCTGAAGGAAGAGTGAAAGCTTATGACAAGTAGGTAAGCGCTCGTGAGAGACCCCTCCAGATGAAGACCTTAACCTTTGTGGGACTCGTGGGAGCCCAAATCTGATCTGTCATTTCAGATTTGAGACCTCTGTCCACTAGCATATGATATACCTATTTCACCGAGAGCACCCCATTCTTCTCCCATCTCCATTGCCAAGAATCCTGCATTGAGGTTGACGGCCTGTATTGAGCAAGGAGGGAAAGCAACTGAATGAGGTTTTCAGCCTCAATGGATGACAGATTTCTTCTAAATGTAGGTGCCTGAGTTCCACCTGAAAGAGCCTCCTCAAAATAGGATGCAACCGTGGCTGCCAGGGCCGAGCAAATGGAGAGTAGTTCTGGAAAATATGCTGCCAAAGAAATTTCCCCACACCACCTGTCATGCCAAAAAGGAGCATATCCTGCCGTCACCCAAAGTCACTCGAATACTAGCTCTAAAGAAATCAATACACTGGATAATACCCTTCCAGATCGGAGACACTCTGTAAAGGGGTGGTATACACATGTCCCAGACTCTCAAAGACCCAAAGTATCTCTGCTTTACTAGAATCTGCCATAAGCCACCATGGTCTGTTCCAAGTCTCCACCACCACTTACAAAGAAGAGCCAAATTGAAGATCCTTATGTTCCTGATACCAAGGCCACCTGCCTCTTTAGGAATACAAACTCTGCCGCATGGGATATCATGCCATCCCCTACATACCATGCCAAAAGAATCTTTACCTGAATGGACTGGAAAGAGTCTGCCACAGTTTTGGGAATTTTGAAAATGGACAAGTAGGTGGGTAAACTGTCCAAGACTGCTGGACAATTTTAGGGCTGTACAAAATATGGTCCAAACCGAAAAACTGAACCGAACCGGCCGGTTCGGTTTCATGGGCTGGGTGGTTCGGTTCGGTTTTTGGCTGGGAAACCGAAATGAACCGAATAGCTATATATAATTATATAAATAATAGAATTAAACAAAAAAAGAAGGTAGCGCAGTGGAGGGCGGCTTCGCGCGCCCTCCACGCGCTTGGCGGTCGCGAGTTCGAAACTCGCGACCGCCAAAAAAAGCCCCTTTTTAACAGGTTTTTGCCAAAAAATGCCATAAAAATATTAAAAAATGCCAGAAATGTCATATTTCGGTTTGAACCGAACCGGTTCGGTTCAAACAGTAACTTCGGTTCGGTTTGGTTTCTCCCAAAAATGGAGAAAATCGAACCAAACCGAACCGTGATCACCCCTACTGGACATAGTTCCAATTGACCGCCAAAAGAAAACTCCTTTGCCTTCCATCCAGCAAGTCTATTCTCAAATCTTTGGACTATCCCCCTCCAATTTCTGCATCTTAAGGGCCCAGGAGAGAGGAGTAGACCAAGATACGAGAAAAGATAAGTGCCAACCTGACAACAAAAAAGAATAGCTGCTCTCTTGATATCCGCCTCAATCATGTTGATCCCTGCCATAACACACTTGTTATAATTTATCTTCAAACCAGTGATGTCCTCTACCACCTCAAGCGTCAGTCTAATATCCACTAACTGCTGTAGCACATCAGGGATAAAAAGAAACGTGTCATCAGCATACTGAAGATGTGAGATGGAAATAGTAGACTGTCCAACCTGAAAACCATTAATAATCCCCTCCCTCTCTGCTCTAGCCCAGATCCTGTTAAACACTTGCGCCACTAGCAGAAAGAGAAGTGGGGAGAGGGGGTCCACGGTCCACCTGTCAAAGACCTCTCCTATTAGAGAAGGAAGAAGAGTGTTGGCCATTAATGAGGCAAGCAAAAGATGCTGAGGAGATGCATTCTTTAATCCATTCAATCCATTTTGGCCGAAAACCCATTCTAGGTAGGACCAAAAGAAAACTCCAACTAACTTCGTCATAGGCTTTCTCAAAATCCAACTTAAACACCAAGCTGCCTTTTCTCTGTTACTTCCAATCAAAAATGCATTCATGAGCTACCAAGAAGTTATCTTGTATATGTCCCCCTTTAATGAACGCCCATTGGGAATCATCTACAATCCCATCCAATACCTTTTCCAACCTATTAGCCAGGATTTTAGAAATGATCTTGTAGAGGCAGTTCAACAAAGAGATTGGGCAAAAGTCTTTGAAGTGCACAGGCTCTTGATTCATAAGGATAGGAGGGTTTTATTAACTCCCTTCAAATGCAACCTGCCCTCATGAAAATCTCTGAGTACCTCACATCATGGTTTGCCGAATCGGAATCGGAAGGCGAATCGGGTTGCTCCTGATTCGCCCCGATTTCCCCAGAATCGATCCGAATCCGACCGATTCACATGGGTATATATTATATATAATATATCATATGATATATATATATATATATGCATATATATTACATATATCATATTTCAGACACATTTATATTGATTAAATACATATATGTAATATATATCATATTTATAATGTATAACTTATATATATATATATATATAATATATATATAATCGGGGCGAATCAGGGATCGGGTTTCCCCTGATTCGCACCGATTCGGGGGAATTGGGCCGATTCGCCCCGATTCGGCAACCCTGCCTCACATAGATCCTTTTTGATGATCTCCCAACAATGTTGGAAAAAGAACATAGGAAAACCATCAAGTTCTGGGGCTTTGTCCCTGCCCAAAGAAAAAGCTGCAAGTCTGATCTCTTCCTCAGTAAAAGGGGTAATGAGAGCATTACTTTGCAACTGGGATAGGCGAGGCAACAGCTCCACTCCAAAATTCAGCTTGGTCACCTGTTCTTCTGAAAATAACTTAGCATAGAAGTCTGTAGCAGCCCTTCTGATGTCTGCATCCTTCTGCAACATAATGTCCCCTTCCTTGATACAATGCTTTTGGTTTCTTCTCTTTCTACCTGAGGCAATTCTATGCAAGGTTTGCCATATCAAATCTTGGCTTTGTCTTGGGAGGGTCAAAGAGAAGAGATTTCGGAGAGATCTCGGGAGATCAGGATAACATAAAAGTGTGGATCACATATGTTCACATAGATAATTCCTTAAGGAACATAGATAATTGCATACATTCTCAAGTCTCAACCATGGATGACATAGGTTCACATATATCATACAACAAGTGTGGGAATTGAGATTCAAGATGTGCATTTTCATTTTTCTCTCCATAGTATTTTACTTTTAGCATAAAGACATTTAATTCATGACATGGGAACCCATGGCAAAATATCTTATTTATCTGAATATCACAGTGGACCATAATTAAGACTTAGTTGTTGTCAGTAGGAGAGTGACTCCTTGGAGAAGTCATATACACGTTTGACTTTTTTCATTAGACTTTTGATTTTTAGTATTTTATTAGGTTTATTTGAATTATGAAATTTTTAGATAGGTCAAATTATGAGAGATTAGAAAGACTATTTTGAAGAGATTATCAAAATCGCGATTTTCTTCTTGGATGAGAGAGTTGACTTTTTATTGGTAAGAGATGATTTTTTTTTATTTTTTAGTAGATTCAAATGGGGGGTACTTCCTTAGTTACATGTAATATCTTAAGTAAATGAAACTACAAATACTAACATTTACTTAAATGATATTCGGGTAAATAAGGGGATTCTGACAACCCTACCTGAAGAGACTCCTAACCCTGACTACTCATCTCGGCCTTCTCATTTCTTGGGAAGGGGCCGAGACCGAGATCTCGCAAGATTCTCGCGAGATTGATTACCATGATTCTATGAAAGAAACTGGTATTGCCGTCCCCTTCCTTTACCCATCTCTCTCTGGATTTCTGCTTCCAATAAATTTCCTCCCTAAGCAAGATCTCATCAAATTGGGCTCTTAAATCAGTCCTGGTCTGCCCGTCGTTGTCATTCATCAAACCTGCTTCCTCCAAAATGTCTATGGCATCAAGATGCCGCAAAATATATTCCTTCTGATGTCTCCCAAGAAGCCTCTTGGTATGACCCCATTCCTTCAAGGCTTTGGCAGTTTTTTTCAATTTATTAATGAAGATGGCCATATCATTGCCCCGATGTCCTTGGTCAGACCAAGTGGAAGCCACTAAATGTAGAAAATCAGATTCTCTCAGCCAAAACTTTTCCACTCTAAATTGTTTGCAGCAAATTCCTTGTTGACTAGTGTTGAGGAGAATAGGTTTGTGATCTGAAGTTGTACGAGGGAGCATAGAAGCCTGAACATAGGGGAAGTGGTCTTTGCATTCTGTGTTGAAATAAAAAATCTGTCAAGCTTGGAACAACTGAGCTCATTTATGAAATTGGACCAGGTGAATTGTGCATTCCCCAATCCAATATCGATGAGGGCATCCCAATGAATGAACTCACTGAAATCTTTTGTTTCTCCTACATGTTCTTGAATATCTGACCTCTCTGCGGGATGAATAACTGCATTGAAATCACCAGCCACAACACCACGGACGACCTGAAGCATAATGGAGCTCCAAAAGGTGGTCCCAAAGCTCTCTCTTTCCTTCTCGAGACTGGGGCCTATACACACCTGTAAAGTCCCATGAAAAACCGTCTGACAAAGACCAAAAATGCACGGAGATATCCCATCTCCCTACATGCATGTCTGCTGCAATCTCCACCTCATAAGGGTTCCACAAGACAATTATACCGCCTTCCCTCCCGACAGCCGGGGGAGCCACCTCCCGAGTAAGCTTGTTGCCACCTCCATCTCATTTAGTCTCTTGTTAACACAGAATATCTGCCTTCCCTTTGTACACCAACTCTTTGACTGCTCTGTGCTTCTCCCAACCCCGAATTCCCCGAACATTCCATGATATAATCCTCATAAATACAGATGTTACTGCCTCTCGCTCACCTCCCCCTAACCATACCCACTCACTCCCTCCCCTATTAGCTCCCTAGCTTCCCTCTCCACTTTCGGTGCCCCTTTTTCCTTCTTAGCAGACTTGGCTAGAGCAATCAACCATCTTTTATGAATAAGGTTTAGGGACCCCCTTATCCCCTTATCGACTCCCTCATACGAGACTCCCAACTTATCCACCAGCTCCATGAAATGCTCCTCAGAAATTTTCTCTGTCACTGCTAGCAGCTCCCTTCCTTCGGCCTTCCCTGCTAACCCCCCAGGATTGGTATTCTCCTCCTTGTCTACCATCCCTGGGGAAGATGGATCTTCTGCTACATCAGTAACATCACTGTCATTGAGGCACAGAAGGACCGGAAGGACTCGACCTGACAGTTCGCGTGCTCCCGGTCCAACGTTCGGAATTTGAACGCCCGTGCGAACCTGGTTATTTCCAACCTCCGTTTCCCAAGACGATGCCCTAATCCCGCCAGCAGGCTACTCACAGGAGGTTGTTGCTGCTTCATCCACACTTGAACTACCTGAGGTTCTCTTGCTAGTTGAAAGGAGATGACGGCGGGATGGACGCTAAAGATGGGACCACTATGCTACCACCGATGTTCGTGAGGAGAGGGGGAAGAAGGACGGCGTCCCCTTAACTAAACTATGAAAAGCACCAACCAAAAAGGAGATGCCCTCACCGTCGCAAAGAGTGGAACCCCCTCGATGATGATGCTGCACCCTTCTATCCCAGGGTTAGAAAGTTCCCGTGCCGCAATGACCACCTGGATATACGAAGTAGAGCCCTGTCCACCATGAGCACTTCCATCTCCGCCACAGCTGACACCATTGGCTTTTGAATTCCATCCGCTAGGAAACCATCCTTGGACACTTGTGACATCTCTCAATAGGTCCCTGAGAGAAGCTCCATCCTTCGCTTGATGTCCGATCGTTGGACCTTCCCTTGCACCACCATCACTCAAAGGCAACGTTGTAGCCACTTTTTCTTCTCCCTTAATCCCTCCGCTGGAAAAGTGCCAGCTTCCGCACTCCTTTTCCTACTCATGGGGGTTCCCTTCTCCGGTGAGTGTCCCTTGACCACCTCGGTGAAGGCTGCTCCTCTCGGACGGATCCTTGGGCCGGGGAAGGACATGCGTGACTTGTGTGCGCTCTTCTCCCACAGCAGAAACACGTCAGCAGCACACTCCCTCCGACATGAGGACCCCTTTAGCGAGGACACCCCCCCCCCCCCCCCGGACAAGGTTGGCTCCTGTTGGCCACGCCATATCTATAGAGTTTCTCTCACCAGAAACGGCTAGTGAGAAAAGTACACACTGCACATTGACATAACATACTTTCTTAAAGATATATTTTCTGCACTTGTGTAAATATTTTTTATTTATACATCCCTTTTTGTTTATGTAAACTGTCTTTTACTTTTTAAAATGATTTTTCTTCATTTTCAGTGGATCAGCTGTTCCTATCCAAATTGAAATTGGAGCAGACCATTATAAAACCAAACCTATTTTTTTCTATCACAGACATTCTAGTTTTTAATGTTGGGCATCATTTTCTGGAAAGGTTTTTGCTTAAGAAAGTTTGGCACTTGAATTAATTTGAGCAAGTAAATGGAGTTTCTTAAATCTTAATAGGAAAAGAAATTTTAGAACTGACAATGTTATGAGAGTAAACCACAAACTTTTCTGATATACAGTTCTAATAGGTTGATTCTTGATCTGCTTGCCATGTGTCTGTTCTTGCTTATCAAGATCAAGAACCTTGTGCAAACCTGGTTATCTTCTATTAGTAGTAACCCTCTTGATGCTTCTACAAATGGATAGTATCAAGAAAAGGGGAAATGCAATTAGGCCCATGTTTGGAATATGTGTAAGATAATGGTGGATGCTGTCCTTTGCCACCAACAATGCAACTTTGAATCCGGTACTTTCACATTGTAATGGGACCTCTTGATGCTTCTACAAATGGATAGTATAAAGAAAAGGGGAATTGCAATTAAGCCCATGTTTGAAATATGTGTAAGATAATGGTGGATGGTGTCTTTTGCCACCAACAATGCAACTTTGAATCCGGGACTTTCACATTGTAATGGGACCAGCTGAATATCTGGTCAAGTTTATAAATTTCCTTTTGTATAATATATAATATATGTGTGTGTTTGTAGTAGTAGTAGTAGTGCTGGGGTGCGGCGGGGATGTTGGTGCGGCCCCGCCAGCGCCAAAAAATGAAAAAAAGGACGGCCACCCCCGCCGTCCCATTACCCGCGCTTGCAGCGCGCCCGTATCACGGGTCGGGTGGGGTTGCCGTCCTGTTTTTTTTCCCTCTGATTTTTGGTGCACCAGCTGGGGTGCGGCGGGGCCGCACCAACAGGCCCCCGCTGCACCCTAGCACTACTCTCTCTATACATATACACACACACACTGACACACACACACGCGCGCGCGCACACACACACGCACACACACACATATATATATATATATAATATATATATATATATATATATATATATATAGTTTGAGAAAGTAAATGGAGTTTCTTAAATCTTAATAGGAAAAGAAATTTTAGAACCGACAATGTTATCAGAGTAAACCACAAACTTTTCTGATATACAGTTCTAATAGGTTGATTCTTTATCTGCTTGCCATGTGTCTGTTCTTATCAAGATCAAGAACCTTGTGCAAACCGGGTTATCTTCTATTAGCAGTACCCTCTTGTTACTTCTACAAATGGATAGTATCAGGAAAAGGGGAAATGCAATTAGGCCCATGTTGAAACATGTGTAAGATAATGGTGGATGCTGTCCTTTGCTACCAACAATGCAACTTTGAATCCCGGACTTTCACATTGTACTGGGACCAGCTGAAAATCTGGTCAAGTTTATAAGTTTCCTTTTGTATAACATAAATATAAATATATATAAATATAAATCCTGGGGTACGGCTGGCCCCTTTGGTAGGGCGCGGCCGCACCCCAGCGGGGGCCGTCGGATTGAAATCCGATGCCCCTTGCCACGCCGTGCTTCACGTGCGCCGCAGCTGCTGGCGACAGGGGGGGGGAGTGCGTTTTTTTTTTTTTTTTTGAATTTGCCCCTTAAGATTTAATAAAAAAATGCGCCTGGCGCAAAATGCAGGGCGGTGCATGGGAGCGGGACCCTCAGATTTCAATCCGAGGGTTCCTCCTACTGTTATGGCGGGGCCGCACCAAGGGGCCCCGCTTTAACATAGACTTCATCATATATATATATATATATATATATATATTATATATATATATATATATATGAGGCAGGTTCCATTGCCAATGGTGGCAGAGTAAGAATGTGCCTCCTAATACAAAACCACATAATTCAACTTTTGGATTTTCAATGAAGGGTGTACTCAGTGCCGGAGGCTCAGAGGAAGGGATGATGTATGCAGCCTGCGACAACTTTTGGATTTTCAATCTACATTAAATAACTACCTACCCTCACAGGCAGCTATACTAGCTCATTCAACAGCAGCAGCTGCTCCCATGTTCAATCTACATTAAAATGTGATGTCCAACGATGTTTACATCTGAATGTGTTTCAAAATGAACCTTAAAATGTTATACCGAAGCTAATCTTCATCGACACTGCATCTTTGACTATACATTGCTGTACGTTCTATTATCTGCAGGGAGGCTTCTGACAGCACTGATTTGTGAGTACCTAGAATGGGCTCAGCTGAGCCATACCCTCAAAGTCTATTTACCTGAGTGCAACTTGGTAATAATGCAATCCTTTCTTCCATTGTCTCTCAAGCCTGTAGCACAGCATATTGGCAAAGAAACATTGTGCAACATAGTTCTTACTAAATTATATCTTTCAGCAAAAGGACTCTTGGAAAGCAGAGTTGCAAGACTTTAGAAGCAAAAATGGATCCGACTTAGGCAGGAGTGGGGACAGTGGTCCACTACTTCTGGATGTTCTTGAGGGATATCTGAAATATGAGGTTTGTTGTTGGGCTTTTGCACTTGATGTTTTCTATTAGCAGTCTTACTTGAATGTATTGACAATGTTCTTGGTGCCATCTACGCTTTGGTCATTTACTTGAACTAATGCTCTTATTACATGCTCATTGAGAAAGTATTAAGCAGAGTTCTTCCTCATCATAAGCAATCAGCTGGGATCAATTAGATCCATGAAAGGATTAAGAGTTTGACAAAGATTTATGACTACCAGCCTGCTTGATACCCCAAGTTGATACTTGATTGCTGTCTACCTGACCTAGTACACCACGGGAGCATTGCTAAAGATTTTAGAACATGGCATTTCCTAACATGTTGTAATGCAAGTATGTTTTTTCTTTAATTTATTTATTGAAATACTAGCCTATTACATCATGGGGGATAAACCCATTGGCCATAGCAATTCCTTGCAAATCTGCTGTCACTGGGAGTTGAACTCCTAACCTCCGGGTGCACGGCGGAGTGTCCAACCAACTGAGCCACTCCTCATGTGCTTGTAATGCAAGTATGTTGGCAACCTTTCTCGGTAGGACATAGATCACAAGAATTACTAGAGTTGGTTCACTCAGATATGTGTGGCCCTTTAAGTGTAAGAACATATGATAACAAGGAATATTTCATAACATTCATAGATGATTTTTCCAGATTTGCCGTTGTGAATCTTATTTCTGCTAAGTCAGAAGCATTTAATTGCTTCAAGAAATATAGTATATAAAATATTATTCCACCCATTCAGTGCTGAAAATATTATTCCCATGCAAAAAATGGCAGTTCTTACATTTCTGATCTGAAGTTCACTTTCGCCAATTTATATTATATTTATTACATGTTTTTTGCATAAGTATGTTTTTTTCTTTCATTTATTTAAATTTCTGTATTATGTATATAGAACTTGTCTCAAACAAGAATGATGGGAAGGAGAACTGTCCCTCCAGAAGTTGATTCTTTACAAACTGCTGAACCAAGAAACATTCGGAGACCTTCATCTTCTGTTGCTGGAGGATTGCCTCCTTTGGTGAGGTAATGACAAAGCTTCTTGATATAGATGCATAATATCCAAAATTCCATTGATTTTGCTGCATACTGTTACTTTTAATCCGATTGGAATTTTCTGTTTTCTGTTTGTGCTAGGCCTGTTCCAGTTTCGCAGTCATCTGGTAAGTGATGGGAGTGCTGACTTCTTCAGTTGTGTGTGGCAAATATTAGGTTTTCATCTTTTTTTATGAAGCCGGCTGTGTTTTCAGAACGAAGAATGGGTTCTTCCCTTCCTGGTTACAGAAAAGATGAGTATGGATGGCGATATGATCCTGATGAGCTCTCAGATGATGTTATGCGAGCTTCAAATGCTTTAGAAAACATTCAGTTGGATAGGAAAGCACGGAATTTGACAACATCCTGGAGGTATTTCTTGAGACTTCCCTCTTCACAGTAAATTATGTGCTTGGAGGTCATACATGGTAACTTCAAATTCTTTAGAAACATTCATTTTTATACGAAGGCAGAGAATTTTGACATCTTGGAGGTATTTCTTGAGCCTTCGCCACTTCAAAGTGGTTCAACACTTCAATGTGCATAGAAGTCATATATGGTAGTTTGTTGACCCATGAAATGGAACATGGGTCAAATTTCAGTGTTTCTATGTCATGTGGACATCAAAATGGCGACTCTGAGCATTGAGGTCCTGTTGTTCAGGGTTCTGATTCTATTAGGCCCTCTGAGCTCGGAGCCCTAATTCAGGGCTTTGATTCTCCTAGGCCCTGTGATTGGAAATTGTCTCTTGGATCCATTTAAAGACTGCCTCCTGAGGCAGAAGCTGCAAGAAATTTCTCTTGGGGTTTGTCAAAACAGGCACTGCCTACTATTAGGGAGTATTTTTGCCCTTTCCCGTCTTTATTTTTGGATGGACGATACGGGTTTCTTAATGAATATGTTGCTTGGGCTCTGCTTCATACAAAATGAAGCGGGGGTAACTGCAGAATTTTTGTTGGGCCTTTTTCATATATACTCCTCAAGGTAAATTTGCATGAAAAATGTTTTCTATATCTGTATTTGCATGTATATCCTTCTTACGCAAGTTAATTGTCGCAAGCACCTCTGTGGTTCCATTAGAATATCCCCTCAATATTCCATCTTCTTTTAGACCACTTTGTGAGTGATTTTGATTGTTTTGTTAACAGAAAGTGGCGACAGACGGGACAATTAGTTCATGTAGGAAGGGTATTTGTGCAAATGCAAATCTAGGATAGTCTTTTGCTCAGGTTTTACTTTAAAGGGGAGTATATGCAAAATAAACTCTTTAATTATTGTGTCTAGTCGTAATGGATATTTATTCTTTCTATTCTATATAGCAGTTTTGCGGCCCATTAGATTATGATTTCACTGATCTAGTTCCTTTGGAGTTCATTTTATCTGCAGCATTTCTGATTTTTATGTCACCCCACGAATGTTGACATACCCACTAGTTCTGCCGGTTTTTTTCCTTCTGGGTTTTGGTTTAAGAACAAAATCTCCATTTGTTCTTTTGGCTCGTGCTTCAATTTAGTGGAAGTTGGGAGTCCTTGTACGGTTAGGTAATGTCTGTTGGAAGGAATATTCGGCATGAATTCCGTCCTCTTCAGTAAACTTCCATTCTGGTTTTCCAACTGCAGGCATGGTGGTGATGGGAGCTTGGAGGACGATGGCAAGGTGGATCATCTGTAGTGCCATTACTGCGTTGTATATCTGTATTTGTGTGCTATTATTTCTGGATCATGAAATGATTAATGAGGAGCCTTTGATGTGTAATTTCTTTTACATTTCCGTTTGGTAGCTTTCGTAAGGTTCTGATCAGTGTTTTTGCCGAGAATGTTGAGAACTTGAATGTTAGTGCGTATAGCATACTTCATGGTTACTGGCCGGGAGAAGGGTCTTGGGTTGTCTTCTGATGCCTACCTCTGTTAGCTGTTTTAAGTGCAGCTCTGCTACTGGCCTTGCATCCCCCTGTTGTTTGGGGGACACAATTACGGTTAGTTTTATATGCTGCACCATGGGCTGGTGCGGTAAATATTTATTTTTTTTCAGAAAAAAGTCACGTCAGCTCTCATTTGAGATGTGTCCATGCAGTCTGATTATTGGTGATTGGATGGCTCAGAAATAAGTAAATCAATCAAGAGCATACACTATATAGGTCAAAATCAGTGATTTTTATTTATTTATATTTATATTTTTTTTGAGCCATTTGATCATCCATAGGATTGTATGGAATCTCAAATAGGAGCCGGCGTTAGACGGTTTAAAATGAGCGTCACCCTGTCGATGCACGACAGCATCATGTATGCATCTCAATTGTCATAATTGTTGATGTCCATGTTAGGTCTCTCGTATTTTCATGTGTCACCTTGTTCTATATTTTTTTAGGGAAATGCCATGGTGCCGCACTCGATCATCTTTTTAAACTGGCTAGGACGGAGAATTGGAGATTGAATTCAATATTTCCTTAGTTCAGTGATGTTGAACTTTTTAAGTTGTTCTCTGAAGCATCATGGATATGTTTGTGAATTCTCCATCCTAATTAGAATCGATTTTTTTTTTCAAATTGAAGATATTTTGATTCTGAGTTTAATAATTTATTAAAATAATTGATATTGATTTTGATAAGTTATTGATATATTTTTTAATTTGATAATTTTTATCAACATAGTGTTAGAATATCGAATTTTTGTGTCCTGTTTGCAACTCAAGAGGGGGGAGTCTTGTTCCTCTCAGTGCATAGAAAGGTCGAACTCTATTAATATTAAAGGGGATTTTGTGAATTTTTTTTCAATTTTTTTTTTTCACATTTCGATGTTTCTTTCAGAAGCATAGGCTCTCTCATTTAAAATCCTTCTAATATTGATAGAATTAGAGGATTCAGATTTTGGTGGGGGTCAACTATTGAATAATCAAGATGATGCACGAAGAGATGTTGCCTGACGCTGAACCCAGAGCAAGTCCGAGGGATGGAGAACTCTGATGATTAACCCTCCATGTACATCAGGATGATTGAGGGTAGATATATACAGAAATTCTTGAAGACATTGTAGTAGACCGGTTTTCCATCTAGAAAAAAATTCCCAGAGATGGACTTTCCCTTAGATGTTTGTCTGCAATTTTTTGTTCAAAGCAGCCAGGTTCTAGTTGGAGGCCTTTTACAAAGTCCCCTTTGCAACATGCCCTTCTTATTTTTGAGGCATATCGGCGTTCTAAAGGCCGATTCTTTCACAAAAAACTGCAGTTTTGCCTCTCCGTCGAGACTACAGCACGGGAAGACGTGATAAATTAGCACTTGCAACTTCTAACAACGTGGGCAGTAACGAGTGCATACCCTTTTTCTCCATTTGGTGACAAACGAGATTATTGCCCGTGCGATCTTTTTGCCGTGCCGCATGTTCTTTCGGGACGTACTCTTTGCAGGACGATTTTAGGGCTGCGCAGACGGGAAAGTCCAAACCTTGGGGCTTGGACATTCCCAAGCATTTCTCATGTTTCTTTCTTCCACCGGATTATTTTGGTCAGCTAGATCCAGGGCTGTTCAACGGTCCTATTCTTTTTTAGCCAATCCGAACATTTTTTATTTAGTTAATATACTTTAAAATTATTAATATTTATATATTAAAAATAAAATAAAATAAAAAATGTATATCTATATATAAATTTAGTTTTATAATTATTTTTTAATACACATAGTACATATATTATATAATAATAACAATTATTATATTACAATTCAATTTAAACAGTTTTCAATTTCATAATATAATAAATCGAACTGAACCCAATTTTGAACACCCCTAACTAAATCACTACTTGACCGGCATACCAAACAGCCAAAAGCATCAAGACTGATATTTTAAAACTTGACTGCGAACAAATAAAGAACCCCAAAAAAGATTTCTGGAGAGAGCCTTTGAAAAGAATTAGCTATTTGTGGGAAATTATCAATACACAAGTTCATCCACTGCTCACTTCCTCACACACGAAAAAAGAAGGAAGATATTATTGATAAAAAATGGATGCTCATGTTGTACACCAGAAATATTACAGAATTGCTGGCGCGGATGTGAAACCCCTTCCTCCGGATTTGGTACAAGGGTAATGCCTATAAACCTAAGAACTATATTGCTAAAACTAACGCTAGGTCTCACAAAGGCACGGTAGAAACCTAGAAGAGGGCAAAAATACCAGGCAATTGATCAACTTGATGCCAACCACCAACCTTGGGCTACTTTATATCCAGGTCACTGGTTGACATTGTCGCCTTGGGACGGATTGCTTTGGAGCTCCCCTCGTTCGTTAGTCGCCTTGACTTCATTGGACTCTTCGCCATTGCCTGGCTTTCCCTGAGAAGGATGAACGCGGCATCAGTTTTGAGGCGCTAATAACAACGGATAAAATCCTCGGTATGATCCCAAGGGGGAGGGCAGCTGCGAAGGTCGTTGGGGCACTCTGTCTGTTCGAAAGGGGCAGCCTCCTGTGAATACTAACCAAGCTATAAAACCTAGATAACTAGTTTTTCTGTAAGCGCATCACCAACAACAAAACCACGTTAAGAACTTGAACAAAAGCAGGCCAAGACAAACGGAGAAAGTGCAATGTGTTGTTCTGCCAAAAATCTTTGGTTTTACCCAATAATCCGGGAGCAGTGTTGAAAGTTTCCAAGGATTAATGACTACCGATGGGATGGACTCCCCTGACCATCTGACTATTGCTACTGCAAATAAGTGAACTTGCACCTTTGAACTGAGAATACACTAAAAAAAACTTTTATCACCCAGTTAAAGCTCCAGAAAAAACACGAGGACGACAGTGCAAAAATGAAAGAGCTAAAAACAATTGATTGTTCCATAACATTCTCTCTCTCTCTTGCTTTTGGGGTGTCTCGTGCTGTGTAGACGGGTAGGAGCAATATTGTGTAACTTCGTTCTAAAGAAAGTGCAGGCCCATTGCATGCGCATCTATAAAACATCATATAAGATGCATCACCATGCATGCGTGCATAAGCCTGAATAAACTTTGATGAGTTTTCACACCAAACCTAGTGTGTTTGGCTTTAAGTTTTCAGGTACCCTAACCTCAGTCCACAACTATAGTCTAGTGAAATGAGTAGGGCTTTGCTAGCTGCTTTTGCAATTTATAGAGTTTTACCTTATTCCTGTCACGCCAGCCAAGCCCAAAAGGTCTAGAAAGCAAGCTTATTTTCCTTAGAGGTATGTCCGGTGGTGAATCTTGATTGAGCCGACCAGGTGAAAGGGGTGTCGCTGACCTGCAATAGCATTAGCAGGATATATTAAACATTCATCTCAAGATCCAAAAGTCATGCCTACACGAGAATCTTACTGGAAACTGTCAGGGTACATGAGAGATGAATGGCAGCAAAAATAAACAGATGATGTTTGACAACAAACACCATAATATACTCTGTTATGCCAATGTTTAGAATCTTTAGATTAAAAAAGGCAGATTCCACATGAGAACATATATGCCTGACGAATAGGTCCCAACGAACGGGTGTGTAACACAGTATAAATCGCAACAACCTGAATATAAAACTTCATCTTCTTAACCTAGGGCAAGCAGCACATTCTGTGGTATCTTGATCACAAGAGACCTTTGAACTGACATCACCCAGGAGTTGATGCCAAAGTGCTTGAGGCTGTTTTGGTCATGGCTACCTACTCGGGTTATATTCTGCTACTGCCCTGGAGCTACTATGGTCACTAACAACAGGTGTGTCACACAGAGGAATATAAATCGCAACAACATGAATATAAACCTTCATGTTCTTAACGTGGGGCCAGCAGCACATTCTGTGGTATCTTGATCAAAAGAGACCTTTGAACTGACATAACCCAGGAGTTGATGCCAAAGTGTTTGTTGAGGCCGTTCTGGTCATGGCTACCTACACGGGTTATATTCTGCTACTGCTCTGGGGCTATGGTCACTAACAAGAGAGTGTAACACAAAGACAAATATAAATCACAACCTGAATATAAACCTTCATGTTCTCAACCTGGGACCAGCAGCACATTCTGTGGTATCTAGATCACAAGAGACCTTTGAACTGACATCACACAGGAGTTGATGCCGAAGTGTCTGTTGAGGCTGTTTTGGTCATGGCTACCTACTTGGGTTATATTCTACTACTGTCCTGGGCCTATGGTCACTTGGCAGGTAAGAGGGGACTACTCTCATGAAAAATATGCTGAAGATGTGAATTCAGTGTACAGTACAGCAATAATTTTGAACTCCACTCCAGAGGTATGGTTCACTGTAAACTATGACATAGTAGCACTGCGTTTTCTCAGATTAAATAACATTGAAGAGAAATATGCATTGTGCTTGTGATTTCAAGAGTAAGTACCTAGGAGATGGGGATGGAGGTTGTTGAGCTTTCATTTGGCCAGATTGATACTGCAATGTGGCCTCCAACATTGTTTCCGCCATTACTGCCCTTTTCTCCATTTGAGAAAGTGCTAACATGGCTTCTTCATACTTATCCTGCATCCATCATGGAGTAAATTCTCAAATAGAAAAAAAAAACAAGTGAACTATTTTGTGTGTCAAAGGAAGTACAACCAGAGTGGGACAGGGTGCCCTAATTGTGCATGGATGTGAAGAAAGTTCATGAACCTAATAAAACAACAAGTACATACACTTCTTTGTTACTTACCTTTTGAAATCTCAACCACTTTGCATTCAGAAGGTTACATCTAGGAAACAAACTCACAAAATAAAATCCTAAAAAACACAACTTAGATCTGAATTTGCTGGATTGCCAAATTGAAAAGTAACCATCACACTTATCATAACTCGATTTGATTCAATCCCTGTAAAAGTTATGCCTAGATCCTAGGCACTACTGGTTATGCAATAGAACATCAAAAACCAAAATAGAAAACCTGAAGCACATGTGCAGCATATTTCTGGGCAGCAGCGTCTTGCTCGGCATATATTCGAGCATCTTCTGTCACTTTCTGCTCTTGCTCCACCCGCATTAGAACCTACAACATCATCATGTCACAAAAATTATATCTAAGGCAAACATGTAAAAAAATAGATATAGAGAGAGACCATAGTCAAGCTAGTCATTGTAGAAAAAGTTCAAAAGAACCTGAAGCATAGCTTGTTCTTGTTCCTGCTTATCAGAAAGAGCTTGCTGCAACTCAGCCACCTCTTGCTCCAACTGTTCCACCTGTTAATTAATGTAAAAAAAAATGAATTCAGGGATCCAGAAAAATGGTTCATTGCCATATTTTGAGAAATAAAATGCAGTACACTCAACAATGAAACTAGCAACAAATCTGTGGACAGTAGCCTAAACCATAGTCCAAATGCATGTTCATGTTCAAGGATTTTAATGAAGATCTGTAGGATACATTGACATAGGATGTCGGATGTTGCAACGCTCCAAAAAAAAAAAGACAGATCAACATGATGTCGGATGTCACAAAATCAATAATGATGGGATAAGAAGATCCTTTTAGTAACAGAGATTTATTTACAGGATAACTTGACCAATTCCAAAGTTAACGAAGGCCAGTTATGCTAACAAATGCTCTCATGGTTGCTTGAATTGTGCCAACATGTACTAGGCATGCTTTGCATGTGCAGATTAATCCCCCCCCCCCCCCCCCAAAAAAAAAAACAAAGAAAAGAAAAGAAAAAAAGAATAGGCCCACTAAAGATTCAGTTACCTTAGCACTCAGAAGACGTCTATTGTCCTGCTTGACCATCTCCATCAATGCTGTCTCCAGTTCCTCAGATCTGCCCAGCAATGGATCAAAACTCAGAAATAGATTACCAATACCAGGCATATGACTTACACTGATAACTTCAGACGCATAAATTCATAGTGTGAGAGATTGATTCTTTCACATCTTATCCATGTTTACATGCTTGTCTTAAATATGAAACCGTGGAAATGAAAACCCACATAAATAGATCCTCCATTTTAAATAATACACTAACCATAAAAACAATAGCATACCCCAATCAGAATAAATCCATGCATGCCTCAGAAAGAACTGAAATAACAAGGATTATTTGAGAATAGAAACGCAGCACAAAAAGTATGATTTTTTTTTTTATGGAATACCAAGAGTGAACCACCCCGCCCAAGATTGAGTCTAAATCACCCATAGGCCAAGTCCATGGGGAGGCCAGAAAATAGTAAAAAGGTAGTACACGCAGTCTTGAATGAATTGAAAGTTGAAAATAAGTAGGGCTGCAAATGGTACGAAATCGAACCAGGAAAACACAGATTCCGATAAGTAATTTCGAGTTCCGATTTCAAATCCAATAATTTTGAAATAATTGATTCCAATTTCTTTCTGATTTCGTTACCAAAATCGAAATCGGATTCGAAATTTTATCGGATTATTTATTTTTCTTGTTATCAATATTATTATGTGAGTTTTAAGCACCAGCTGAGGAGTGAGGAGGGCCGCAGGTAGGTTTTGAGTCTTTTGAGTTGTAACATTGTGTGAGTTTTTTTTTTATTTTTTAAGTTATTTTTACATTTTATCCCTTATTATTTTTATTATTAATCTAATCGGAAATTGGAAATCAGTTTCGAAATAAGTAATTCCTATTCCCGGATTTTCGGATTCCATTTGCACCCCTACAAATAAGACAAAATTCTCAGGGAGCTGTTTTGTAATAAAAGAATGAAACCCATTGAAAGATTTCTGTCTAAAATAGACTCTTCTGTCCTTTGTGCATTGAAGTCTAAATGAATTCAAGGATACCGCAATATGTATAGAACAATCTCTTTGTGTACATATCTTCCAGAAAATATATTTGTTTCAAACAGCAGCAGCATGGACTTATACCGACAACAACCTATTTAGCTTTAGATATGTGATACTGTGAACAGGCACAGGTTTTCAGATAAGTACACTTGATTGCACTAAGAACACACTGAAGATTAAATCATCCATGTCACTGATTTTTTAAAAGAGAGAATTTTAACAAAGTTGTATAGGAGGAAATGCAGGCAAGATGGTGATGTCTCCTGTGTTTTTTGCTCAGTAGAACAAGAGTCAGTGAACCATTGTCGCGAAGTATGAAGAACCTTTAGTAGGCTGCTGAGTTTTCAGTTCAACTTCCTCTCCTTAGAGGACATGTGGCTTGCTTTTAGAAGATTCAAAGAACAATCAGAACAAGGCAAATAAGGTGGTTCATTACTTGATTCATCACCTAAACATCCCAGAATGGTGGTGCCTTGTAATGGCTCCATGTATACTTTCCTTTACTGTTTTATTTTTCTTTCAATCTTATTCCACTCTGGAGTGATGACTATTTTCTGCTCCTCTCCTTGTACTGTTACTTGTTCATAAATGAATGGTAACCCGTCTTGGTCACCTTCCAAATAACAAGGCAAAAAAGATCTTTTCAGTTCTTCCTGATGTAATTTGCTGGAGCATTTGGAAAAGCAAAATGACATTATCTTTAGGGAAAGAAAATTTGTACTGAAAATATTTATTCTAGAGTTCTTTCTATTTTATTCTTCTGGTGTAGGCATATCATTTTGTGATCAGTAGATGATTGGAACGAGGGACTGAAAGCCTAAATTGTTTTTCCTTTTTAGAGGAATCTCTCCACTGTCTGATGGTATCTCTTTTATTTATAAAAATTGATGATACAGTCCATATTTCAAAAATAAGAAGTGCATCCTCTCATTTATGATGTCACGATCTTGTGCATCCTCTCATTTATGATGCCACGATCTTCTCCTTCTAAGACAAAATATATTTAACGTAAACTATTGTGGATGAAAATTAAAGTTTAAATCTACAAACCGGAGAACTGCCAATCTCCTCTCTTCCAGCGTTCTGCACAACTCTGCCTTCAACCATACAACCTGGAAGAATACCAAATTTCCAACAAATCTTAGGAAGGAACAGAATGAAAATAGAAATCATAAAGCAATTTCTTAAGCTTCCATGTCTACTTTCCAATTAGTGTACCAAGCAAAAGACTATGTCTCCCTATGAACATTGTGTAGTGAACCATCACAATGGAATAATAAAAGAAAAAAAAACAGACAAAGATAATTTATGTTAAACAATGTTACAAGGGTTGTGAACCAGGTCCAAGTAAAGGAACCAGAATCTCAAGGATATACTGACAACGAACTTTGTCTCAAAAGGCCTCTCAGAAAAATATCATATTTATTCCTTTTCCTAAAAGTTGAAACTCCAAGACAGAATGCATTGTTTTTCATTCTTTATCCATTGGATAAATGTTGAAAAGGTAACAATATGGCTCATTTTACATGTGTATGGTATTAGACGATATGTGGGGAGAAACAACAGGTGTTCTGCGAGAGCAGGAGACATGACCACATCAAATGTGTCAAGGTCACAGGCCACCCAAGACATCACGATCCTGCTTTACCATGGCATTTTGGCGAGACAGCAAAGAATGTTGTATTGGATCTAGACATCATCTTGGAGGGTCAAAGAGAAGAATCTTAAAGAGATCTCAGGTGAACTGATATAGATAGGGAATAGTAGCAAGAGCTCACAATAAAATATAAATAACAAATCACCTGATCTTTGAGATCAAGTTCAGGATCTAGCTCAGCGTCTTCAATCAAACTAGGAAATCCATCAACATCTTTTCCATTTCCATGTATGACATCTAATCCTTCTTTTGGGCCTTTTTCTGCTAAATGTGACCCAGGATCATGTTTGAAACTATACAGCTTTGATGCAAGACCCTGGGAATCCCTAAAAGCACGAAGTCCTTTGGTCCTTTCCTCCATAGCAGCTATTACAGCTGGGCGATGCTTGTTTCTCAACTCCTGCAATTTTGCCTCATTTACAGCTTGAAATCCCATGCAAGCTGTCAAAACAAGCTGGCTGCTGTCAAATGTTGACCCAGCAAGTGATTGCAACAATGTGACTGCGTCTCCAGCATCCTTTGTAGTCACAAGTGCAGGACCTGCAATTCATAGTGTTCCATAAATGGTTCCACAAGTGATATACTAGTAAAGTAAAAATGTTCTTTATGCATCTACAGTTTCAAGTTGAATAATGAAACACAAAGTGGATTACCCAGTACCATATAACTCCATAAGAGCAAGTGCCGTTCGGAAGAGCATCACACGATTTCCATCAAACAAAAGGACATCCCAGACACGGAGAACTGAAATTCAGAAAGAATATATGATAAATCAAGGAGGAAGGTGCTTTCTGACTGCATTAAGGCAATGTTTGATGCCAACAAATAACCCATGTCATTGTGCTAAAAGTTGGAAAAACTAAAATAAAACCTGACCACTTTCCCAGGGAAGCATGTTCACGAAGATTGAAAGGAACCATGGTCCAGTAACCCATGCCACTTGCACTCCCAAGTAATCCATATGATTGACTGAGATTATATGCTCAAATTAAAAAAGATGTTATAGTTAAGATGAAAAAAAAAAGATCATGTACACATGGTTACATGCATGTTGTGCAGAGGTTTGATAACGAACCTAATTTTGGAAACCTCTCCCGAACCAACTCCTCAAAAACAAGCTGGTCCACCTGAAACAAAGCTAAACTAAAATTATCACATCAACATAAAAATGTACATCACATGTGACACCTCACATTGTTGGTGCACATTTACAACAGAAGATCAGAGAGATTGTCAGACAGTGGGACATAAACCAATTATTACCTGAGATTCAATCATCTCTTCTGAATAATAGCCATCAAAGTAGTCATCAATTATGCCCATCAAAGTCCTGAAAGAATGTCATGAAACTCATTTCAAGGAGAAAAATAATAAATGTGAACAGTAAATGCATCTACAACATCTCCAGTTCCAATATAAACGAAAACTTGCTGCTGATAAGACTATAAATGCTGATTCAAATAAATTACAAACACATCATCAAGTAAATCATCCTAAAAGTACTTCCTCATCATTATGTTTCTAAAATCTGCTACAGCTGTAGTATTTCAAACATTAAATGAATCTCTCTGGACCAAAGGTCAATCACACTGTCAACCTTCACAATTACTTGTGGCAAGTTCAAATGGCAATGATACCATATGAAATGTAACCATGCCAAAGCCAGTTACATGGATCAATTCTTGAATCGTGCAAGCAGGTTGACAGTGGAAAAAGTTGGATCATGATAAACTCACCCGCCAGGTATTTATAAGTTCCCAACTCAAGGATACTTGACAGTATAGTATTTAGTACACAATTTGAGAAGATATTTTTTACACAATATGGAGATTAGAAGTCCTCTAGCACAGAAGTTCTCCCTGGAAAAATCTCTCTGTGATAACCAAAGAGACTCTTTGCACAAACCTAAAAGGCTTCCAATCTTCAATATGAAGATACTCCGTGTTTTCATTAATGCAGCCAAATAGAATAACATTCTAAAAGGGCATTCTTAAAATGTTTTTGTCATGGCATACTTGTGGTCAATAATGCTCAAAATAATCCAACAGAGACAATAAAAGAACAGAACATGCCACAAGACACTTATCAACATTAAAGTGAATTCAAACTAAAGGCACACCCCCACCATTTTTCTTTCTCTGACATCCACCTTTTCTGCTGCTGATGTTTCTTATCTTGAAAACTTTTCACCACAAGTTCCTATAGTAATACAGATGATATGGTGCTCAAGGCTTGCAGATTCATATACTTACCAAAATGCATTTTCCTCGGGCATCAATAGCAGTAATAAGCCTGCAAAAAAGTTCATTGCCTGGAGAAATACAGAACAAAGGAAAAGGCACAAGTAGTACATCAGTTCCCAAGAAAGAAAGGTTCCTTAGAAGAAGTAACAGGGTAACAACCTTGGATTTTAACAAAATTTGACTGAAAAAGAAATAAATTTTTGATAGACAGGAGCATGAAGACTATCATATGGATCCCAGAGGACAAGTTTTAGACCAGAATGGCAACCTTGATAGATACAAGCTGATAAGCCACCACTTGAATGACAAAAGGTACTTCAGTAATCGGCCATTTCCATCAAATCAGTGTGTTTTGGACAGTTTCAACCCAGTTGTGGCTGGTCCCATACCTCATTCTTATTTTTCATTTCAGCTGATCTGTAGTATCCTTAGTTTTTTGGACTGATCAAGCACAAAAATAAGGTGAAACAAACTTTAAAATATAAAAAATAGCTGAAGGAACCTGACTGGGTCCATTTGACCAAATCAGATATGGTGGACAATTCTTTTATGAAACAGCTAATCTTGGAGAATTATGGCTTATTAGAATAGATATATAATTTTATAAAAATGTCATTACATAATTATGCGTTGGTGTAAATATTTGTTATTTAGAAACATCTTTTAAACTATAAAAATCACTTTTATATATGAAAAATACTTTTGTTAAATTAGGTTGACTCACTTCTAATTGGTTGGCTGATCCAGCTGATCTGATCATATAGAGTGAGGTCAGGGATGTCCAATCCAGATGCCCAGTCTCATCAACAACCCCTTGCAAACATTTCCCAGGGCCAGTAAGCATCAGTATAAAGCAACTTCCACATTTATTTTTCAGGCAATTAGTGAACTCGGGACATCTAGTCCCTGATTCCTAGATTTTTATGATAACACTCTCAAGTATAGGCAAGTTGTACTTCATATAACGAGGTGCCTTTTGAAGTATCAGCCCCTATTCTGGAGCTGATTACTCTTAAAAAGGGATAAAACCGTGAGGCCGGTAGGCCAAAGCGGACAACACCTCAACAGTGTAGAGTACGGGGCGTGACAGTCATGGCAGGTGGACTATGGTTAAGACATATGAATGTATTTTCTTTTCAATCTTGTCTTTCACTTTTTTGATGGGTATCTGGTATCAATGGCCATATTGGCATACAGTGTAATAAAATCCAAGCTTCTGATTCTCTGAACAAAGCTTAATTTGGTTGCCCTGAGAAGAGGCTAGTCTATAACAACATCCTTGTGAATTTTCACATTCTGAAAATCAGCATGTGTTGATAACATTATCTGACATGTGGACAGGTTCCACCACTAATGGATAATTTTCCTTTGTCTTCTTAGAAAATGGTAAACATATATTTCTACAATTTTCAAAGGGCAAGGTCACATCTTTAATGGATGACAATGACAACAGGTTCATATTGCTAGTCCAAATGCTTCGTTCCCAAAATTACCTGGCAATAACCAACAGAAGGATTATGCCGAGCATATGCTGTAAGTAACCGTCTCAAAGCATTTCTACCATCCTCATCTAAAGCAGGATGCCCTGGGAATGTTCGAGGTAAATCCTGCAAAAGCAGTTGAAATTATGTGCCAATAAGCTTCCCTTCCCTCCATGATATGCAACAATATGTAGTAAAACTGAATGTTGAAGGAAAATGCTAGCATCTTCTTACCTTCTCAATCTGTCCTTTCCACTTCTCTGGTACACATCCAACGGTCTTATTCTGCTCCTTGGTGGAATCACATGAGATAGAATTAATAGGTTCATTCTTGTGATTACCATTTCCTTCTCTAGATAAAAGATCGTGGTAGTATCCTTTAACCCTGCGCGTTCTGATACCCACAAAGGCTTGCCACAGCTGTATTATTATCAGAGCAAAATGCAGAGCCCAATCACCAAGACAAAGATATAAACTAAGGGGATGTAAATAAAAAATAGGATGCTGATTGCACCTCTCCTCTAAGAGCCATAGGAACTCCCCCTTGGACCAAAAATTCCAACTCTTCTTTCCAAGGGAAAAGTATCTCCGAAGACGTTGCTGGATCAGCAGAGCCACTGTCACCTGGGGGCTCCTGTGCAGGATCTGACTTCTCAGCATCGTAGAACTCATCCTCAGAGTCCTCTTCAAACCCCCTTGACTGCCTTCCCTCTTCAACTGGATCAAGCTGCGTACTCCTTCCAGCATCATTTTCACATCCAGACACTTTATTCTTCCTTTTAACACGAAAACTCATCAAATGTTCTATGGCCCCTAGTGAAGGTCTTATCTGAGCCCATATTTGGATACTGTGCGCTTTTGTTTCCTTTGTCTCAGCCTCTTTCTCTGAGGAGGCATCCTCCACTCCATCACCATTACTAGCACTGGATTCATGATCCTCTCCAGGGATGTTTTCCTCTTCCACAGTTGATGTGGATCTTTCTTCCTCGGCCAATGACCCATTTGGGGATGCTTCTGTTGATCGGACCTGTTGTTCCAAGAAGACGTTCCACCTGTCTGATCTCTCTTCCTCCTCTTCCTGGAATTAATGGTAAATAGGGGGTATAAGCGCCGTATTTTCTAAAATCAATTTACAGAAGATAGATAGATTGGCATGCCTTGTAAATGTTTGCGTACTCTCGGTATCTCTGCAAGTGTTGAGGTCGCACCGCAAAGCCATATGCATCCCTGTTCAGATCTCGCAACAGTATGCAAAATAAATACAAATTCAAGGTAGCGGAATAATTAAAATCGAAAGAACCATACGGAATAGTGAAATTAACAACAGAAAATTCTTGCAGTCTAAGAACTTGTCTACCAAAATAAAGAAATAAATACACAAACTAGCGTCGTCGAGATGCCCGTCGCGTGTGCCTTTTTACCTGAATTCAACTTCCATTAATTGGCAATTACTGGTAATAGAAGTTGATGTCCACTGCCCCTAGATCGTCCATTTCACTAACTCGCATTTGGAGGCATCGGCCAGTAGAGCTAGATGCCAGATTTAAAGAAGAAAAAACTCGACGGACCGAGATCTGCTGTTCTAGTTAAAACCTCCGCAGGAATTGAACACAGTCATACCCGCCCACCTCCACGAAGGAAGAACGCACCGGAGCCGCCCCTTCCTCTCCGGAAAGAGGCGAGAAATGGCCCCGGAGTGCTCGAATCCCCAGTCAATAAGGCAAACCGAGATAAATCCCGTGGGTTCCAAGCATCCCGCGCCGAGATCAGCATGGAAAACCGGGAATCGCGAGCGGCATTGCACGTTGGTGACACGGGAGAAGGTGCGGGCGCGGCCGCGGAGGGAAAAAGAGGAGAAAATGGGGAAGAACCAAAAGAACAAATTAAGGAAAAACCCTAGACGGAGGGGAACGGCGTTGGGGCTTCGCAGCAATCTCGGGGAGGAGATCGGCAGCCGTGGGAGGGTCTCCACGTGGAGAGATCGGAGGGCGCCTGGGGAGCGGCGGCAGCGCTCACCTCTTGTGCTCGAATGTGATGATGGGGAGGCTCTTCCCCTTCATCTCGCTGCGCCAGCGGCGGTCTCCCCCGCTTCCTGCTCCGGCAATCGCCGCTGCCGCCTTGTCCTCCGCTGCTGGCGCCGTCAGATCCGCCGACGAGCTCGGTCCTGCGGTTGATGTGGCTGCTGCTGCCGGCGTAGCGGCAACTGCCGCTGTCGTTGCCCGAGGTTGCCGCCGCCGCCGGCGAAACCCCCGCGCTGGTTGCGGGCGCTCTGGCCTCGGTCAGCAGAGTGGGGGCAGACGGGGTGGGATTACCGGTGAGATCGGGATTTGCGGTTTTGTGTGGGGGCAGGGGGTGAGCGGAGCTTGCATGGTGGCGCGGCTGCCGTTGTTTTATATCTCCCCGTCATCCGATTCAGTGCTCTCGTGGATCTGGAGTCGCCTGGTTCTCCGTTATTTCGACGCATGTTAGACTGTTAGTGTTGGGGCCTGGTCGCGTGCGCAGCCATGCGTATGCACGCTGCCTCACGTGCTCCGGATCACAAAAGACTATGTTTGGTTTTCAGATAGATTTGAGGATAAAATAAAATTATTTTTAAAATTTTAAAATTATCTCTAAAATTTTGAAGATAATTTTATTATATTCTCAATCTATTTAAATATCAAATATAGTCTAAATTATTATATTCATACACATATACATATATTATAAGTATAAATTTTATATGGGTTTTTTTTCATATAGATCATTGCTAAAATCAATTTTATAAAAATATCATGTTTAATTTTACATTGTTATATATATCTTTAATATGCGTAAAACTTTCAAATTTGCCATCATGATGATATATTTACACTAAAACACTTGCAAATATGTCAGTGTAACCGTCGGAATGACAAATTTAAATGTTTTACACGTGTTAAAGATATATATAATAATACAAAATTATGTATTATATTTTTATAAATTTGATTTTAGCAATAGTCTATATGTAAAAAGCTTTTTCTATGTATTTAAATTCTAAAAAGTATTTTTTAATATATTTAAATTAGTATGTTTATGTACTTCTTATTTTAATACATTGAAATGCGGTATAGAAATGTAAATAAGTTCATAAATATCCTCAAAATATAGGATCTCATAATGTTCTTACAAAGTCCAATTTAAAGGTAGATGCAACATTTCAATATGGTAAGGGTATAACTGCAAATAGTTGAGTACATTATGGATTTTTTTGACAATTATGGATATAAAATGTGCATACAATATATCCGTTTAGAGGGGTATACATTTATGGATATAAAATAAAATAAAATAAAATTTGTCGTACTTGGCGACTCGTTCGTGCCGAATCTATTTTGATACGGTACAAATCGAAGTGTACTACAACAATACATTTCGATCTAAATGATCTTATTATAAAATATAATAATAAAATAATATATAAAGAAAAAAAAATAAGTCGGATCGAATCCCCTAAGGAAACCTTATATAAAATGTGTCTTACTCCTTTCACAACTGTTAAAAACTTTCAAATTTAACATCAAAATTAATCATTTAATTTGATGATTGACACGAGTAAGATTTACAAGACAAAAAAAATGTGACGATGAAATGATAATAATTAATTTTCTAATATGATTTTATAAAAATGATGCAAACAAAGTAGTAATGCAGAGAGGACTACCATCCCCAAATGAATCGGTATCAAATATACTTGCTAAAACTATGATATGGAGTCACCTGGCGTGTATTCTATGTGAACTAATTGAGCCAACTTATATTATTCATATAAGTTTAAATATATTAATACATGTATAAAAGGAAAAAAAATAAAATATCTACGTATTATATTAATTCGTTAACAGGATAGTTGTGCTCCTCCGTCCAAAGTGACGGCGTAACGTGCGTCTTTTGCGGAGCGTACGCACTCTGATGCGTAGAGGAGTGGGGCTTCGAAAGGGCCTAACAGTTCAAGGGCGAGCCGGGGGTCGTGGTGAGAGGGAGAGAAATGAGAAGGCGAGGACGTGTCCGTACGCTCTGTGATGGCAGACATGAGGACTTGGAAGCATGCGTCCACGTTGTTCTCGGTTAATTATTTGATCGGCCAACACATGTGCCCTTTGCCTCTTTGCTGCTACTGAATCACCTCTTCTTTCATGTAAAAAAAAAAAAAAAAAACCTCTTCTTTGGGTGCCCCTATCTAAATAAATTTGGTCACAAATTCTCCTCAAATTTGACCTCCATAGACTCCTTGCCTCTACCAGACCTATCTTATGTCTCCGTTGAAATTTTTAATTTTTAATGAAATGTTTAAACTTTTCTGTTATATTAATTTTAATTTTTTTTTCAAAAATAGTGATTTCATTGAACTACAACATAAAATCTAGGATAAATTAATTAGAAATTCTTGACTATAACAGAAAGGTCCTTACTGTAACAGAATTTAACGTATACTGTAACAGATGATAACATTTACTGTAATGAATTACAGCTCTATTAGGGACTAACAAATAAGTCAAAAATCTGATAGGGACTCCTAATTAATTTGTCTTAAAATCTATGGGTACACTCTAATTTTTGAAGTGTCCTCATTAAATAAAATTTTTGTATCTGCTATTGTCTCTAATAAATTTGATTTTCTTCTCAACAATTTGGAAGAAGGGATGTATGAGGATCTTTGAGGGTGTTGCTCTCGATAAGACTTATCTTCTTCTTCATATATTATTGGGCAAATTAGTTAGGAGTTTTTAACTGTAATAGAGAGATTTTTATTGTAATAAGACTTAACATATTTTGTAATAAAAAATAACATTTATCATAATAAATTACATCTGATAATAACTCTTAATTAATTTGTCATATATTATTTCTGACACTAGATGGATTATACTTATGGAATCTAAAAAGTAAAGTACAAAAGGAGAGTGAAATCCTATCCAGGTTTCTCATAAACATTTGGCAAAGAGATCATTAGTTATACTTTCCGAGTTTGATCAAATGCTATATTTAATGTGAAATAACAGATCAGTTTATTCTTTAGGTCTCACTAAAATGCTAATATCAATATTACAGATCGAATCTATTTCCTTGTTACAATGCACCTTGGTTATTTATTTTGTCATTCTTGCATCTATTAAGAGTTGATTAATTCATAAGATCCATAAACACAGTGTGAAAGGGAAGTATAGGAATGCAAAAGACTCAGCTTCAAACAAAAACTCTTTCTTCTAGATTTACCGATACTGTTGTCCTAGGTCTCTGTGGAGAGATAGTATGTTTTTACATTTTAGACTTATTGGCAAGTAACTTGCCAACTTGGGCATGTCTCAGAAATATTGTATATTGTTGATATTTCTTAATACACGATACTTATTTTTTGTGAAAAAAAAACTTTCTTATTCTTTTCAAAATATTTTAATAATAATATGTGTTCATATAATTCGAAATTTTAATTTGCACAGTCTAGTTTTTTTGACTAAATAGAATTTTGTTAAGAAAAAAATTAAACGGATGAGTAAAAGTCACTTATAAGGTCAAGGAACGTTAGGAAGGTTTTTCGGACAATCTAAAAGCCAGCCCCCCCCCCCCCCCCCCCCCCACCCCCAAAAAAAAAAACAAAGAAAAATGAAAATACGGTCTAGTAAACAGAAGAGTAGAGAATAACCAACAATAAAATTGATATAAATTATTTGGTAAGTAATATTATTAGTTAAAAGAGAGAAAGAGAGAGAAGTCTTGCTAGATTTGTGAGCAATAAAAATGATATAAATTGTTTAGCGAGTAATATTATTGGTTGAAAAAGACTTTCAACTAATAAAATTATTTGTCATACAATTCACATCATTTTTATTATCTTATTTGAAAGTAATAAAAATTTCTCAACTCTTAATGGTCCCACAGACGATAGCAATATTAGGTTTATCAAATAGACATTTAATTTTATTTTTAACCGTCAAAGAAAAGTGAAGATTACTGAACACGTAATTCATGATAGGATTATTATATAGATTAATTTTGGTAATATTTATGTTTGTAATTTTAACATTACAATTTTCTGACATTTTTACTACATACCAAGCAAACCCCAAATATTTTTTTAAAAAAAAGTATCACGTGGCTGGACGCACAGCAAAGTTGGATGAGCCAACTGCGCCGATCTAGAGATGACGTCTGATCACGTGGGCCCTCGTTGTCGGCTGTGATCCCCACTGCTACGGAGGAGTTCTATTTAGGGGCTCTCTGGGTAGTGGTTCCTTTTCAAATACTAAAAGTTAATTAAAAGACCGTAAAAAGATCCTAAAAAGATTCAACTTCTTAGGTTTAAGTTTGAATAGTTAAGTCAAAGCAATTAAAAAGTTAATTGCAAAAGATTAACTAAAAAAAATACAAACCGCCCCAATCCCATTCTGAATCTCTGATACACCTCTCTGAACAGGATTATGCCTTTTACGTGAAATTTTAGTATGTTCTTCTCGAGAAATATTATATCTTATTTGAGATTTTATTATTTTTCTAAAAATATTTTTCTTGAGATAAGAGACATGTCTTATTTATAATTACATAATTCTCTCTCTCTCTCTCTCTACATATCTATACTACTATTATAATATAATTCAGTCTTGGAACAGTCACATGGCAGTACCGAGACATTCATATTTCCGCCAAAACTCACAAATACCTCTCCTATCTCACTCCTTTAATGCACCTATTTTAAGAAGACAAGTCTCTCACCTAAAGTTGTGAAGAAATCTTCTAAAATCAACATGTTAAATCTTGCTAAATTTTGCACAATTTTTTAAATTATTATTTTATACCACTAAAAATGACTACCCATTGTAGTTTTTAAAATCTTGCTAAATCTTCCAAAATAAATCTAAAATATCAATGATAAAGTTTACTTGTAATTTTATACCACTAAAAATGACTAGCCATTGTAGTTTTAAAAATCTTGCTAAAATTTCCAAAATAAGTCTAAGAATACCAATGATAAAGTTTACTTGCAATTTTATACCATTAAGAAATGACTATCTGTAACAGTTTTATATCACTTTGTAATTTTTTAAATCTTACTAATATATAAAAATTTTCCGTACATCACACGAGTAGTCATCTATATATATATATATATATATATATATATATATATATATTATATATATATATATATATATTCAAATCTTTGCCCATGCATTATCTAAACAAGTTTACAAGCCGCACCAATCCCATTCTGATAGCTGTGTGAGCAAGATTATGCCCTTAACCAAGGACATATTAGACCACATTTGGTATCGAAATGGATCGGGATTAGAGTGAGAGTGAGAGGTCTCTTCTCATTCTATTCTCGATCCATTTTATTTCACTCTCATTTTATTCTCGATTTATTTTGATATCAAAAATATTTTTAGAGATTAAAAAAAAATCAAAATCAAGTCGAAATATGATCTGATCTTTTCCCTCTTTGTCTTCACAAACTTTCTTTAATGAAGAGCTGAAGTGGGAAACGACCAAACTCCAATTTAATATGCTAATTTTAAACTCCCCAGGTCGATCACCCTTTTTGTTGGGACCATCACTAACTTTTGCGTCAGCGTCTTTAACCGAGGCCATCATAAAGCTCCTGTGTGTCGGCAGCCGGCGTGGCCCAATCACATCTCTCGGAATGCTCCCTCACGCTTAGAAAGTGGGAATGATATCAAAGTAGCTTCAAAACTGTTGCTGCCATCCTTCGAAAGTTAGTGATTAACAACAATACCAAGTAGCATAAATAATTAATTGGAAGTATAAATGCAAGGATAAAAGCTTACCATGAGTACAAAGTTTGAAGTGACTTCTAAGTTGGGGATTTCGTCCAATACACTGTTAATTGTCGTTTACCTTCTATCGGTCAAAGTGGAGAAACTTAGATACTAATTCACTTGTTTGGAAACCTTGTGAGTCCTGGTGACTTAGGTTTACTTTTTGAATTTAGAAATTCTGTTAATTTACTTATGAGTTATCAAGACTTACCTCTGATAAATACAGAGAGAGATAAATTATTAGCGGAAGAATAGAGATGTCAATGGCGACCCGGTTCGAAAAATATAAGAAAAATATTATTTTTATCTATATTATATATAATTTTAATATATCTATTATAATATTTAATATATATTTTACTTATATTTGTATTAACATTCAATTTATAAAAGATTATATTTTTAATAAGATTTATTATGGAAAAAATAAATATAATTCTCTTTCAAATATAAATTATATTTATATTTAAAATTTTCAAGTCGGGCGGGCCAGGCCTCACAAAGCCCAAGCCCGGCCCTATTCTTTTTCAGGCCGAGCCAAAAAAATTAAGCGGGCTAACTTTTTCGGCCCAAGCCCGGTTAAAATCGAGATGAGCTTCTAGACCTCCGGACCGACCCGGCCCAATTGACACCCTTACGGAAGAATCATTTGATAAAGTTATCCGTGGGTTGTTAAGACATGTAACTAATTTTTTTTGATTTACCCCATGTTACTATATCTCTGATTATTCTATATGTACATAGCTCTTAGGTCTTCAATCAGACCCTAAATTATCGCTTCGTTTACACTATAGAAATGATCTTGAACTTTGCTTTTATTTAAAAAACTTCATATATGGAAAATATAAAAAATTTCTAGTTCTTGGTGAGATTCTTTCCGGGGACGTTTGTACACAACCACTCTAAAATTTGTGTATACATATATCCTATTTTTTTATGAATTGTCAAAGTCTCACCTAAAACCTCATAAAAAACCAACTTAAATTATTTAAGTTTCACTTGTTTGTCTAAAGGATTTGAGAACTAATGTTAGCTCCAAGATAAGATTGGTTTATGATATATGGCGTGTGAGCCCCACCCCAAGATATCTTTCATTCTCACAATAATTTTCTGTTATTTGTCTCATGTATTTAATTATTTGTCCTATAATATAATAGTGGGAGAATCAAAGACACATGTGATGGGACCCTATACCTCTTACATCCACCAAATTAATTCGTTTTAGACATGCAGTTTTTAATGATATATTGTAAATATTTCTCAAAAAGATTAAGATGAGAACATTGACCAAGGAGATTGGATATGACCACGATGACATTTTTCATATGATCTGTTCATATTTTTTAAATGAGAAGAAGTATAGAATCTCAATATAAACCAATCACATACAAATAAGTATACGCATCTTAATATGTATTACACGTTTAGATGTATATGACAAAATTTGCGCGCCTTTAATAGAGTACTATTTTGATTTCCAAAGTTCCACCGTGGAGATTAAATTTTCTACAAAATTTGTCGTCGTGAGGAGTGTTCAAATTAACATAGGCTCATAAGTTTATAAGTTAAATCTCTCTTCTCAAATAATTGAAACCCAAAACTCTTACTACGAAAGGGACATGACGAAGAAACTGCCGAATAGCAACAAGTCTTTCACAAATCTCAGAGTCTTTCTTAAACCCTGCGCCTCTACTTTTCATAACTATGCTTACGCACTGCAACATGAGAGTTTCACCTCTCGCCTCTGTTTGCCAACAGAAGCTATACTTTCCTACTGAAAAGTGGGGAAAAGCTGCTAAAGCCTTCCATGTCTCAAATCTGCTAAACATGGACTACTCACCAGCCCCACGTCTCAAATCTGTTCTTCCAACTGGAGTAGTTTGCATGCATGCTAGTTGTTGGGTGAGTTTGTACAGGGTAGCCAGCAGGCCATGTTAAAACCATATCGCTAAATATTAAGTGGGGAGGGAGAAAGTGACCGTGGCCCAATGCATCTTAGCAGCCCATTAAGAGCCCTGATGAACTAGTCTAGAGCAATTGGGCTCTTACTCAGTCAGGCCCATCAACTATTTGGGCGGTCCTCCGAGAGAGAAGGGGCGAGTTCTCAGAATCCCTAAACTACGATGAGATCGGCAAAACACGACCCATGTTGGGTCTCTTAAAGTTATGTTTGATATTTAGATGGATTAGGAATAGAGTGAGGTTATCTTCAAAAATTTAAAGATAACCTCAAAATTTTGAGGGTTGGGTCCCTTAACGGACTTTGAAAACTATATACTAACAAGGGTTTCTGCAACTTTTGAGGTAGAGATGGTTGGTTAAAATGTCGTGTTTGACGGTGATATAATCCCCCTTCCAAACATCTAGGAGATTTGAGAATAACCTCACTCTATCATCAGTCTATCCAAATACCAAATATAATCTTAAATACTTGGTCGACTCAGTTGGAGAAAGTGATACCTCTGCGACTGCAACTGGCCCACTAACATGAAGACTTAAAATTGCCCATGAATTCTTGTTGTCCGAAGAGCGGAGAGGTTCATGGAGATAAGAAAAAATAAATTTTGGCTTATCTCTAAATCTATTGAGAAGAAGCGAAGGTATGCACATTTGGACACTCAAAAACCCCACTCACCTATTTTATGCTCTTACTTCTTATAACTATTTTTTGACTTAAGTATCGGAATATTTTTTCTCTACGAACAGACCATGGCCACCCTAATGACTTGTGTGCTCCCTCTTGTAGGTTCTCTAATTCATTCTTGCTCCCAATAAATCTAAAAAAAGCATCAATCAGACAATTCCAATTTGAAACTATTTTCTCACGTCTACACTAATCATATTATCAAAGTTATTGTTAATCAAGTATTGATTATTCGTCCCATGTGAATAGCTTAAGATCACGATTCTTTATACAGTTAGCTATAAATTCTTAGATTCTGAAGATTTATCATGCACACACCAGCAAATTACATGTTCAACGCATATTAACTTAAAAAAGGGAAATCTGCAAAAAAAAAAAAAAACTCAGCAAATTGGATGTGAAAGTAAGCATTCCAGTTATGAAAATGATCAAAATAAAGTAAATTAAGCATGTGCTATCAGAAAAAAGATTAAACATTTATTTATCACTCTACAAAGAGATCAATAATTATTCTCTTCAAATCTATTAAGTGGCAGACATTACACAAAAATTATTAAAATCTCTTAATTTTTCCAATAAAAAATAAAAAGTTAAATGAGTTTCACTTGCTATATATTATGTTCAAGTTCTATGAAAATATTAAAACAATTTGAGAAATATTTATCAACACGGACCAGCGACCCATCGGCAGAGAGGGTGTGGGGGGCCGCACTCTTGAGAGTTGCGGGACCCTTTTGACCCTATGTCTACGGACGGACCGTCTATTCGCATTGGCGTAGCTGCACGAACGGGCGGCAAGTGTGGCTCAAATAATTTTACGTGATTTAATTAGAGTTATCTATTTATTTTGAACTATTAATTAAAAAAAACAAATAATATCTTACACGTGGAGGGAAGGGGACCTGTGTTTTCATTAATTTGTCATGTGTATATTTAATACACACGGAGTAGTTTAGTAGTTAATAGAACGTAGATTCGAATCTCCACTTGTATATTAAGTTTTTTTTTTAAGTCGTGTGTCTGTACGGGGAATAGGAGCCGGGGGTGGTCGAGGGTGCAATAATGGCCAGGATAAGTGTCAAGCTAGTTAGTAATCGGGTTGCTTCCAGAAAAAAAAAACTCATTTATTTACACATTTTTTATATTAAATTTGAATCTAATAATTAAAATGCGCCACGACATTAAGAATGGGATATGATTCCCAATCTCTGACTTTATTATATCCAGCGATTATAAATATAGATAGTGGAAAAAGAACAAGAAATTTTTTTTCTCGGCTGGATGACTATTATCCATCCCAAGTATATGTACCATAGGTAGGGATGTCAATGGGCCGGGTCTGAACCGGGCCTTGCTAGACCCGGCTCAGACCCGATTTTCTAAAAGTCGGCTCGGGTCAGAAAAAGTCCAGTTAAGTTCGACCCGACCCGAAAATATAAGAAAAATAATATTTTATTTATATAATATATAATTTTAATATATCTATAAAAATAATATATATTTTACTTATATCTATATAACATTTAACTTATAAAGATTATATTTTGAGTAGATTTATTGTAGAAAAAATAAATATAATTTTATTTCTAAATATAAATTATATTTATATTTATATTTTTCAGACCGACCTCACAAAACTCAACTCGATCCTATTCTTTTTCGGGCCGGACCAAAAAAATTTAATGAACTCATTTTTCCGACCTAAATTCGGTTAAAACTGGATCGAACTTCCGGACCTCCGAGCCGGGCCGGCCTAATTAACACCCTTAACCATAGGTGTGAGACCCAATGACCTTCAGTGTATATATAAACACATATATTTGAGACGGACGACCCATCTTAACAAATGCAAAAATAATATGAATAAATAATATCCTAAAATTCGGGTCGCCGAGTTGAGTCTCTATCTTTAAAAAAAGGAATTGTGACGTGTGCAAAGTTTTTTTTTTTTTTTCCGTTTTTGGTACACTTGGACTTGGTGGTTTAGACCACCACCAACGAAAACCCTGCGGACCCAAAATTCGAAACTTAGATATGTCCACACATGTCCATTTTGCTACTAGGCGAGGGACGTGACGTGTGCAACATTGTGTTAAAAGTGACGTCCAAAAATGTGAGTTATTAAACTATTTTCGGATTCTAAAATTGCTTAATCCACTTTTGGGTTTGATAGAAAATTTTGTTGGAAAATAATTATTGTATAACACATTTATTTGATACTATTCACATGACATAAATTTCAAAATGTGATATGACATTTTAAATTTTGTGTCATGTGAAAAGTGTCAAATAAATGTGTTAAATATAAGTGTCACTAAATTAATTTTCAGTTTTATTAATTTAGAATTAAACGCAACGGTTCTCCCCCTAATTGGGGTTGCTTGGCCGCTTATATGTTAAAGAGAAATATTTTTTATTCGTCCAGCGATTTTTTTTGCCGATCTAAAAGATTGGTCCCAATCTCACATCCCAAAAAACTAATTATTTTAACAGCGTAAGATTCTGACATGGGATCGATTCTGTGTGAGTTTCGGATCTGACAAATTTTTTACCCGGTAAAAAACATTTCTCATGTATTAAAAAATCCACCAAGTAAACTTTCTATTCAAATTAAAATTTCTTAACTCCTGAATCCTTCTTCTGTATTTATAGCACATATGTCCATTGAAATGGTTGCATGTAATCCCAGTTTTAGAGAAGATGCAATATTCTAAATGGTTAGTGTCTGCATTAAGCTTTGTTCACTTATTCATTTTGCCCTTAATATTGCTCTAACATTATCTAAGTTAACAGCCATTATAGCCTTATAGGCATGATTCTATCTTATTTTATTAGAACTATGGTCCCTAGCGATTTAAAATGTGGGAATTGCATGTATATGATAATTGCTTATGGCAGATGTGTGCATGGCGACATAAGGTTTGAGAATTTCTTGCTTGGGTTGCTTGGGACTCCTGATGAGAAAAATCTATTTATTTTAAGTGGCAATCTGCTGTGTCTGAACTAATAGTGTTCATGAAACAAATAACCTAACTTTCATTAAAAAAAATGATTAGTAATTTTTTGATAAAATTATTGTTTAATTGTTCTGTTCATCTTCATATTTTACTATGTTTTGTAGTAATATAACTATTTACAATCAAAACTGTCATTATAAATAATGTTTTTTACTCATCTTAATATTTGATATTAAATCACCGTACAACACACAGGTGCTCAACTAGTATATATATATATATATATATATATTTTTATTAAAATAATACCATTTAATAATTATTTACCCAAATGTGCCCCATTTTATATAAAATATAACAGATCATTTGATGCGCTGTAAAGAAGAAAGCTTAAAATATCATTTCTGAATAGGCAGAGTATTGCAGATTATTCTGATGCCTTTGTCACTTTTGTGCTGCTCCATTTCAACTTTTCATCAGAAGGGACCGAAATCAAACAGGGATTCCAAGAACAAGAAGTCACATAATTTTGTTCACCTTAGTTCCAAGACAAGATTCTAACACTTACCGGCATTTCTCATCAAATCAGGTGACCATTGACTAATGACTCTTAACTAAGGCAAGATTCTGACGACAATACTTTTCAACTTAAATCTTTCCTCTACCGGAAGAAGAGAGGTAGATTTGAATTAAATCCTCTGTTTTTGTGGTCAGCATGGCTTGAATCCCCGTGTACATGGGCAGGGTTCGTCTCTGCTTGCTGACTTTTGAACCTTCAATTAGAGAAACAGAACCGTGGAAAAGAACTTGATAAACACATCAGATATCCAACGTTGACGAGCAGAAGATGTAATGTTTTCTTCGGGGAGAGTGAGTGGGCCGGATGCCGAAGTTTTCTCCAATATACCTGCTTTCCTCAAGATATGTCGGAAGGAGCATCAGACAAAATTTGGGTCTGTGCTTCGTCTGAGACTACCGTCATTCTTTTGATCCGAGGAACAAGAGACTTTATTACATCTGTCTGCCCGAAGTGATGGCAGAGCAGAAAGGTGAATGTAGCATGAATGGGACGAGAACTCTTATTGTGATTAGCTATGAATTCTTACAAGCACGGCCCACACTGGGAAATAACATCTGCAGCTTCACCAGACTGTAACATCCGTACTTCCTACTATTGCTACATGCACAAAGGATTTACCAACACTAAATCATCCGAAGTGGAATGACAATATCCAGTAGACAATTATCCATAATTCACAAAGAAGCAGCGCGGCTGTAAATGTCCGGTCTCCTATGCTGCAAGAGTACACGAACTAGGAGGTGAATGTGGGAAACAAAGGCTGTAATAGCATATGCATATAGGAATATTGTGAAACAATCATTTCATGTGCATTGGGAAAACACCTCGCATATGGGCATCCTACTGCGAACCGAGTCAACCACGGAGAGATCGATGTCAGCAGCAGCAATCCCTGTAGTAATTCGGTCTGAAGCAAGAACCAAACAGTCGAGGGAAGTGAGAACTCCAACAAGCAACAATATTAAAAAATGCCAGCATATGCAACTACGTAAAAATTGCACTATTATCTACTAAAACATACAAAGCAAAATTCTGCCTGCTTTGGTAGCTTGGAAGGCATAGTACCGATTAGATTGGCCATCTACTGGGCCGGTGTCACAGTGGTGACAACAAAATTCTGCCTGCTGCTAGAGTCGCCAAACTTTTCAGGCTAGTAATGCACGAATAGCAACAACCATCACTAGCCAACTAGGGACGATGAACTCCTCTTCCACCTCAGCATGAAGGGCATCTTGCCATTTAAGGTGTCCAATCATGAAAATGTACTTGCATGCAAATCAATCTTCATTATAAGGATGCTTCTAATCAAGGACATTTTGCCCCTTCATCTACATGCCAGGTTGTTCGTGCAGACAAATCTGCCAAGCATCATTACTTACCCATTATCCAGGGAAGCAATCCCCACTATGTCTACTTTGAACATGGAATTCTGGAACAGATCATGATGGGGACATCTGGAGCACCTCCCCAAACTTTCCAAGTCATCTACATATTTTCGAGGCCTTATATGTATTTTCTTTCTTATGTATTTTTTTTTAGAGTCTTGATGTTAAATGGGCCTATTGTTAATGAGTCAAGTCTTAATTATTTATTAGAGGCCATTTAGGGCCAAATAGGTCATTAGTGGTTAAAGTTTGGTCTTTAGTTATTATCTTTTACTTAAGAGACTTTTGTGCAAAAGGTCAGCTCTCCTCTATAAATAGAGCTCCACCCCCCCTCTCATTGTATGATGGTCATTTGGAATTTGAATAGAACATGTATGTTTGTTTTGGAGCTTGAGAGCTTCCACCTCTCTCTTCTCTCAACGTCTCTCTCTCTCTCTCTCTCTCTCTCTCAAGGGCGCCCCATTTCTCTCCTCTTTCTCTCTCTAGACCAAGACAACCTCTTCTCTCACCTTACACCTCAACCACCTCTTCATCTCCCTAGACACATTTAAGACCCTCATTATTCTCTCAACTTCCTAGGCAACTTTCTCACTCTCCCAAGTAACTCTTCCTATTCCCCAAGCACTCTCTCCTCTTTTCCAAACAACTCTCTCTCTCCCTAAGAGATACTTCACTACCCTCTTAAATACCCCACAACCCCCTAGACCAAAATTTTCCCCGCCCAAAACAACCCTTGGACTCTCCAAGAATCCTCTTAACTCTCCTCACTAGCCCCAACACCAATTACCATCCAAACTATCAAAGAGAGAGCAGAGCTGCTCCCTCACTCTCCTTCTCCCTCTCCCTCAGCCTCTAGGTCGCCCCTCACCACCCTCTCTAGCTCCCTCAGTCCCTCCTACAGCCCCTACCACCCTGCTGGTCGCCCCACTGCTCTTCCCTCTTGCTGATCGCGGTTGCATCAACGGCACATCACTGCTGTCGTCTTCCTCGAGTCGCTGCTCCCACGTTGACCTCCACTGCTGCTGTTGTTGCTGCAAAGGCCCTCCATCTTCTTCCTAGCCTCGCTGCTGCATCCTCGACATCGTTGCTGCTACCACGATTTCCTCTCCCACGTGTCGCTGCCATCTTCTTCATCACCTCGTTGCTGAGTCCTCGACGTCACTGCTGCTACCTAGTTGTTTCTTCCCTCGAGCTGCTACTATCACGGTGAGGATCTGCATCTTCTTCACTTCGGCTTGCTACAACTACCTCGCTGGTTCGACGATCAACGAATTGCCATCTACGTTGTGTTGTTGCGCCAACCAGTCCAACATCGAAGCTGCCCTTCCGTGCTTCCCTATCTACGAGAGGTACTGTTGTACCCTCAAATCCCCTTCCCTAGCTCACCCTCTCTGCGTAGAGGTTTACATTTGGTTGTAACCGGGATCTCACACCATAAATCTACATAGGCACAACGTTAGCACATTTCCCTGCTCGTCCTCGTCTCTGATCGGTGCTTCGTTCGTTTCAGAATAGCAAGGTGTGTGCTCAACCCTCTCCTTATCATTCCGCTTTTTTAGTATTGGTAATGCTTGCTGCACGCCGCATGTGAGTGAGACCTCGAACTATAACTTTATCATACACGAGTGTCCTTTGCTGTTGTTGCGAGAGAGTGTCCATTCATCCTATGTTCCATAAGCATGCGATCTCTCCGTTGTTTAGGGGACATCTGATCCATGGCCAAGTCAACACCCATGAGAGCATACTCGCCACGTGTGAGTAGACTACTATCGTGCACCTGCACCGCCTCATTGTCTCGAGCTCACCACGTGAGTTTAACATCCGTCGAGTGAGACGTCGGTATGCTGAAAGGGCCAAGTTGATCATGTTACTTGCTGGTCATTAGGTCTGAAGAAGAGTTGTGTCACCCATCCCACATCAGATCAGGGTCGGGAATCGGACCCCGCCGATCCCAATCCAGCCTAAATTGGCCGGAATCGGCCGTGGCTGATCCCGATCTTGATCTGGCCGATTCCGCCAATCCAGGCCAATTCTGCATTCCATGTCTTTGAAATGACAACCTACCGGTCATCAGGTGTAAGCATAAGTGTTATCACAGTGATAACAATATGTCTTCTGTCATCCTAGCTGTCATCCTAGTACACCACTATGATTAAGCCTCACTCACTCTGAAGTCAACTCCAGGTTATAAAGCTCATGATGATAAAGATAGCAATGACAAACATATGAAAATAAAGTCAACTCAATACTGACACGAAATGGACTCAGAAATTCTGATGTAAGGAATGTGAAGGCAATAACTAATTGAGGATGATAATGAAAATACTTATGTCTCATGTTCACTTAAATTGAAGATAGTCTGAGTTAGAGAAATCATAACCTAACTGCATGTGCTGAACTTCTCAAGACAGACATAGAAGAAGAATAGTAGAAACATGATTTCACCAAGTGAAATACATCATAGGGACACAAACTCCATTACCTTACAGGCATAAATCTTATTCGTGACACATGTTGAGAAGACCACTATTATAGTTAACTGTTCACCTGGAAGACGTGCAACAATCCGTCCCCATGGATCAATAATCAGAGAGTCACCATAACTTTCTCTTTTATCATTGTGCTTTCCGGCTTGGGCAGCTGCAATAACCTGTAATTGGAAGATGCTAAGAAAAATATAATATGTTCAATCCCAAATATGTTTATCCAATAAATTAACACTAGCAACAGGAGGAAAGACGGTGCAAGATACAAAGCAGACATAGAATCCAGCTTCCAATGCAGATCGAATGTAGTGTTAATTCCTGCTGATGGCATGGGTGGTGACAGCAACTCCCAGCAATGGCAGTGATGATGGAAGAGGCTTTATCAGGATAGACAAAAAGGGAACATGTAGAATGGACCTTACGGTGTAAGGGGCAACAATGAACAGAATGAAAAAAAAAATGAACAATTTCAGTAATAAAGAAGTACATCCAAGTAATCCACAGGCAACCGCTTTGATCATCAGCAGATGATTTCCGATATATTTATTATGCATTTAGTCCCCAGGCATATTTATCAAAATAACAAAAAAGTTGCTAGTGAGTGAACAATCAACATACATAGCATTGTGTCTCAATGGCTCGAGAACGTAGAAGAATCTCCCAGTGAGCCTCACCGGTCACTTTAGTAAAAGCTGCTGGTACGAGTAAAACCTATATGCATCATGTGAAATGTAGGACAAATGGCCATTCCTTCATTAAGTAAAAACAGCCAACCAAAGTAAACCCTGAAGACTAAAAGGCTTAAACCATGCCTGTGCTTGATGTTGAAATCGCAGCTGCTGATAAAGCTCTGAAAATCTTAAATCATAGCAAACTGTTAGACCTAATCGTCCAGCAGGGCTGTCCTCCACAACAAGATCATCACCTGATAGCCAAAAGCACCTCAGAATCTTGACAACATCAAGCCAAGCCACCAAGTTACCGAACAAATGTGATACTAACAAAAGGAAAAAACAATATGTGGATCGAACAGACAGTCAGAAAAGAAAGTGCTGCATTAACACACTAAAAGCAAATGCACAACTCCCCAAAGACTTTAAGCTTGTGACTCTTGCCCTGCATTCTCTTTTGAGGTCTAAATGGATGAAAACATGGACAACAACAGTGTTTCCTTCTTCATAATCTACAGAACACTTTAGTAGTTCTAATTGAAAGACTTTCCAAGAAAAGAAACTTAAAAATTTTAAGTCATATACAACTGGCATTATCTGCCTTCATTTTTCTTGAAGGTGGATTCCACCACAAACTTATTAAACTAAAAGAAGGGAATGTACGAATATGCCTATTTGTCATCATTTAAGACTTTACCATCATTGCATTTGAATTGTCACAAAAACTATCAGAAGGCTAATGTCATGAAAAGAAGAGCACCAATGGTCATTTTGCATATATCATATCTTATCTTTGCTTGCAAGGCATGTTGACAATGAGTAGAATATAAACAAACTGTAAAATGAACAAGAAGAAAGCATGAGCACATAAAGAAAACAGAAGCATCTAACACATTATGAGATTGTGGAAATATACTGCAAAAAAAAGAAAGACCATGGCATACCTGGTGTTGTAAAACTACTCTCCTTGTACACCATGTTTCCAGGAACATCTACATCGAACCTGACAATTGAATATAAAACATGAGCGTGCATCCAGAAGCATGCTTATCTTCCGTGTACACATAATTACAGTGAAAAGCTAAGGAAGAAAAAAATCAATAATTCTCATGTGCATATTCTTGGATATTGGCTGCTATTTATCCACAAATCACTCATGACAAGGGGTTGAATCTTGCTATGTTTACATTATCATGCATTTTTACATTCCATCTCTTTTCCCTTTTTGTCTTGGGCGGGGGTGGGTTGGGACTTGGGAGTGATGCAAGAGTTCAAAGGACTAAATTCCAATTTCATGCCAGCCTGCAACATGGGATTTCAAGGACGCAAAATTATTAGGTTAATATTTTGCCATGCTTTCTTATGCACACTTTCTGTGAAAAACATGGGAGATTCATTGTGTGTGCCACGAAGTTAACATGGGAGAATCATTGTGTGGAACCTCTAAATCTCCCTTAAAATAACAGAAAATAACCAAAAAAATGTAAGATAACGAGTGGGGGCATTTCAAGCCCATTTCAACATTGGTGCTGTATATGATACTGATTTGCTTATGAACTCATGTGTTCCCAGTTCCTCACACTGAAAAACAACTAGCATTTTCTTCCTACAGGAGGCACCTATAATCTTCTTGACAAGACCAAAACCAAGACACAGTACATAGCACAGAAAACATGAAAATAAAAAAGTCTTGTGAGAGAAATTAGCAATCTGGAGAAACCAAGGAGCACAATGAGCCAGCAGAATAAGGTCTTCATGCTAACAAAACCCTTCATAGGAAGAGATGTTAATACGAGAATGTCAGACAAACGAAATTCTCATCACGCATCTATCTTTATCTGTAGTACCACTTGTATTCTGTACAAGTAACTGACAGAAAATGTAGCACGACATATTTGGATGAGACCAGACCAGACTAGGTGACTCCAAACAACAAATATGTCCAAAGGTAAAACTTGTTGCACTTGCGGGGTGCCCGCCAAGTGCCCAACCCCCTCACAAGGCGGGTGGGCACCGCAGCGTCCCTCTCGTCCAAACATTGACCAGGCAGAGAGTGATTCCCAGCTTGTTAAGAAAATCAATCAGTTGTGATCAAGAAGATGTTAAAGAAAATAAATAAATGAGGAAACCAAGCACGAACAATAGTCACTGGATAACCCTGCTAGATGTATAATAAGGAAGAATTGAAACAAACTTTGTGGCTACATAATGGCTACAGATATAAAATACTGAGGGAACCAACAGCAGTAATTCTACCTTCCACATGCATGGCAAGGTTGAAAGTAAAATATTAAGCAAGAATGTCTTACAAGTGTATTTTTCGATATTTGTTTCTGATGTTTCCATGGTCATCTATGAGAACGTGAGTGTTGCATATGTGACTTGAGTCGCAGCCCTTTTCTTGGAAACTCCAAGAGACAACCAAATACTAGAATCTCTGCCACGCAACATCAGATATATCAGTAAAAGTGCCATTCTTAAGAGCTAAGACTCAACTTCACGAAAAAAAACTCTTATATAGTGTAGGAGGGAATTGATTCCCTAACATTGTATGAGAATACTAATGAAGAAACATCAAAACTTGGGCAAAGACTGCGCAACATGCCTGAATCAACTTAGGCAACTGTGGAATCGGCCTTACAAAAGCAAGGTGCACATCATATTACCATGTAGGGAGAAAGAGGACATCCATGAAGACTACACCGGAAAGAATGAATCAATGATGCTTAATGAAAGGGGAAAAAAAAAGAGAGGAAAACACAGTGAGAGAGACAGAGAGAATTGAAAAGATAAATTGACAAAAAGATTCACGAGCAATATATAACCAACTCCTCTCGCACCCTCTGTTGACGATGAGAACAATCATTGCTTACAGAACCACTGGACTAAATTCTAGGGAAAACAAGGCGTCCATGTAACGGCCAAAAGCGAAGCAAAAAAATCCTCAAATCTCAATACAAACAGGGAAAAGAAGACAGAACTGACCAACACTGTTTGCAAACTTGGAATGGCGCGTATCCTTTACCTTGCAAGCGAACAATATCCTTGCATTATTGGGCCATCTAAACTCTCTGCTATCTTGAGAGACTCTCCATCTTTGGCACCTATAAAGGAGAAGTTCTCAGGAAAGCACAGCAATTTCACCCCAGCGGCGGCGGCCTCCTGGAGATTACGATTCAACGTTTGTGATCACAGAACAATCAAAAGGTTTATCACAACAAAACCTCAAAACACTCCTTTCTTCAGGATAGCACTCCAAAACAAATGAAGATTCCAAAAAAGATATACAAGTAACATAAGGAGCTTGGAAGACCAACGTCGGGTAGAATCTAAAGCATACACATTGACGGTCACCCCAGCATGCAGCATTTGGAAAAAAAATGCAAATCATACAACCCAAGAACAGTCCAACCAATCGAATCAAACGATTAACCCAGACCTTCACATCAACCAACAGTGATCTGCTGACACGACCAACCGTTGAACTACCAACCAACAAAAGATCTTGGCTCTTCCTTGGCGGATACGATCAAACTCAACTCAGAAACGGGCATAAAGGAAAAGGATCTCGAGCTAGGGAGCCCTCGGCAACTCGAAAGGGTTTCTTCCTGCTTCGAGGAAATCGCAGGGACACGGCGTGCGTTCACCTTGACGAGGCGGGAGCAGGTGTTGAAGTTGGCGGCGAGGTCGTTGGTAGAGGTCATCTGCGCCGCCCCCACCTTCACCGTCCTCGCCGCCATGGAGTACCTGAAGGCGACGCCGGGAAGGGGGACGGGGCGGGCAGCTCGGGCGAGGAGGACCTTCGGAGCGTGGTGGAATACCAGCGAGATGGCCATCATAAGGGGTCACCGAGGAGCGGGTCACTTCAAAACTGGGTGGGGAGTCCCGGGGAGTCGCCGAGAGAACTGCACCCCTTGTTCCCTGACCTCCTAGAAGACGACCTCCTCCCATTGGCTAAGAGAACTGTCCAATAGGAAGGGGATGTCATCTAGGACTACAAAGGTCATGGAATCCGCTCCAGTCAGTGAAGCTTTTTCCTTTTTTTTTTTTGGGATAGAATTGACTTCTTATTCACTCACTCAAATAGGTAAGGACGGACACAAAAATTTTATTTAGTGGGGTGATTTGAATTATTTTTTAATATTTATGTATTTTATAAATTATATATAGTATAAATAAATAATTTCAATATATTTAGATCAAAAAAAGTAATACAATAAAAATGAGACAATTCATAAGATGGAAATTTGGGGTCCTGATTCTGCAGACCAGATCAGGTCACCGCGGGGTCATGTTTAGTGGGGTCACCATTATACAAATTAAAACCACTTAAATCGGCTGATTACATGGTCATTTCAGAAGAAGAAAAAAAATCCAAGAATGTACTCTACATCCGTCTATGCAAATAGGTACAAGATAAGGCAAAAGATGGAACAAATCTATATATAGTTGTTACCGTATGCGTAACATAGGTCGGCTCAGACCGAGGTGACTGTTGAGGTGCTCCTCGCTGAAGAATGAGCCGAGATGACCAAGTTGATGAATTCTATTTGAGACGAGTTTGGCCGACGTGTGACGCTGGTTCCGAGCTCCCGATCTGACCTGCAAAGCCTGCCGAGAAGTCTCGGCGGAGAGACACTCCGACGCTTTTGTCAATCGCTAGCTCAGTAAAATGGCCTAGCCTGTGTGATAGAACAGTGTACCTACGCCTGTGGAGTGTCTGCCTCTTATATAGTGTTAGAACACGTGTGTAATAGCTGGACGACCCCGCGGATCTCATAGGGGATCTCCGTGATTGACGTCGGATCGTGGTCATCACCGGCACACCATGTCATCGTGACCGTGGTCTCAGCCGCAGTTAACGGACGCGTGATCCTCGGCGGTTACCTCGTCAGCAACTGTCCGGCCGTTACGTGAGCCACGCTCCGGGAATCCCGCAGACCCGTCGTATTCCATATTAGTCAAGGCCGAGCCAAGTAATACTCACCCTTGGCTGGACTGATGTTGTCAACCCATGGGAAATGAGGAGGTCGTCCTAGCCGACGTTATTGTCGGACTAGACGACATCGGGATCTGGATACGGTGGCGTCATGACTTCGACTATAATGCTCGGAGGTTGGAAAGCCGTGGATCTGGCCGACCAATGAGGACCCGTTCTAGCCTTCTCGGGTCGTCAGCTGACCGAAGCCACGTTGGTACGTCGCCTTAGGTACCTTCAGGTCGTCTGAGTCGACCTGCTGGGAACTACCGTATCATTGGCCCCCCAGATTTACGTTGGACTGTGAACGCGGGCCGAGGTGAAGCTGTTGTTCAGAGTATTTTTGTCAGTGATACGTGTTTCGCCACATGGCCCTGCTAGCCCACGTGGGCTGCCCCCTGTCGCCTCGCCAGGCTGTCTGTCAGCGCCGGCCTGAGCGGCGCCGCACGGTTAGCTGCCTCGACTGCTGCGCAGGGATGCCAACCGTCGCGTCACCCCCCTCGTTCCCCGCATGCCATCATACCTTCTCGTCAACTGCGCCAGAAAGAATTCGAGGCACCACTCAGTGGCAAATCTGGTTCTGCTAAGTGTCAGGATCTCCACCATTGCCGCAAGCGATGAATGTCCACCGCTGGATCTACTTGGCCCCCCGACACTATAAATAGTACCGTCTACTGCCGAAAATCCACCTTGCTCTCGTGCGCGACTTCTATTTGGACAAACAGCCGACGAGTCGACAATCCGACGTTTGACATCCTAGCTCTCTTACGTTCTTGTTCTTCGCTTGCTTCCTTCAGAGGTAAGCGATGACTTCCAGTTCTTTTACGTCTTCTTCCTCTGGTCCTTGCCTTCGCGAGGGTTCCGTGTCTGGAGGTTCTCCTTCCGAGAACTTCTCTGAAGCGCTTTCGCCTTCTGAGAGGACGCCCCTTCCTTCTTGGCATGACAGTCAGGCGTCGAACCACGCCGATGAGTCTTCCTTCCTGGAGGTCGATCTTAGGACTTCTGCTCCCAAGAAGCCTTTATCCCACACCTCCAGATCTCGTCGGCAAGCCGACAACGTCGCCGACGCTCAGTGCGAAAATGACGACGAGACCCTTAAATGGATGAAAACTCATCCTGGCCTTGTATTCCCCGAGGGCTTTACCATGTACGCCTCAAAAGCAACTCCGTGCCCATTACACAATGGAGGGCAGAGTTTGTATCTACGCTGAGGCCGTTCGAGCAGGCTTTCAGTTTCCTTTGCACCCTTTCATTACTCTCCTCCTTCTCAAGCTGGGAGCCGCTCCATCGCAGCTGACCCCCAACTCCTGGAGGTCAGTTGTCGGCTTCCTGATAGTATGTGCCCTTGTCGAGGTCCTTCCGACCACATGTCTTTTCTTCTACTGCTTCTCAGTCAAAGCCTTTGGGGACTGGCTGTATTTCGTAGCTCGGTCGTGTCAGAAAATCTTTTGCCGAATGCCTTCCTCTGTCCATAACTGGAAGAGGAACTTTGTCTTCGTTCATTGCCCGACTGGATGGCCATTTCCGACCACATGGTCGGCGGTGAACATTCGCCACAAAGCTTTCCGAGCTCCGAACCTTGTCGAATCCGAGCTCGCAGATTTTGATTCTTTACAGGTGTTAGATCCACCCGACCTGTACCAACCTTCTGACGAGTTGTTCAAGTTGATTGCCAAGGCCGACAAAGGTCTAACTTTCTTGCCGATGCCAACCTTTCGCCGAACTTGATTACTATGATAACTAACTGGTTGCTTCTTCTCGTAGCAATGGCCGACAAGGGCAACTCGTCGGCTACTCCCGACAGTGGCACACGACGGGGTGCCTCTCTTGTCGACAGGGCTACTTAATGGTTCTCGGGCTGTGCGGGCAACGCCACAAGGCCACGAAAGCAACCAAGGGAGGAGCAAGCCAACGACAACACTCCGGAGGCCACACAAAGGCTGTGACGGCCCTGGATATTTATGCCCATTAAGGCTCCTATACAGATCCAAACTCCCCTCGAGAACGGACCGAAGTCTCGCAAGGGATATCTCACACAAGTGTCCAGTAAGAATATAAAAGACAACTACATAGTATAAGACATAAGAAAGTACATTGCTCATACATGTATATAGCAATTTACAACTGTCTCATACATAATTACATGTCAATTAAAAAGTACAACTACCTGGAGTATATCCCGAGGGAGCATAGCTCACACAAACTAACTACTATAATAGTGGGTGGTACAAGTGCCAAAACTTCTCCAAAGCGAACAACGGTAAGTCTTGAAAAAACTGTAGAGGAGTGAGCCTCAACAAGTCACAGGGGCTCAGCAGGGGTTACCCGAAACAACAACAAAACTACGGACACCTCAACCGTAGAGGGTCTCATTGGCAACGCAAATAGCCAAACCATTTCATGCTCACAACATTGAATTTACACTGCACTTAAATATAACACCTTAATCAAACATAATCTCGGAAGTAAGAAGAAACAACAGGACAAGTTTCACATCACTAGTCCACACAACACTGAAACGCCTAAGTCTTAAGCCTCACAGTAAACCATAACAAAAATGGTCGCCTACGCTTTAAGCCCACAGACAAGTCATTGCCTAGGCTGTAAGCTTCCCAGGCGAACCTCAACCTCGTAGGTAATAAGACAGTCAAGCATGTGCTGGTCCATTAAACCCCAAACCATGATATATCAGAAGCTATACACACCAGGTAACATGATCGGCTACAGCAGGCCAATCTATCACATACTAAAACCATAATTGAAAGCTTATCTAAAGAAAGGTAAAACACAACAAGTGGAAGGTCCCATCATACTACCTCCACGGAGCACAGCTCTACCAAACCACAGTACGCCTAGGCCACAAGCCTCGTCGGCAATTACCCACAAAGGGTAACAGGATTGGCAACCACAAACCAATTCATTCACAATAAACCATAAACGGAGACTTACTTAAAACAGATACAATACAAAGGTGGCAGGTCAATCCATAAGACCTCCACAGAAACAAGAGTATTACCTCAATACCTAGAAAAGTTGTGTACACTATAAAACCGCAAAGCAACCCAACAAAGGTACTGGTACCTACTACCCTGAGGTACAAAACACAAACACCCGTACGAAGGGTACAAGTAGGTGATAAACACCACACAGAACCACAACTTTACTGTGCCATCACTTAGGCACAACATTATAGGTGAAACCCCAACCGACAAGTCATACAAGCCACAACCAGAGCCGACAAAGCACGAGTCGGAAAGAACGATGCCACCACATGGGAACGAACTACTGGCTGATCAGGCCAGTATCCAACCCGGACAACAAACACAAGAACAACCTCTCAGTCGCGCAGTCACAGACGAAAGGTCCAACTGCCGCTCCCGAGAACAAGTCAAACAACTGTGGAGACCAACCAACACCACACCTGTAGACCACAGCTGCAGGTCCATGTCTGGCACCTCTAGGGTCTCTGACCGGAGCACCCTAAAGTGAGGCCCTGAAAATAGGACTAGCTGGGACCCAGTGACGTCTGCTGGTGTCCGTACCCCCACTACGAGCGCGCTACAAGCGACTAAAACAAGCTCGGGAAGTCGCTGTCCCACTGTCGTCTTTCCCTCAGCCGGACGTACAACTCAAAACACAAAGTGAGGGTTCCAGGAAGACGACACAGACCTCGAGGTACCACACTGTACCGGGACAAACCCCGGGCACAACAAACACACGTGCCTGGCTCACAAAGAACCTGGGGTACCCGACTAGAGAGGCATTCCGAAAGGCGCCGAACCACAACACTCGGCAAGCTCCAAACCACGATATATACACAACACTTTCTATTACCAATCACGATACATATTTAGGAATAGCTTGTTCAATCACCCTGTGACTTGCAAGCTAACCTACATAATCACACACATAAACCATATTAATAATAACATCACAGCCTGTCATCGGTCACCTTGTGACCTCCACTGCCACTCTAATCACAGAACACGATAATCACGTAATAATCATACTTATACTTTACTTATTATTCATCTAGGATAATCTATAAAAGATCTTAAAGGATCAGGCTAGTTTCAAATGTGAACCTCACCGCCACTATACCACGCTACCCAAGATTAAGATACAATAAACACGACGACGTACGATGTGCCATGCACACACAAACCATATGCACGGCTTCCAAACCACGTAAACACCACGCTAATTATATAAATAACACATTGGCCACGTAAAACCAGCCCACCTTGTGAGCAACATGCTTCATGAGCGTGACAAGTGCACTGGCTCCACCTGTCATTGCCATGCACAACAAATACCACTAACCGGATATTCAAAATACAGAAAGCATACATAACGGGACCTCTCATCTAAGGTCGCGACAAAGGGCCAGGTCGCCTTCAGAACGCGACGCCCCGACATGCCGCGTTCAAACCATGAACGCGACGGATCGAGTTGTCGAGTTAACAACGCAACGCCCAGGGCTGTCGCCTTCGCAGGCGAAAACCCTAATCCGGAGAACTCCTCGATCACCATTCCAGAACATTCAAACCACGATTAATTCACGTTTTCCATGCTTTAATGGATACCCTAGCATGGTATCTACTGTTTACAAAGCGGTAAACAAGCTAACATGCAATTCACAATACAAATCGAGGTAGAACACCCTACCTTCGCGAAGAACGCGAAAACCGGAGATCCCTCGGCGTTTTCCCGCTCCACACGACGTCCTCGCGGTGAGAACACGCCCCACGCACCTCCAGAACTCGAATCGCTCGGAGGAACCCTGCAGCAGCTCCCCCTTGGTCGAGCAGAGCCTGTGAAAGCTCTGTTCGGCCAGGGTTCCTTAAAAACGCATTGCAGTTTGAGAACGCGACGTTGATCTATGTCGCGACCTGAACGCGACGTGGGAGGCCGTCACCTTCCCACCTGACGTCAGCAAGCCCTGCCCCGCGCGCGACACGTGGCGCGCATGCACGTCGACCCCAAACCGACAACAAGAACGCGACCACCAGGGCTGTCGCGTTCAGAACGTGACGCACACCCCTGTCGCATTCACATGCAGAAAACATGTGAGTGCTTTGGGCCAATCTGGAGGCCCACCAAGCCTCACAATGCGCGTAACACCTAAACACCCACTAATGGGCCACACATTGGCCACCAAACCCACTAAGCAGGGATCTGCAAAGATTCGAAAAACACGCGATGTTACATTATTATCACCTAAAAAAGAATGTCATCCTCGACTTGCAAAGCAAATCACAACAAACCGGATTATCACCTAAAAAGAAACAAAACTGTATATAGAGCAAGTAGGATACACTTCCTTTGTATCTTTCTCTTCAATCATCTGGGATGACTGATCCATCTGTTCATTCCCATGTTTGTTCTGCCTTTCTTTTCTTTCAATTCATTCCACACTGCCTTATTCTGTAATTTCAATATGCTATTTCCTTATCTTTTATCCGTAGGTGATTCTGCCTTGCTGGTGGCGCTTTATCTCCTTGGACTGAACCTACTTTCACATTTTTTCAACTGTGTTTGCAACCTTTCTTTCGGGACCGCTTTACTTTCTCAAGTATCTTACACTGTAATACTTTACCATGCTATAATCTTTCCAATTCTTGATTTCTGGTGCCATTTTCTTTTTTCTATTTATCATTGCTTGCTGTTACCCTGCCTTATCTGCATTTACATTCGTAACTGTCACCTCTTCAAAGAAAAACCAATCACCATCTTTGAATTTCCTGCCCTTTTCATATTATTCTGCCCATACCGCTTTAAATCATTTTGATTAAAAATCATAATAACCTCTGTTCCTTTATTTGCTACACAAACTTTATACTTTCTCCTTATTCAAGCAAATCTTGAAACAATATGTGAATATTAATCTTTCTTGCTTCCGCTTCCGTTGTGCTACTCTGATCACACTGAACACTTTTGCAAATATTCCACAATTTTTGTTCTCATTATTACTTTCAATTACTTTCTTCTGGCTTCAACTGTATTTATTTCTAACTTTTACTGCTTCTCAAATCATCTTATTTATTAATTCATGCTGAAAATATTATTGTAATTTCTGACCTGCCAATCGCTATTGACATGTTGTACTCTTCATATACCTTTCTTGCTTTACTGACATTCTCTGTCTAATCTCATAATTTTGTTGCATAACCTTTCCAATATTCTTTAATTAGTCTTCCTGCTCCTGCATGAAACTCTGAATATCTTAATAACAGTCCATTTCTGCTCTATTGAATCATTTCTTTGCACCGATATAAAACTCTAGCTGACATTTTTTGACTCCTAATTTTATTCACTTCATCATTTACTAAATTCTTCTTTTCTCTGGTCCATATTTCTTTTTTATCTAAACTGCCAATCATTCTAATCATAACATATTTTTCGCAAAATACTTCTCTTATTCATTCTGCTGCTTGGCTAATCTTGTGTACTGTTCATACTATAAATCTTTTTGGTATCTAATCATCTTGCTTTAAATACAACCAAACTCTTTAAATCCAACATATCTTGCTCTGTTCTGCTTCCCTTATTCCATTAAATGCTCTTTTCTCATAACAAAATATCACAATCTGCCTGCTGTTTCTCTCAACTCAATATTTATTAACTGCTTCTCCATTAATGCACTTCTTTCCATTCTATTTCATTTGCCTTAAACTCATTCCAATATACTTAACTTTAATTTTATTTCCTCAAACTGCTCATAGTTACTAACTTTCACTACTCTTATCTTTAGCACATCAATCTTTACTAACTCTCTCTAAAGAATTCCTCATAATCTGTCATTCACCAACTAATATTTTTCTTGTGCAATTCTCAAAAAATTTCATTATACACTGATTCTTCTTTTCTCTCTTTCTTTATTCACTGATTATTTCTATACATATTTATACAAATCCTCATATCAAACTTCATATTACCATCATTATTCATAACAATACTTTTTTTCTCAAATTTCTAATCTTAGGCATATTTAATCTATCTGCCTTAAACCATTGTTTCCTTCTGTACCAGTACTTTTTTTTAAAAGCTGATCTGCCTTACTTAATCATGCCAAATTTTTCATAACACAAATCACATTCTCATTCATACTATTTGTTGATATCATCTGACTTAGATCTTTGATGCCACAATACCTCTGCTGAGGTTCTCAACTATATTTTGCATATTTACTCACTTCTAACACACACACTGACCTGTTCCTCATCACCTTGTTACCATATACCTGTCTCTGCTAACTCTGTATTTCATTATAACTTACTTACTGAATTCCATATCCAAACTTGTTAATCTCCTCAATTCCTTTAACTGCGAATCTTTAACAACCAAACTGATCTATCACAAACCAGCACGCTGGTATAATCACATAGATTATACCACCTCTAATCACATCAACTTTCAATAACTGCTAATAACTAAATTTCTCAACACAAAAACACGTTTTATAGAAAAAAACTAAGATAAATACTATCTTAACCAACACAAACTGCAGACTTACTACCAGCAGTGGACATTAATCCATGTATTGGGATTGTACTCTTAATGTCTTTTCATATTATACTGGACATTGCTCTGATACCAACTGTGACGGCCCTGGATATTTATGCCCATTAAGGCTCCATATCCAGATCCGCCTCCCGCGAACGGACCGAAGTCTCGCAAGGGATATCTCACACAAGTGTCCAGTAAGAATATAAAAGACAACTACACAGTATAAGACACAAGAAAGTACATGTGCTCATCCATGCATATACCTTTTCAACTGTCCCATACATAATACATGTCCAATTAAAGAGTACAACTATCTGGGGCATACCCTGAGGGAGCACAAGCTCACACAAACTAACTACTACCCCACTGCTGGTGGTACAAGTCTGCCACAACTTCTCCACAAGCCGAACCAACGGTAAGCCCTAAAAGAACTGTAGGGGAGTGAGCCTCAACAAGTCACAGGCTCAGCAGGGGCTACCCGAAACAACAATAAAGCTACGGACACCTCAACCCCAGAGGGTCTCATTGGCAACGCCAATAGCCAAACCATTTCATGCTCACAACAATTGAATTTAAGCTGTAATTAAATATAAACACCTTAATCAAACATAATCTCGGAAGTAAGAAGAAACAACAGGACTAGTTTCACATCACTAGTCCACACAACAACTGAAATGCCTAAGTCTTAAGCCTCACAAGTAAACCATAACAACAACTGGTCGCCTACGCTTTAAGCCACACAGGCAAGTCATTGCTTAGGCTGCAAGCTTCCCAGGCGAACCTCAACTCGTGGGTAATAGGACAGTCAACCAGTGCTAGTCCATTAAACCCCAACCACGATATATCAGAAGCTACACACACCAGGTAACATGATCGGCTACAGCGGGCCATCTATCACATACTAAAACCATAATTGAAAGTTATCTAAAGAAAGGTAAAACACAACAAGTGGAAGGTCCCACCATACGACTTCCACGGAGCACAGCTCTTAAACCAACAGTACGCCTAGGCCACAAGTGTAATACCCTCGATTTTAAATATCATGTTTTACTTATAAATTCTTGTTTATGCAAACCGATTAGACTTAATTGAGATATTTAGGATTAAGGGTATGTTTAAGACACTTTTATCATACCCAGGTATCACTTTCGGTCGTGGCACACCCCGACAGGGAGACCACACGAAAAACTGTAACGAAATGAAATCTAAGAATACCATATTCTTAAAAAATATGGTGATATCAAATGTAATTATCCAAAATTTTGACGACGGATTTTGATATTAAGTCGACGCAACTATTTTCCGGGGATTTTTCACCCAGTAGAAAATAAATTCTAAAAATTAAATAAAAATTATTACAATTTGTAAAACCTTCTATTAGTCTATGGTTGAAATTTCAAGTTAAAAGGATATCATTAGGACACCTAAACATAAAGATCTTTGGCCCAGCTGATTTGGGCTATTTCGGTGGTGAATTTTTCTGGGAATTTAGTTTGGCTACGTGTTGGGGGTGAGTGAGCCACTTCTCATGGGATTGAAGCTTACACGCTTATCCCTTAGGTGTAAGGCTTAGAGTGTTGCATGAGATAGGTGCCTCTGCATGTTTAAGGGGGTTTACACCGACACGTCCATGGCCAACGTGTCTAGTTTTGCAAGGGAACTTGGGAGCTTATATAAGCTTCCCAACACCCTCGTATGCATCTTTCCAACACTCTTGTTCTCCTAGTCCTGCTATTGCTGTGGTTACAAGCCTGGTGTTGGTGAATTGTTGTTGGGGCTGTATGCATTGGAGCCTTTTTTTGCTGGAGGTGTGCTGCTGCCGTGGCTGTTGCCTCTACATTTACTACTGTAACTACCGATCCCTGTTTCAAACAGTCTTCTTACTTCCTCACCTTGTTGTTGTGTTGATTTCTACGTAAAGGATGAAGAATAAGAACTTTTGTTCCTTCCAGTCAGGTAGGTTCCCAACCTCTCTTTGTACTTCCATTCTCCATTTGAGTTGGAAAGATTATAGCCTCATACGAGTTGCCTTGAGCTTGTTAACAAGTCATGGATAAGTTTATACGAGATTGTAATCTCATCTCAGATTCTTTTGTTTGATCTCTCTAATTACCTTTGGAATCATATAGTTATCAAGGAGCATCCTCACTCCTATTATAATTAGTAGGTTTCTAACTTCTTCTTCCACACCCTTGATTCATGTTTATATTATAGAGCCTTGCTAGAATTTTGATATCTTAGAACATTGTGATTACTTTCCATTTAGTAGTTGTATCTCAAACTTTGATTTTGGAGCATTAAATACCTTGAGTTTGAGTTTATCTTGTGGAAATCTTTCCATCTAATCCTTGTATAAGGGCCATATTTCCAGTACTATGTCATGCTAGTTTCTAGCTAGACTAGTTTGAATTGCAACCCTCTTGTTCTATCCATTTGTTTAGCCTATAAACCACTGTGAGATCTACAATTAGACTCTTCAAATTGATATAAATCATACCTTTATTTATAAGTTCCATGGTTAGAGTGATTAGTATGAATACAAAGTCACTCATGAGAGAAGAACTGGCGGCTGTCGACAGGCAGCTCATAGCTGTCGACAGCCAGCCTTCTAAACTCAGGAATAACTGGGACTGTGTGCATCTGTCGATAGCCATCTTGTTGATGTCGACATATGAACACAGACCACAACCTGAGCTCTGTCTGTAGATATCTGTCGACAGCCCCTTTTTGGCTGTCGACAGCTACCATTCTGATTTAAATTTCTGCACTCTTTCATGTCTGAATCCATGCTAAAACTTCATCCTAAAAGTCAAGAAGGTACCTCTCATTTTCCTTGGTATTTACTGTCATATCACAGCAAAGTTTACCCACATTATGTACCTTAACCTCCCTTGAATTATTCTTAACATTGTCAATTACGAATAGTACTTCGATTGAGTCTATTCTTCCGTATTCGTAACTGTGTCTATAAAACCTGATCACCGAGAGTTCATATGTTTGAAACACATTATGAGATGTGAATAACTTGTGATGGCAATTGTGGATCTTCATTTCCTTGGATTCTTATGTGATTTCAACCTTCCGAAGTTATTGGCTTTGAGTCATAACTTGTCTCAAACAATTGTCTTTCTTATATTATTAAACTCCGAACAATTTTGTCACCAAGATATCTGTATTAATTCTCAATCAAAACTACCTTTGGATTTCCAATCTCTGTTATGCTCATGAAAAGAAATTTATGATATGAAGATAGTGTTCTCTTCAAAAGAGGGTTTAGGATCACTTGTGGTAGCACCAGCCACTGTGATCAGCTAGGGCGACAGTTTGTAGGTAAATCCAAGTCAATGGACTGACGATGTGGGTAATAAACCCCGTTCTTGCGCAATGAACAAGATCTAAGGTGCTGGAATCGCCTAGGCACTGAGGATGGTATATTACGTCTATATAGTAACCTCTTAGAGCAGTGATGCTTGTCGAATTGTTTTCAAATCATTATGGTCTGAATTCTGAAAGACAAATATGACTCTATTATGTGATTGTTGGAGCTCATTATGAAATCAATTTGAGCTATATATTTCTGTTAGGTATGAAATCATGAGCAATTATGTTTCGATCCACGTATGCACTATTTGAATATTCATTCAGTTCCGCAAATGAAACTCTACGCTATGTTTACTGATACCTACTGAGTCCTTTCGACTCATGCCTTTGTTTCCTCCGACCTTTCAGATTGAAGATGTGTATAATCTCAACTACACGTGAATCCCAATTCCGCTCGAGCGATGAAGAGATGAAGAAAAATAGTGTAGTTTTAGTAGTTTCTTTTGTTAATGATGTATTAAGTTAGAGAGAAGAGAACCTTGTCTTTTGTAAATAATGAGTATTAATACTTTGTTACCTGGTGAAGTACAATATGTTCAAGACGCCTTTGTGGAATGGTTTGCTAATGATTGAGCATTACACGGATTATCTACCCATAACGAAAGTTTGTCAGCGTACCCTCTCTTCCGATCAAAGGTTATGTATGTGTTTGTGTGATGTCGGGGGGGGGTGTTACAACAAGCCTCATCGGCAATTACCCACAAAGGGTAACAGGATTGGCAACCACAAGCCAATTCATTCCACATAAACCATAAACGGAGACTTACTTAAAACAGATAAAATACAACAAGTGGCAAGTCAATCCATAAGACCTCCACAGAAACAAGAGTATTACCTCAATACTAGAAAGTGTGTACACTATAAAACCGCAAAGCAACCCACAAAAGTACTGCTACCTACTACCCTGAGGTACAAACAACACCAACAACTTACGAAGGGTACAGTAGGTGATAAACACCACACAGAACCACACTTTACTGTGCCATCACTTAGGCACAACATTACAGGTGAAACCTCAATCGTCAAGTCACACAAGCCACAACCAGAGCCGGCAAAGCACGAGTCGGAAAGAACGATGCCACCACATGGGAACGAACTACAGATTGATCAGGCCAGTATCCAACCTGGACAACACAACACAAGAACACCTCTCAGTCTCTCAGTCACGAATGAAAGGTCCAACTGTCGCTCCACGAGAACAAGTCAAACAACTGTGGAGACCAACCAACACCACACCTGCAGACACACAGCTGCAGGTCCATGCCTGGCACCTCTAGGGTCTCTCCGGAGCACCCTAAAGTGAGGCACTGGAAAACAGGACTATCTAGGGACCAGTGACGTCTGCTGGTGTCCGTACCCCCAACTACGAGCGCACTACAAGTGACTAAAAATAAGCTCTGGGAAGTCGCTGTCTCACTGTCGTCTTTCCTCAGCCGGACGTACAACTCAAACACAGGAGTGAGGGTGTCTAGGAAAACGACACAGACCTCGACGGTACCACACTGTACCGGGACAAACCCGGGCACAACAAACACACGTGCCTGGCTCACAAAGAACCTGGGGTACCCGACTAGAGAGGCATTCCAGAACAGGCGCCTGTAGATACTATTTTCCGCTCCCCACGTTCCAGGGGGGGGGGGACGAAGAACAGAGGCCCACACAAAAAGAGATGCCTATGCAGATGCACGGGATGGATAAATATAGAAAATAACAAAAGAAAAGGACCGTGATCTCCAAGTGCACGTGGACACCGAATGGAAACGGGTGAGAAAAGACAGTACCTTTCACCCGTAGAAAGCGCGGGATGTGGGCGTGGGTCCACCCTCCTCCTTCCACCGGCCGGCCGGCAAAGGAGATTTAGCTTGGTTACCTTGCAAAAAAGACAGTAAAAGAACAAGTAGAAAGGGTTAGACTACAGGGTGTAGTATACAAATCCTAAAAATGAAGAGTAAAGACATAAATGGAAGGGAGAGAACACACCTTTTGTGGTGGCTTTTAAACCCCTAAAAATGTGGGTGTTGGTATATGCACATGTGTAAATGAAATGAAACATAAAGGACCACGTGGGGGTCCGGAGGAAGGAAAAAGCAAATAGAAAAAAGGGGGGTGCTTCCCCAGATGCCGGCCGGCGTGACGGCGTTGCCGTTGGGCGACGGAGGATGGAGAGGAAGATGAGAAGACGACGGCGCTCCGCTCGATGTACGCGTGGTGGAGAGGAAGACGATGGCGTCGGAGGCGAGACGGGAAATCGGCAGGGCTCTGTCGAAAGAATTCCTCTCTCTCTCTCTCTCTCTCTCTCTCTCTCATCTCGCTCTCTCTCTCCTCTCTCTCTCTCTCTCTCTCTCTCTCTCTGCTCTCTCTCTCTCTCTCTCTCTCTCTCTCTCTCTCTCTCTCCTCTCTCTCTCTCTCTTCCCAAAACAAAGCAGAGGAAGCCCAAAAGCCGAACGGCCGAACCCCCGCCCCTGGCCCTGCGGTTTCATTTTTATAGGCACTGGAGCAAAATCGCGTCCAGGACAGCAGCCGCAATTTAAGGCTTAAATTGCATCTGAGCGGCAGGCCGCGATTTAGAAGGTCGACCACGCATGGGGAATTGTTGCACCGCCTCTCCGAATCGCGTCAGGGCATGCCGTCGTGATTTAACACGGCGGGACGCCCGGACGCGATTAAGACGTGCGAGGTTTCGAGGCAACCGACTTAATACGCTATCGACTGACGCGACCCTTGGATTTGACATCTTTGAATCGCGTATCTAACCCCCTGGGAAAGCACCAAGAAAGATGGATGAGATCCAAAAAGATGGGAAAAAGCTCTTTCATGGCAAAAGAGGGTCATTTGTGGCGCTACGGCGCAACTCGAAAATTAGCCCGCGGTGGGAAAATTCACGGTCTACAGCGCCGAACCACCACACTCGGCAAGCTCAAACCACGATTAATACACAAACCTTTCTATTACAATCACGGTACATATGTTAGGAATAGCTTGTTCCAGTCACCCTGTGACTTACAAGCTAACCTACATAATCATACACATAAACCATATTAATAATAACACCACAGCCTGTCATCGGTCACCTTGTGACCTCCACGGCCACTCTAATCACAAAACACGATAATCACGTAATAATCATACTTACTTTACTAATTATTCATCTAGGATAATCTATAAAAGATCTTAAAGATCAAGGCTAGGTTCAAACGTGATCCTCACCGCCACTATACCACGGACTAACCACAATGATTAAGATACAATAAACACGACGATGTACAATGTGCCATGCACACACAAACCATATGCACGGCTTCCAAACCACGTAAACACCACGCTATTATATAAATAACACATGGCCACATAAAACCAGCCCACCTTGTGACAACCGCTTCATGAGCGTGACAAGTGCACTGGCTCCACCTGTCCACCTGCCATGCACAACAAATACACTAATCGGATATTCAAAATACAGAAAGCATGCATAACAGGACCTCTCAGCTGAGGTCGCGACAAGGGGCCCAAGTCGCCTTCATAACGCGATGCCCGACATGCCGCGTTCAACCATGAACACGACGGATCGAGTTGTCGAGTTAACAACGCAACGCCCAGGGCTGTCGCCTTCGCGGCGAAACCCTAATCCGGGAGAAAACTCCTCGGATCACCATTCCAGAACATTCAAACTCTACGATTATTCATGTTTCCATGCTTTAATGGATACCCTAGCGTGGTATCTACTGTTTACAAAGCAGTAAACAAGCTAACATGCAATTCACAATACAAATCGAGGTAGAACACCCTACCTTCACGAAGAACGCAAAACCGGAGATCCCTCGGCGTTTCCCTCGCTCCACACGACGTCCTCGTGGCGAGAACACGCCCCACGCACCTCCAGAACCCGAACCGCTTGGAGGAACCCTGCAGCAACTCCCCTTGGTCTAGCAGAGCCTGTAAAGCTCTGTTCGGCCAGGGTTCCTTAAAAAACACATGCAGTTGAGAACACGACGTTGATCTACGCCGCGACCTGAACGTGACGTGGGAGGTCGTCGCCTTCCCACACCTGACGTCAGCAAGCCTGCCCCGCGCGCGCACGTGGCGCGCATGCAGACATCGACCCAAACACGGCAACAGGAACTCGACCACCAGGGCTGTCGCGTTCAGAACGCGACGCACACCCCTGTCGCGTTCACAGGCAGAAAGCATGTGAGCGCTTTGGGCCCAATCTAGCGGCCCACCAAGCCTCACAACGCGCGTAACACCTGAAGCACGCACTAATGGGCCACACATTGGCCACCAAACCCCTAAGCAGGGATATGCAAAGATCCGAAAAATGCGCGATGTTACAGAGGTGCCTCATGTCGGAGTCTCAGCCAACGAGATCTCAAGGGCGGCCATGGGACCAGTCAATAGAGCCGTCGACCGCCGACCATCAAGATGCACCGATCTCGGGATCCTCCCAACCGGTGCAACCAGCGCGGACGGAGGAGCCCTCCACTACGGAATGGGGTTGCTAGTGGCTCCGGCGAGAGTGATGGCCCGTTCCTTGGCCAAGAAAGCGAATGAGGTCGTGGAAGACCTCTACAATTCCGTGCAGAACCAGTTGGGGCTGATTGGGGCCCTGCTAAAAAGGGCGGAGACGTCCAGGGTAAGGGCCGATCAGCGAATCTCTGAGGCCATGAACAAGTCACCATCGTCGAGAAGAGGGCCAAAGAGGCCGAGAAGCTCCTTGCCGAGAAATAGCTAAAGGTGAAGAGAGCCGAGGAGGATGTCGCTCGGCTGAAGCGGACAACCGAGGATCTCAAAGAGGCCCTCCTGGCGAAAGAGGAATTGCTCGAAGCAACCAAGGCTCAGAGCTCGAAGCTGGCCGAAGAGGAGCGCGACAAGGTCATCGCCGAGTACCGTGACTCTGAGGAGTTGAACGAAGAGATCGACAAACTCTTCAAGGCAGGATACGACCACTGCATTGGATGCATCCGAGAACTCCATCCCGAATACGACCCATCGGGATTGGGAGATGCCAAGGACGAGATTGTTGAGATCGTCGAGATGAACACATCGCAGTTGTCATCGATGAGACGCTGGCTGCCGTGGTTGAAGAGGTTCTCGAGGACGCCGCCGAGGCCATCGTCACTGATAAGACTGCCGCCTCCAACAGCGAGAATATGGTCGGCTCGGACGACATCATCATAGACTAGGTGCTCGAGCGATTGTACATGGTGCTTCGCTATCACATTTTGTACTTCCTCGTTCTATAAATAGGACTTTGTCAATTGCAAACCTTATTGCCCATTGCATCGATTTTCCCATGGGTCGTCAGAATTTTTGAGAATTTTTCCTTGAGTTTCGCACTATGCCCCGAGAAAATAATATTCCCCAAGTAGTCGTTATTATCCCGATGTGTTCAGCCTTATTGCACGTCGGCCTTTTATCCTCGACAAGTGTCGAAACTACGTCTTCTCTCAGTTCCTGAAGAGTGCTGAAGCGACCTCGTCCAATGAACTACGATGTCCTCGTTTATCACGTGTGTCGAAGCGACCACGCCTTCAATTCATGTCGGACGTCGTCTCTCATTCCTGAAGAGTGCCGAAGCGACCTCGTCCAGCGAACTACGAGTCCTCGTTTATCACGTGTGCCGAAGCGACCACGCCTTCAATTCACGTCAGACGTCATCTCTCAGTTCCTAAAGAGTGCCGAAGTGACCTCGTCCAGTGAACTATAACGTCCTCATTCTTCGACGTGTTCTCATGTTGTGTGAGACATTTGAGTGTCCACAGGATAACAAATGACGACGCTATAATGCGACTCGCCAAGTTTCAATATTTCAACCACATTTAAATCATGCATATTCACAATAAATTCAACTTTTTTTTGAAAAATCACAACAATAATGTAGGTTCTCGGAATAGTCAACCTGCACATCACATAACTCGTCGCCCCCGCGACCCAGGTCCTCAATCGCACGGTATGGGCCTTCAACTCAGAGTGCTTATGAACATGGTATTTGATACGACAAGATACGTAAAGCAAAGGTCGCTGACGACAAAGCATCTGATGGCCGACCATTAGGCCCCCGAGGGGAAGTACAAGATCTACTGGGAAAGAGTAAGGGATTCGCTCATGACGATGCCTAAGCGACTCGTCATTTGCCCTTTTTAACTGTTCTTTGGAGATACTTGTCGGAGTAACCTGTATGCTCTAGATCGGACACCCTTGCGATCATGGATGATCCTCAGGGGCTCCTTAATGTCCGCACTTAGTTGAGATTTAAAGGGTGTGGGAAAAATCGTACTGACCTTTTTGTAGCATTTCCCACAGACGGCGCCAATATTACACCGTCTGCGTAACATAGGTCGGCTCAGGCCGAGGTGACTGCTGAGGTGCTCCTCGCTGAGAATGAGCCAGACGACCAAGCTGATGAATTCTGTTTGAGGCGCGCTTGGTCGATGATGTGACGCTAGTTCTGAGCTCCCAATTTGACATGCAAAGTCCACCGAGAAGCCTCAACAGGGAGACACTCCAATGCTCTTGTCAATCGCTAGCAGAGTAGAATGGCGTAGCCTTTAGGATATAACAGCATACCTGCGCTTGTGGAGTGTCTACCTCTTAGATAGTGTTAGGACATCTGTGTAATAGCTGGACGACCCCGCGGATCTCGCAGGGGATCTCCATGATTGACGCCGGATCGTGGTCATCACCGGCCCGCCATGTCATCATGACTGTGGTCTCAACTGCAGTTAACGGACGCGTGATCCTTGGCGGTTACCTCGTCAGCAACTGTCTGGCCGTTACGCGAGCCACGCTCTGGGAATCCTGCAACACGTCGTGTTCCGTATTAGTCAAGGCCGAGCTGAGTAATACTCCCCTTGGCTGAACTGATGTTGTCAGCCCACGAGAAAATGAGGAGGTCGTCCTAGCCGACGTTACTGTTGGACTAGACGAGATCGGGATCTGGTTACTGTGGCATCAGGACTTCGACTATAATGCTCGGAGGTTGGAAAGCCGTGGATCTGGCCGACCAATGAAGACCCGTTCTAACCTTCTCGGGTCGTCACCTGATCGAAAGCCACGTCGGTACGTCGCCTTAGGCACCTTCAGGTTGTTCGAGCCGACCTGATGGGAACTACCATATCAAAACTACTAAATTTTTTAGAGTGTACACCAAAACACTCTGTTAATGGATGGCCACATACCTGGTTGTACAACCAATCCTGATCAAGTATCTTGTATATGTTGTTAAATGGTGTAAATTTTTGGATGGCCAACATTCCTGAACAACCAATTGCGGTCAATTTATCATGTAAATTGTTAATGGTGTAATTTTAACCCAAATTTAGGTGTTAAATGGAAAATAGTTCTATGGGTAAAGATGGAACGGCCACGGTGTAATTTGAAGCTAAATGGATGGGTGGGGCAGCCCACCGGGAAAAGCCCAAGTCCATACTAAAGTATCGAATTCTAACTCAAAAACTAGATATGGAGTTGAGGAAATCAGATAAAAAATAACGCATCTATGTATTATCTAACATGAGACTAACCATACATATATAAAGTAAATAATTTAGTCTTTGTATATGATAACATCTTTTTAGAATTGTGTATGGGGTGGTGTATTCCTGTTTGGGCCGAGCCAAACGGGCCTCCACTAGAGAAGATGGGAAGATGAACGCTGGTGCGGACGAAAACCTGCAAAACCAGGGATGGA